>JAEQBH010007653.1:0-367813 GCA_016808115.1 Tetrastigma voinierianum
CACGTGTATGGCCCACTCCATTTGGATTTCAACTTTCTAGAAACAATTTCGGTCTAGAATTAAACGGTAGAACACATTCCCACTCTGAACTCTTTCCCTTAGGATCCTTTGATCATGCCATTTCTTTGTCTTATCCTTGTAGATTCTAGCATTATCATAGGCTTCATTTCTCAATTCTTCCAATTCAGAAAGTTGGAACAATCTCTCTTCCCCTGCAGTTTTAAAATCGAAGTTCAACTTCTTGATGGCCCATATTGCCTTGTATTCCAATTCTAGAGGTAGGTGACATGGTTTGCCAAAAAAAATTCTGTATGGGGACATTCAGTAGGGTTTTGTATGCGATCCTATAAGCCCCGAAGTGCATCATTAGCAGAGAAGACCAATCCTTCTGCTTGAGCTCCCACCGATCTTTTCAGTATTCTTTTAATCTCCCACCTGTTGGAAATTTCTGTATCCATTGTGGTCTAGGGATGATAAGCTAGACTCGTATGCTTGATCCCATACTGCTCATGAGTTTTGCAAACATTTTTTTTGCAAAATGACTTCCCATCAGCAATGATAGTTACGGTGTTCCCATGCGCTTTCGAAGCATCCTTTTTGCAAGAAGCTCACTCTTTATTAGTATCATTCCTTGGACAAGCCACTGCTTCCACCCATTTGGAAACATAATCAAGCGCTAGCGGTATGTATAGGTTCCCCAATGATGGTTGGAGGCCGTTATAAATACATTCCCCATTACATCAAGATTTGCACCACCATTATGCCTCTTAGGGGCATTTTCATTTAATACGCTGATATTTCCAATCTTTTGGCATTTATCACACAATTTAACCCACTCAGCACAATCTCTGAAGATGGTAAGGCCGTAAACCCATATTGGAGTATCTTATGAGTACATTCTTTCTCTGAAAAATGACCCCCATATGGTCATGCATGGCATTCATTCGAGGAATTTTCCCTTGTTCATTTTAAACACACATCTTCTTATTATCATGTCGGCACCTCTTCTAAATAATGATGGATCATCCCAAATATAATACCTCTCTGTCGGTTCGAGTTTTCTCTTACATTGGTAGGCCCGGCGGTGAAGGAATTACTCCACGAAGCTAAATAGTTCACAATATCGACATACCATGGAAGTTGGAAGGAAACTTTAAGCGGGTTCGCACCATCTGGGAAGTTACTGCGTGATATTACTTTGCGGCGGTGCTTCTTTGCTCTTGACAAGTGATCAGCTATCGCATTGTCCACACCCCTTTATCCTTGATCTCCCGAGTCGAACTCTTGCGATACTTGACACCCACCTTATCAATCTTGGTTTTAGCTTCCTTCTTTGACATGGGTGCTTGATTTAATAGCTGGCGTGTCAGTATGAATAATAACATGGGATCCCAAAATGTATTGCCTGAATTTTTCACAAGCAAATCACATGGCTAGCATCTCTCCTTTTAGGTTGTTGAGTAATTTTCTTGTGCTTCATTGAAGGTTACTAGCATAGTATATGGTCCTGAATATTTTCTCCTTTCTTTGCCACTAGGGCATTCCCATTGCAAAATCATCACATTATTTCAAATCCACGATCCCGTGCGGGTGCAGCCATTATAGGTGCTTGAACCGAATTTGATCTTGATTTCTTGGCGGCCTTTGCGAGTCGTAATTAAACCTTGTATCCTTCTCTAGTAATCGGCATAGTGATCGGCTATTTTGAGAAGTCATGATGAATCTCCTATAAATCCGGCCATGCCCCAAAAGCTTCTTACTCCTTTTCTCTTGTGGTAGGTGGTCTGCGAGAGTTTTGATGATGGATACCTTGAATTAGTCTACTTCGATCCGATGCTTGAAGTACATGCCCGAAAACATTACCTTGTTACCATAAAATGGCATTTTCCCAGTCGATCTTGGTATTTGTCTTGGCATCTTTAAACCTTTGTTTCGGTTCTTCAAACGATCAAGCGGATCCATACGGTGAAGTCATCCATAAAAATTTCATAACCTCTTGACGGGTACGAAAATATTGACATCGCACACCTTTGGAGCTCATGAGAGCATTACGGCCCAAATGGCATCCTTACGAGCAAGGTACCATAGGGGCATGTGAATGTAATTCTTCTCTTGAGTGCAATAGCAATCTGATTATCACGAATACCCATGCGAAACAAAAATGTGGGTGTCTGCTAATACGTCAACATTTGATCAATGAAGGGCAAGGAAATGATCTTTTAAATTGTTTCATTTCGACTTCATGTCCGATGCATACCCTCGTCTTTGTCCCTTTGTTCTTTGTTAGAATCAGAATTGTTTTTCTCATTGCGGACCACAGTAAACCCCCCTTTCTTTGGAACCACATGGCCCCGAGGCTCGCAGGGTATACGAAGTACCGATAAAAACAAGTATTTAGCAATTTGGTACCTCCATCGACCACTTCCTTCATCAACGGATTGATCTCGCACGTGTTCTGAGATGGCTTTTGAAGTTTCTTCTAGAATTTTATTGCATACAGGTGTTGATACACTTGATTCTTGATGGACCCAGTATGAACTCTTTATGCTTCTTTAGTTACACAAACCTGTTCTCATCATCATAAGTCTAGCGAGGGAATAAATCCGCCCAGTCTTCTCTTTGGTGATTCTAAGTAACATACTTGAATGATTTGGCATTCTTTCAACAACGCTCTTCACTGGTTTCGCGTGAATTCCCTTTGTCATTTTTGTTTGCTTCGAGGCTCAGCTGAGTTTCTATAGAATGGCGGTATATGGACAATCGAGTAGTCATCTTGATATCTTTGAGAATTTCACATCTCTTTTTTCATTGATAAAAAATTTGAGCATTACAATCATTGCTTGAACATCAGGGTTGTAGGTATAGACATCATCATTACATTACCATTTTCTTTTGTCTATGTTTATATTACGCATGCTTTTACGGTGAGGTTAGAAGCGGCGGCTTCACCTCTCCCCGAGCCTCCCACTCCTTTGCATGTCGATCGGGGCGGCTCCGGTAGCTAGGAATGGTCTCTGATGTGAAGTGCGGTCTTCTTCCATGTCGAGAATGATGAAGTAAGTCTTGGAAAAACAAATTTCCCAACGGTGACCGGCACATCTTCAAGACTCCTTCGGGTTTCACCATCGATGCGTGCGCCATTTGAAATAGCGGTGGTGGGAATAACCTCCCAGGCTTAATTGGCAGCAGCGAAGAGGCATCAAGTTTATACTAGCTCACGAGTCACAAAAGAGCTTTGCGATTCCACCCCTCGATGATGCAAGGAATTGTAAAGCTCACGGATCCTTCATCTTTTCGGCAATTCTTTCTTTATCACGGCCTTTATAGTAGCGGGTTAGATTCCACAATCCATGCCTACTTATCTTTCTTTTCTTGCTCAGCATGTCCTTAAGGAATTTTCATATAGTGGCATGCGAGTCACCACTTAATAAGGGCATGCAGTCTCTAGCCGAAAGGTTTCAAAACCTTGCAAAGCGCTCCTATCTTGAATTTACAGTCTGTGTGGAAATGGGTTTCTTGAGTCTAGAGCCTTTGATATCCTTTCTGTCCACTCCCTCTTTCTTTTTCTCCAGTGCTTCTTCCTTTTCTGGGCTTTCTTCTTCTTTGCTGCTGTCATTTTTTTCTTTCATCTTTTCTAACTCCTTCCCACTTCTAAGCTGCACAGCCATGCAGTCCTTTGGATTCTTCTTTGTGTCACTTGGGAAGGTATCTTTCCTCTGGCTTTGCAGGGTTAGGGCCAGTTGCCCTACTTGTGTCTCCAGGTTCTTCAGGGATGCATTGGTGGTGTTCTGAAAAATTTGAGAATTGGTAGCAGTTGCTTCCAATTCTGCAAACTTTTGTTCATGGAGGTTCAACAACTTCTTATTATCCCCCATGAAATCACGACATGCGTTTCTGCTGAGTTTGGGCCCTCACATGACCTTGATATTCATTTGTGTTCATTTCACTTCTTCTTCTTGCTGGAACCTTGGTGGTTGTTGATAACCCTATTGAGGGTTCTATCCATGCCTTGGGCCTTGTGAAGCCCCTCCACCATATGAGAAGTTCTCATGGTTCCTCAGTGCTGGGTGATAATGTGCTGGCAGGTTAGTATTGGGTTTGAAATGGTAATTTCTTGACTCCCCGGATGCTTAATAACCTCTTCGGTATCATAGAATTGTTCTTGATGGCTCTCACAGCACTTCCTTCAATAACTCTCTTTCAACTGCTCTCTATCATGGGCGTGTGTGTCTTCCTTTCTTGCTTGTCCATCCTTTGCATAATGGCATCCAACTTGGCCTCCATGGCTGCCATCTTGCTCAGCTCCATGATCCCCTTTCCTCTGCTGTTTCCTTTTGAAAACTCAGAAGGAGTTTTCATATTGCATTTAGCCAGGTCTTCAATCAGCTCTCTTGCCTCTTCAGCACTTTTTCGTTTGAATGCTCCACAACATGAAGCATCAATGATCCCCTTTGATATATCATTGAGGCATGATATACAATGTCCATCCCGAGTCTTCGAATCTATCCCATACATTTGACATCTTCTCGACAACCGTTTGAATCTCCCGAAGCTACATACAGGCTTTCATCTTCCCTCTCTTTGAAACATGATTTCCCTCCTTCTCTACGAGGTGAGAAATTTGGGAAGAATCTACCCAAAGTAGGCCTCTACTAACTCCTCCCAGTATCAACAAAACCATATGGTAAAGATTCATACCATGTGACTATTGTATCTCTTAGAAGAATGAGAATAGATGGAGTTTGATAACTGGTCTCACCCATTCAACTTCAGCATTGTTGTGGCCATCTTTAATCTTCGGTGCTTCGTTTAGGTCCTCGGTGGGGATGACCCCGATAAACTGATGTTCTTTGGACCATTGTAATTAGTGATGGTTTTAAGTTGAAATTGTTTTGCATCAAATGGTAGGTACTGTTGCCAGTACTCATCTTGAATAATCGGCTTCGAAGTCCTCCACTTAGTATCGATGATTAGAGCCTTCTTCTTCCTTCACTATGTGTGCTTAATTCGATCTTGTCTTTTCGTCGGCCATGGTTGAGTTTTCTGCCTTCTTTATCTTTCTCAAGCTTACAGTGTTCTCTCTAATTACGTAATGCATTTGGAATCAGATCGGTGTTACATTTCACATGCATTAAAATTTGTCCACTAAATCAGAAACACTTACATTAATAGAGTTAGTCACGGTCAACAATTATTTTCAATATGGTTTATTTAAGGTTAGTGGCTAAAAATAACCCTTTGCTTGAAAAAGCTATTTTGTTCTTTTCCTTCAAATGTCCAAATTAGCATTTCCTTCTTTTGTCTGAATATCCCGATTTACTAAATTCTTTTGATCCTGACAGCGCCATAAACATTGGCCCGGATCAGTATGTACAAGTGTATAACCGATTACAAAGATTATTATCACAATCCCCGGCCCAGCGCGCCATAAAACTTGTTGATTGGATGGAGTATGTACGAGTGTATAACACGATTACCAAAGATTATTATCTAATCCTCGGCGACGGCGCCAATAAAACTTGTTGATTGGATCGTTTGATGTACACAGGTATGGCGTTATCACCTAAGGACTATTATCTAATCCCGGCGACAATACCATAAGACTACGTTAAGACTACATCCCGATAAATTGTTATGGATCCTTACCTATTCAAATTTGAGACTTGTGCGAGACTATTGTCTAATCCTGATAAATAAACCATTAAACTTGAGTATTGAGTTTCTTTAAGTATTACTTGATTAAATATATTTTTTGTAGAGTAAACCATTTTCGTGTGGTTTTGATCCGGTATCTTTGCAAGTGCCTGGTCGACAAGCAATAAAATAGATTTAAGTCCCGGTCTTGATCCACGAGAGATCTCAAGAATTTTCAATCAACTACCCGACTTCTTAAGCTCCATACTATTTGGACGATAATACGATAATGAGATTTTTCTTTGAAAGCTTGAAATGAATGATGTAAAGAAAAATGAATAAACAATAAATGAATTGAATATTGAAATATCAAAATAACAAATTTAGATTTAACGATTGTATCTCTCTAAAAGCATTGAATAATCAGCTATTGTGAAGAATCAATTCCTCTGTAGGTGTGTCTTGCATCTTTGGTTTTTCTGAACTCTGAGATGTTTAAAACCCAGTCGAGGATTAATAAAGTGTGGCCGGATCTCTCGAAGCCACCCGATTCATCATCTCACATGTATTGTTTCTCCGAACACAAGGGTGAAATAACTACTTTTAAAACTAATTAGCCTTGTTAGGTATTTTTCTTTCTCAATACTTCCTTACCCACAGCATGATTTGGGACTGACTCATTCAATTTTAGTCAATGAGTTTTTATCTTTGGGACTCTGCCTCAAGAATTAGAATAGTTATTCTTTCCTTGATCAGATCCTTGCTAACACGGGATCGAATTCACTGTCGAATTGAAATTGAACTCTCTGTATACTTAAATTTATAACTCACTCAACTCATTCTCGGTTACAAGCGAGAAGAGGATGTATTGATTTAAATATACAGAGCGCATTAGATCAGCAAATTCAGGTTCAAATACCTTCCCGAAATTGTTTCTTACTCTCAGGAATGCCTTCTCTGTGTCACCCAGAGGGCCTCCTGGAAATCAGAGCTGAAACAACCTCGTTATGGATACAAGAGACTGAAATTGGGATCAATTCCAAGAACACGCAAAACCAGCAAGTCGATTTAACATCTGAAGTTCAGCTATTATTAATAAAAATCTTTATGAGGAAAGATTATTTATTGATGCGTCAATTGATGGTATTTGGGTTTCTAAATTACTTATTATACCATACATTGGCTTGCTGATCAAGAAAACCACTGTAAATCGGAGCTAGGTGTTAAATCCTATAATTTATGCAGGTCGAACAACCCAGGGCCCGATGAGCTCACAAGAAATATGCATCTACATTCATTTCCGATCCTTTATAGCTAACGTTCAAATCCAGAATTAGAGCAAATACACACTAATCTAATCACAAATAAAATGGAAGAAAAAAAACGAAAACAAAGAACAGAAAAGAAAAGAAAAGAAAAGAAAATAAAAAAAAATAAGACGCCCGGCCTTTCCAGTCTCTTTCAGAAGTCGCGAAATTTGCTTTTTGTTGGTAGCGGCTTCGTATTTATAGAGTTACGAAGTTGGCCTAATTCCAATGCGGAGTCTTTGTGGATTTCCCAATGGGTGGCCCATGTTGCTTTGTTGGTCGAGACCTCAAAGCCCTTGTCGCGACATCAGTTAGTTTAGCACTTGACTACGACATTGTCAGTAAGTCATGATATTCCTTTGTTTCTTGCAAGCACCTTATGTACATGACGAATCGATATCATGACATCAACCTTATTCTACGCAACCTTTAAATGATGGTTTTTACGTGTCGCGACATCAATCTTTGTCGCGACATCACTCTATGGCTCCACGGGTTTTAAGCATTCGTTCACGATGTCAGCGACATCGATCTCTTGTCGTGACATCAGCTTATGTCTTCGCAGTCCTTCAACTGATGATTTCTGATGTCGCGACATCAATCTCTTGTCGCGACATCACTTTATGGCTCTGCAGCTTTGAATTGGTCATTCCTAGTGTCGCGACATCGATCTCTTGTCGCGACATCAGCTTGAGTCTCTGCAGCCTTGAACTTGTGTCTTCTTATGTCGCGACATCGATCTCTGTGCGACCGACTTTAGTGCGGAAGCTGGCGAATTGTTCACGATGTGCGACCTCGATCTCTTGTCGTGGCGGTGACTAATGTTTTGAAGCTTTCCAGCGATGGTTCACGATAATCGCGACATCAATCTTTGTCGCGACATCAACTTTAGGCGTAGCGTGGTAGTATCTTCTTATGTCGCGACATCGATCTCTTGTTCTGACATCGGCAAGTCTGCTGACCTTCAGCGATGGTTTTGATGTCGCGACATCAATCCGCTGGCTCAGCGACATCACTTTATGGGTGCGACTTTGGTGAGCAATTCTCATGTCGTGACTTCTCGATCTCTGTCAGCGACATCGGATTATGGCCTTGCGGCTCCGTGGTTGCTTTGGTGTCAGCGACGTCGGTCCTCTGTCGCGACTCGGCCATCACATCGGTTTCATCTTTTTTCAAACTGTCATAAGCGTCGAGTGCTTCTCTTGTCACGACCTCCATCACTTGTCGCGACATCGATCTTCATCGCGACATCCGCGATGTTGTCGCGACATCGACTCTTAAGTCTCTGGTTGGTCTTAGGTTGCTACATTGTAATGCCTATCGCGACACGCATGAGTTTCAGCGAATTTTCGATGTCGCGACACATAGCTGGACAATCTGTTGCAACATTAGTTACCAGCGGCTTTCATTTACACCTGTCATTTTAATTTTTTACTCCATAGGTGCTGCATTTTTCTCTTTTGCTTTTCTTCTTTCTTTCACACTCCCTGCTAATAACAAATTAGTGAGTTTCTTCATAATTCTGCATATTAATTATTCCTTTTCGGATGAAAATCAAACAGAAAAATGGATTAAAAATAGATGACTTTTAAGCTCATCAGGACCTCGGGCCCCTTATCCAGTGTATCCGAGACCACGCCGGAGGGCCCCGCCTTCCAAGTGGGCCAGGACATCAGGCCCGGGTGAGTCATTGCGGTCCTAGGCGGCCAGTCACCTCCTCGGTGATCGGGGTTCGTCGCTGATTATCCCAAGCCGAGGATCGAGGCGACCGATGTTTACCTGCGATCCGATTCCAGGGAACGTAGATCTTCGTGCCTGGGATTTCCATATGGAGTCATATTATGATATCTAGGCGTGACGGATCGTGATTCGCCGATTGATCGCGGTTGATCGGCCGATATTCATTCTCCGTTCATGACTCAGAGGCCGTTTTCCTATCGGTGGTGCCCAGAACATCACACTATGACATCGGGGAGTGCCCTGATCCGTTGGAGATCGAGGTTCGATGTCGATGACCGCCTGGGGTACTTTCCGTCTGCCGAGATATTACGGTCGTTTGGAAACGCGGTAGTTACGGCGAATTCACGAACTATCGGCGGTGGCCTCGTATATGAGAAGATAGTTCGCTCCCTCGCTCGGATACCTTCGCCGGCCTATATATCTTCGTCTCGGCTTTCCCCACCAAGGATGCTCCTAGTGGACCCGTACTCGGACCAGCTTATTCCGCCGACACTATGTCTGTGTGAGAGCTATACTTGAGGCTCTGTACAGGATATCCAAGGAATTTTGGTTCAGCCCCTCCGAGCTCGTCATGACTGTATTGCTACATTTTGAGGAGAAAGTCCACCGCAAGGACCTGGCTCGGGCAGAGGCTTTTCCCTTGTTGATGCCGAGGTTGCTGAGCTAGGTCTTAGAGCTATCACAGGGTTCACGAGGAGCCACGTGGCGGCGGGTGAGTTGTCCCGGGTTTTATCCACCGGCCGGTCTCTATATATGCCCACTTATCCATTATTCTGCGGTAGCGGGGAGGAGCGGCGGATGATGTTGCGGGGGAGGACCGCCGAGGCACAGTGCCTTTGTTCTAGAGGTGGAGGTGGAGAGGACCTCAGTTCCAGATTCACCCCCTCCAGTTCCACCTCCTACTGCCCCAGCTCCTCCAGAGACCGCCTCACTCATCACTGGCCCCGGTCACCCGAGCATGTCACAATCGATTCTAGGGAGTTATGCTGTTATGGATGTTATGCGCACCCTTGCTACTACTCGGCGTCGTTGGAGACGGATGTGTATGGCAGAGAGGTCACTCTAGCGCAAAATTGATGGAGGCTCATTTATCCTATGCTTTAGTTAGTTTTCTTGTGTTTTATGTTAAATAAGTGCCTAATGCTCACAAAGTTCCTTTCACATGGTCGGGTCATCCATTTGGTGGAATTATTGCAAAATTGGTGGAAAAAGCGCTACAAAAGTAGCAGAGGCTACTGAATTTTGACATTTTCAGACATCATATGAGCTCCTATTGCATCAAGCCATATATGTATGGATTCTACACTTGAATCTTTCTAGGGATACAAGAACACCAAAATTGGAGTTCGAACAAAGAAGTTATGCAAGTTCCAAAACTTGAAGAAAATCAGCAAACATTTCAGCACCTTCAGCAGGAGAGGCTACTGTATTTTGACGTTTTTAGATATCATATGAGCTCATATTGCATTAAACCATATATGTATGGATTCTACACTTCAAGAGCTTTCCAACGGTACCAAGAACACCCAAATCGGAGTTCATATGACAAAGTTATGGCCTTACGAAGTTGGAGCAAAAACAGGGGACTGCAGCAACGTCGCGACGTGAGAACCAACGTCGCGACGTTGCGGCTCGACTGACGTCGGCGTTGCCGACGACATCGCGACGTTGAGGTCAGTTTTGGTGGATTTTTGGCCCATTTGAGCCCATAATGGAGGTTTTTAAGCTCAAACCGAAAGAGGCGGCGAAGGAGCGACTGGGGCTCGGAGGAGGACTTTGTGCACTTTGGGACCAAGGAGGAGGTTGGGAGCTGTTTTTGAAGATTTGGGAGAAGATCATGAGATTTGTGGAAGAAAATCCGAGACTCACCATCATTTGATTATTATAGTTTCTTCTTCCTCTTTTCTCATGTTTTATCCTAAGTTTATGATGTATCAAACCTCTATCATGCTTTAAATTCCTAGATCTAGGGTTTTGGTTCTGTATTGATCATGAGTTTTATATCTATTTGTTAATGTTCCATTTTCTATTGTTTCTTGTGAATGCACCTCTATTGATTCATATTTGGTTCTATTTACATATTGATTTCTGGCTAATCTCAATGTGGTGAGTGGTTCTTTGCAAGATCTGAGAAGGGAGTAAAGAACTAGACATAGATGAATCAACCTAATTAGCCTAGTAGTGTAGAAATTATCGGTAATTAGGAGGCGTGTGAGACTTTTGGATCTTAAAGCATCTCTAATGCTTGGGGTTGAGCTGAGAAGCAAAAGACCTAGTGTTAGTTGGTAGGTTATTAGACCTCGAGAGAGACTTATAATTAGAATGAGCAAAGAGTCGCCTTGGAAAGCATTTTCATGAAACAATAGAGGTAGAATTTTGACTTAGATCTAAGAGAAGTTGTCCGATTACTAAGTACCCTAGGAATTTATAATCTCTTGGTTTTCATAGTTACGAACTTCATTAGTTAGATTTAGAAATTTCATTAGTTTAGTTTAAATTTTGTTTTACTATCACAATTGGTTGGATATTAGAGAAGTAATTTTTATTAAGCTAGCGTCGTTTTCCACTTTATTGGATCGATGTCAGGTACTTAGGTACACTTTATTATGACAAGCGTATACTTGCGCGGAATAGGCACTCTTTTATATTTTCTGCATAATTTTATATACACGCTCACTAACGCCTATCAAGTTTTAGGCACCGTTGTCGGGGAAAATCGGTGTTTTATGCTAATATCAATATAAGTCTTCTTTAATACTTCTAAACATTTTTATGTTTATATTTGTGTGGTTTTGAGTTTTTTGATACTTTTTTGTTTTCTTTTGCATAAATTTTCAGGTTAAAATCACAATGGATCTTATCAGTGAGTTGACAAATGCATTGGCTCACCTTGACGACAACTAAGAATGCGGCAGTGGGCGTGAGCATCAAGAAGAGTGACAACTCAAGTGCGAAGTCCAAGTGTGGCAACCATATGCATCGTGGATTATGCTCAATATGGAGGTACCCCATACTTGAGCAATCATAATTTGGATGGAGCCACCACCCAGGCCTCATGGAATACAAGCTATAACACTCTTCAATCTCCACAAGTCCAAAGATCAAGCCTAGAAGAAGCTATGGATGAATTAAAGAAGAACTCAAGGCTGCATTGTGGCACAGCCTGAATTTTCAAGATCAATGGATGAAATGGACTACTCTCAAAAAGGCTAGGTTGCCTCAGTTTTTTATCCAAATGAGATAGTCAACCTCCACATGAGAGAATGACAAAGTTAGAGGCAGCATTAATTGAAATGAAAAAGAGTTCATGCTAAATGTGACATCTCAAGTTCAATTCATGGAATTGACAGGGCTAATGTTCAGAAATTCAGCTGCACCATTCGAGCTTGAAGAAGAGATGGCTCAAGGCCCACCTATTATACTCAGCTTGGATTTGAGAAGAACAAACTAAAGAAAGAGAGAGTATGAGTATAGAAGAACTGAGTGGTAAAATATATGAAAGAACAAAGAGAATACGGCTACACAATGTCCTTTGAAGGACAACATGAGAGTTCACCATCTACTCTTGGGGTGAATATAGAAGAAGAAAATTTGAGATATGATGAAGAAATCACCTCAAAGGATAATAAAGAACTTGAGAAGTTTCAAACAGTGGAGAATGATGCACAAATTTTGGAAACCTTAGTTGTGAAGGAAGATGAGCCAACTTCTCCAGAATCACATGAAAAGACAAATTATGACGTTGTGAAGACTATTCCGGAAATGACTCTTTGGGTTCCAATGCATGAGGAAGTGAAAAATGAGAATAAAACCCCAACTTCAGAGGTGGATGAGTACATCATTCACTTGAACAACGAATTGAGAGGAATCATTGTAAAGAAAAAAATGAAAAAATTAGAAAATATAAAAAAATTAATAACCTTGGAAGATTATGTGCTCAAATTGCTAATTGAGTACAAATTATACTTTTCTAGAAAAGGATAAGGCAATAATTACCCGGCATATCAGAGTAGTTGGTAGAGTCTGGAAATTTGGACTCGAAGCGGGCTTGACTTCATGGGAGGCAACCCAAGTTAAAAAAAAATTTCTTTCCCTTTTTTTTTTTAGTTATATAATTTGTTTTTTAATAAATGTTCTTGTGATCTTATGTTTCTTAGTGTTGTTTTAAGGGTTTTGGGTTCAAAGTTGGCTATGGAGTGGAAAATCTTGAAAAGTGGAAGTTTATAGTATCTTGGGGTTCAAAAGAACAAAAATTGAACAAAGGAAATCAGTTTCCAAGCAAATCCTCCCTCATTTCATTCCATATATGGCTTCCCTGTTTTTCATGACCTCTCTCATTTGGACTTAGGAGTGCAGCCCCTCTTAACAGCAGGTCCATGAGCCATATTCATTGGAACAACTTTGAGACTTACAGTCAGCCTCAGAAGTACTCATTATCCATTCTTGCTTTTGTTTCATTGAGGACAATGTTCATTTCAAGTTTGGGGGTGAATTCAAGAAATCATTAAGAAAAAAATAAAATTTCAAAATGTCGCTTTTGCCATCTCATACCTATTTTGGATTAGTTGTTTGGTTGTTAGTTGCATGCTTTCCATTCATTGTTTTATTTATTTTGTGTCTCATATGAGTGAGTTTGTTTGATGCCTTGTTGGCTAGTAGAAGGTCATTTGAACACAACTGTTCCAAAAATGCAGTGTAAAGGGTGTTTGGGACCCTTGGGTTTTAAATGATTTGGAATTGTGTGCTTGCTTGGTATGGGTGACTTGGCTTAGTCACTCCTTGTGCTTCAGAAGCTGGCCCTATAAGGAATCTATCACACACACACTTTGGTCTCCCTTGTGTACCTTGGTCTCGAACTCTTTGCCTTGAATTCAACTAACCTTGGGGTTTCTAACCATCTAAGTGATGGGACACCCGATCTTAAAGAGGATTCCCCATTGAGCTGGCAAAGAGAAAAATGAAAAACAATGCAGAAAAAATGAAAGAAGAAGAAAAAGAAAAAAAGTCAAAAAATGGAAACTTTGAATTAGAATAAGTGGATCATGTCAATCGAATCAGGGCCACAGTCAGGGGCGCTCAAAAACCTAATGCTAAGCCAAGCGGCGGGAATATTGACTGCTTTGCTACATGGGCAGAAAGATGGATCCTACGCTTAGGACGCTGAGTTTGGTTCAGTGTTCGGAATTTGAAGGGAATTTAATGCTGGTGCCCATAATAGCTGACAGAGTGCCCAATGGATCCCATATGAACACTTCATCTAAAACTTCTTGGCACTAGTTCTCAACCATTTTTAGTGTTAGGAAATTTTGGGTATTTTTAATTTATGAATAAAAAGGGTGCGTTATCGTTTCTTAGTTAGCTTCTTCCAAATAGGTGAGTTGAGGCTTAAGTTTTGGGGTGTTAGGACCTTGCAATACCTTTGAAGATCATCTTATCTACTTTCGCCCCAGTTTCCTTGGGAAAGGTCATTATGGAGTTTGATTTGTTTTGCTGTGCGCCCAGCCATGTTCTTGAGATTTAAAAGTTTAAGGATCCTAAATTTTTGATTTGAGAAAAAGCTATCTTTACTAAATTGTGTTCATAGTGATTCTTCATTTGAAATCTGTGTTATCATACTCATCTCTAGTATTTTTAGTTCATGTCATTTTCAATTTTTTGTTTTTACTGTTTTTGAGTTGGTCTCTTGCTTGGGGACAAGCAAGAATTTAAAGTACAGAGTGTGATGAGTATCTTCAAATACTCATTTTATCCCTATCTTTAGTTAGTTTTTCTTGTGTTTTTATGTTAAATAAATTACCTAATGCTCTAAGAAGTTCACTCCTATGATCAGGTCATCCATTTGGTGGAGTGTGCAAAATTGGTGGAAAAACTGCTACAAAAGTAACAGGAGGCTACTGAATTTTGACCTTTTCAGACATCTGTATGAGCTCCTATTGCATCAAGCCATATATGTATGGATTCACTTCCATCTTTCTAGGGATACCAAGAACACCAAAATTGGAGTTCGAACAAAGAAGTTATGCAAGTTCCAAAACTTGAAGAAAATCAGCAAACATTTCAGCACCTTCAGCAGGAGAGGCTACTGTATTTTGACGTTTTTAGATATCATATGAGCTCATATTGCATTAAATACATAACATGGATTCTACACTTCAAACTTTCCAACGGTGCCAAGAACACCCAAATCGGGTTCGTATGACAAGTTATGAAGCTACCACGAGAAGTTGGGCTTAAAAACAGGGGATTTGCAGCAACGTCGCGGCTTGTGAGCCAACGTCAGCGACGTTGCGAGAGAGAAGCTCCTGCCGAGAAACGACATCAGCGACGTTGCCCGGCTATTGCTCAGCGACGTTCGAGAGGTCGGTTTTGGGTGGATTTTTAGCCCATTTGAGCCCATAATGGAGGTTTTGCATCAAACGAAAGAAGGCGACGAAGGCGGCTGAGGCTCGGAGGAGGACTTTGTCCACACTTTGGGACGAGGAGGAGGTTGGGAGCTGTTTTTTGAAGATTTGGGAGAAGATCATGGTTGTGGAAGAGAAAATCCGAGACTCACCATCGTGTTTGATCATTATAGTTTCTTCTTCCTCTTTCATATTGTTTTATCCTAAGTTTCTATCTCATGCTTTAAATTCATAGATCTAGGGTTTTGGTTACGTATTGATCCTTGAGTTTTATATCTATTTATTAATGTTCCGTTCTATTGTTTCTTTGTAGATACACCTCTATTGATTCATACTTGGTTCTATTTACATATTGATTTCTGGCTATTTAATCTCAATGTGGTGATGGTTCTTTGCAAGATCTGAGAGAGGGAAGTAAGAACTAGACATAGATGAATCAACCTAGTGCTTTGGCAGTTAGCCAGAAATTATCGGTAATTAGGAGGCGCACGGATCTTAAAGCATCTCTAATGCTTGGGGTTGATGAGAAGCAAAGACCCTAATAGTGTTAGTTGGTAGGTTATTCGACCTCGAGAGGGCTAATTAAATTAGACAAAAAGTCGCCTTGGAAAGCATTTTCATGAAGCTTGATAGAGTAAATTTTGACTTAGATCTAAGAGGATTGTCAGATTGCAAGTACCCTAGAATTTATAATCTCTTGGTTTCCCTTAGTTGCGAACTTCATTAGTTAGATTTAGAAATTTCCATTAGTTTAGTTTAAATTTTGTTTTACTATCACAATTGTTAGTTTGGATATTAGAAGAATTATAATTTTGTCGCTAGCATCCCATTTTCCTGGATCGTGCTCAGTACCAAATTTACCTTTATTGCTTGACAAGCGTATACTTGCGCGGAATAGGCACTCTTTTTATATTTTTCTGCATAATTTTATATACACACTCACTAAACGCCTATCAAAAATCACGCCATGCTTCTTCGGATTATGAGCCACCTCGGTCTCCTGCCAGTCAGTGTGACAGTGCCTACACAGCCTACTACTCGAGATCAGTCCGCTGTATCCGTAGCCGCAGCCTCCTTGGATATGCTTGCAGCCGCTGCCAGTGACCGGATCACCAGCGTCTACCACCTTTTCTACGAGAGGAGAGGTAGAGGTGGTCGCACTCCCTTCTCTAGCTTTCCCTACCCAATGGAGATATGGTTATACTTTGGTTGGGAGGAAAAGTTAGAGTTGGAAGTGTCATCTATCATATTTTGTTTTGTTTTAGCTTTATTAACTACCTACTTATTTTGTATAGGATTGTATAGGATGCATGTATTAGCCGATAGTAGGCAGTGATCTTTTTATTGTGTATAGCTATGTTAAGCTTGTACTAGCCACTTAGGTTATATCAAAATCTTTATAGCGGTATTTACATTTTTATACACTCTTGCAAACCATTTTTGTGCATATATTTTTATGTTTATGCTTTTACCTTGAGTTGAAAAATTGAAGCACTGTATGTTGCCATAATGCTAGAACAGTTCCATGCATGATTAAGTTTTTGGTCGATTGAAGTTCCAAAGTTTCAACCTTGTACGTTGGACGCCTTTAGCTAATCACACCGCAGCGCCTGTCGGTTTTCATCAATAGATTGAAGCTATATACCTCCTTTTTACTTTGCAAAAACCGGCCTTAGATTAGTTGTGACCCATAATAGGTTTTGTTACGCAAAAGAAGACCAATTAAGTCTTCCCGATGAAAAGAAAAAGCAAAAGAAAAAGAAAGAAGAAAAAGAATTGAGAAAGTTGTGACACTTTGCCTTGAAACTAGAACACGGTCAGGGTATGTAAACCTTTAAGCCGGTGCCTAAACATCTTGGTTGGGGAGTCATAGACTTTGTGTTCGCTAGTAGATGTGGATGGGTAGAGTTTAGCGAGTTGTAGGAGCTGAATTTTGAAAACCGGTCAGGAATTGAAACTGAAGGTTAGTGGTCGACATATCCTTTTGACTTGATGCCCTAAACCTTGATTGGTTGGGATTCATCGGTGGACCCCCGTTACATGGACTTTAGTGAAGTCGAATTTTTAGCATTGCACCCTACATTACGATCGAAGTAAGAAAGATTAATAGCTGAATTTATTAGGTTAGTCATGGTTCCAAGGTCTGGTAGTAGCACCAGTTTGGGGAGAATAGCTTTGCAACTTATTGGTTCAAACTGGTTACCTTAAAACACGTAGATTTTGGTGGAAGTTCAGGTTGACTTCCTTGGAATTGATGCTGCCCTGAAACTTGTTCCTATATGGCAATTGTTCTTTCATGATGGTTTTTGTACAGAGTCTAAATTTTTCAAACTGAAGGTAAAGCCTCACTTGTACACACACTTTTTGAATAGAATACTCTTTTTGCAACAGCATAGCCTGCATCCCCTTTATTATCTTTAGCATTGCTAAGGGACTAGCAACGTGTCGGTTGGGGGGTGTGATTAGTACTCAAAAAGTGCTATTTTGAATCCTGTTTAAGATAGGTTTTGAGTTCTTTTTGCGTACTAATCATATTAATTAAGCCGATTGACATGTGCAGGTCCATTAGTATTACTGATTTTGTTTCGAGGTTGTTTTTGGTAGTTTTGCAGATTTCGTAAACCTCCTCCATCATTTCAAGCTTGACATCGCAATTATGCTGATTTATGCTGAGTTCGTATGAATTCTCGGTGATTGCATCAAGCCTGGATGAAGATATTTCAAGCTGGAAGAGGAAAAGTGTAGGCTGGAGGATGTAGGATGGCTGGGCAATTCCGCTATGGCATAGCGAAATTTTCGCAATGAGAGCGAAATTTTCGCAATCATAGCGAATTTTTTGCAATCATAGTGAAAATTTCGCTATGGCCAAATTTTCGCTATGATAGCGAAATTTCGCTATCATAATTCGTATCATGAAAGAAAGTATTGTGCATAGCGAAAATTTGAATTTTCGCTATGCCTGTATTTTCGCTATGATAGCGAAATTTCGCTATCATAGCGAAATTCACTGTGCATAGCGAAAATCTATTCCCTGTTTTTGTGATCCAAACGACTCCGTTTTGATTAATTTCTCTTTTGCCCTCAATGTAATCATATTATTTAGGTTAGTTTGGTATTTTCACATATTTAGGAGGCTATATAAGCCATGTTATGTACATATTGTAACCTAACTATTCATTTCACGCAGCTTTTCACACAGTCCCTGTTTTGGTTCCAATTTTCTCTCTTTTCTCTCCTCTTTCTCTCATTTTCTAGGCTGCCAAACACACCCCTTTAAGGATGACAACTCAAAGGATGTTTGGCTAAGCCTCAAACATGAGAGGAGGGTTCTTGGGACCAGTCGATGTTGGTTTGCGGGTGTTCCTGACTTTTTCATGAAGCGGAGTCCTGCGCATTTTCGTGTTTCAAACATTCCAAACTAGGTTTAAATGCTATTTAATGTATTTTCTTTGGTCAATACTTGGCATGCTTTAGGATTCAATGTATTCTTAATGGTAGATACACTGACATTCTTTAGATTTCATTTACGAGCCATTGAAAGTAGGTTAAATGCTGTATTTTTAACTGCTGAAACATTAAATGCTCAATAAATGCTTTAGTTCAAATAGGAAGGTTACTAAGGGTTGGTTTTAAGTCAAACAAAGATCAGGTTTTTGGAAATGACTATATGTCATTTGCCTGTCTGAAATAACGAGGACACCTCTATAGCTTGTCATATCAAGTAGTAACCCAAAACTTCAAGGTGTTTCTTTTTCTTACATCTTATTTTAAACTGCTTCACTTAGCTTAGTGACACCATCAACCATAATTTTTAATGCAAATCCGAAAATCCAAATGAAAGCCTCACCATTTTGAATCATGATACAAGTCATTTGTGAGATGAAAACCCATCCCTGAGTTCGACCCTAGAACCGCTATACTGCAGTAGCTTGACTACGGTAGTAGAAGGAAATTTAGGATACAAATTTTGTTGACTACGAATCAACCTACTGTGGCACGAATCACATTCTCACCCACAGAATGTTTCATCTCTTGAAATCTCGTCCCCTCCCCCTCTTTGTCTCGAAGAGCTTCTCTTCCACAGCATCGGTGGTGGCGACCACTTCTTAGCGGAAGTCGAAGCGTGATCTCTGAATTCCCTACCTTCTCACCCACGGAATGTTCGTCTCTTTACATCGTCCTCTCCTTTCTTTGTCTCGAAAACAGCATCATTGGCGGCGACCTCTACCGCGGCCGTCGAGAGCGGCGATCTCGCAATTCTTAAGTTCTCACGCCTGAATGTTTCGTCTCTCTTGACATCTAGTCCCTTCCCTTCTTTGTCTCGAAAGGCTGTCTTCGCCGACATCGGCGGCGGCCTGCGCCAGTCAAGGCGGAAAGTCCTCCTGATTCTATAATCCTCACCGCCATGTGTTTAAATCTCTTGACATCTCGTCCTGCTCCCATCTTTGTCTCGAAGCCTTATAGCCCCGATAGCAATGGCGGTGGTGACCCACTGTGGCCAGTCGAAGCCGGCATGACTCTGATTCCTACCTTCTCACCCATATAATGTTTCGTCTCTTTACATCTTTTCCTCTCCCCCTCTTTGTCTCGAAGAGCTTCCCTTCCTCATCATCGGCGGCGGCGACCTCTGCCGCCGTCAAGAGCGGCCAGTCTTACAATTCTTAAATTCTCACGCACAGAATGTTTCATCTATTGACATCTAGTCCCTTCCCTTTCTTTGTTTCGAAGAGCTTATCATCCGCAGCATCGGCGGCGGTGACCCCCCTGCCGAAGTCAAGAGCGGCAAGTCTTACAATTCTTATATTCTCACCCACATAATGTTTCGTCTCTTGACATCTCATCCCCTCCCCCTTTTTGTCCCAATAGCTTTTCTTCTGCAGCATCAACGGCGGCGACCCCTGCCGCCGTAAAGAGCGACTAGTCTCACAGTTCCTACATTCTCACCCGCAGAATGTTTTATCTCTTGACATCTCATCCCCTCCCCTTCTTTATCTCGAAGAGCTTCTCTTCCTGACATCGCGGCGACCCACGCCCCAGCGTCAAGGCGCTGGATCTCCGTGATTCTTCTTTGCCGTCCTTATTCGTATGCGAATTCTATTCCCCAGCGTAGGAATTACGGTTGTCTAACATTGTAATATTGGGAATCCCGAGTCATCTCCACAGGGAGTGGTGCGATTTAGTTGATCGATAAGACTACTCTCTAGAAAGTGTGATTTAAAGAGAATTGTAGGGTTGTGTTGTTTGATTGAATGGTTGATTGGTTTAATGCTTAAAAGCAGAAAGGCGATTCTTGGGATTTTTAGTGTTCCCTCGCCGATCATGTAAAGTCCTTATCTTATTTTACAAACTCATGCAGGAACCATTGATAAATGGTCTTTGATGAAATTTATCTTTAAATGCTCTTTGGGAAAATAAGGATGATTGAATAATACTAAGCACTTATTCCCGATTATCTAGACATAGCTCGCGTCGTAATCAAGCCTGACGTGTCTTAAGGGATATCTCGTTCACCGTTGTCAGTATCACCCGACTAGGATTTACAAAATGTTTGCACAAGTGATTAGCATCCACACAATCCATTGAAGTTCAAAGAGGAATTGGGGACATACATACGATCGGGGTGAGTTTCTATAGATCCCGGTGATAGGGTTTAGAACTCCATGGAACTTATAAGAACAATTATCATTGAAGAGAGTCTACAATCATAAAAACAATACTTTTAGAAAATCAAATTCGAGTTGAAAAACCTAAGAATGAAGAATGAAATACTATGATTGGCAAAATGATTGTTCCCTCTTTGAAAGATTACATATGCTTGAATTCAAAAACGCGAGAAAAAGAGTCTTCAATTTGGATGTATAAATTCCACTCAAACAATGAAGGGAACTCTCTTATGAAAACCGCCCTAGAAGTCAAAAGATCCTTCTCCATCTATCCTCGCCTTTTATACTCCTTTCAGTATCATCTCGTGTTCGAGGATGATTGTAATTATGCCCACAACGTTAGGATCTAGTGCCTCCATTCCAGCACTTCTCATACATGTGTGGTACACATTAATGGTGTCTGGTACACTTTTACTGCGCCAATTTCCTGATCAGATTATGCCCAGGGTACACATTTTAGGTGTCTTAGGTACACTTCCTCTGCCACTTTTTAGTAAGGTGTGCAGGTACACATAAAAAAGATGTCTGGGTACACTTTTTCCCTACAGTTAACTTTTAGCATTGCTTGAGTTCCCGAGACTTCATCAAACATTTGCCCACATTCTCAGTGCTTCATATTGGCTTCACCGGGACATAAATCTTTGTCACGCTTATGTTTAAGACACAGAAAGATTTGCTGATGCAAACAAAGAGATTAAAAGTACTTTATCCTCATCTTTGAATGTGGGTAAATTGTGATTTTTATGTACCTAAATTCTACTATAATTATTGCTCAATTGTGTATTCATACACCCGACCTGCATCTTGCTAGTCCACTATGAATTCCCAAACTAAACGACCCACTTTTAGTTTATGAATTGACAAGGCGCTCGATACAATTATGCTGAGATTTTCAAATTAGCAAATGTAAATATAATGCTTCTGCTTTAGTATGCACCGGTATGACTCATTTAGACTGACCACAATCTTACCTGATGAACATAATAACAAGTAACCACCAATCGATTATTAGAATAAAGGATCATGGAAGTGAAGAAAGCGTAAGGTAGTCATCTGAACATTATTTGTGGCGATCTCGTTATAAAGGGGCTTGACCATTTAACATGAACGTAACTATTGCATAATGTCGGATGAAAGCAATAAACATAGCGAAATCAAGGTCTTAAAAGTTTGTAATGACCGTAAGAATTTGAATGAAAAGGGTCGATGATCAAAATGGGTGTTGGCATAACATGGGATTCCACTGCCAATTACCAACACCATCACAGTGTTTAAAGCAACTATACGTTGTCGTCCCTCATCCTCTAACGAGGAAGGAATGCGTCTCGTCTGATCATCTAATTCTTGAATCTCCCTCAGATCTGGGTATCATGATGTGGCTCTCCTTGAAAAATGTGACTCACCAGGCACAGAGGCGTCGTCCGACTGCTGCTTCCCACGGAAGAGCATGAACCACCTTTATTCGCCGCTCCATCACTCTTCATTGGGGATGTTAACCGATAGTCTTCAGTCGTGCATGGATGAAGTGATCCGGGAAGAAGGCACTAAAAATTTGAGAAGGCGGCGTTTAGTGGATCTTTAACTCGGCTCTTGGCCTCAGTTTTATTTGTGATCGGCCCCAGCCTAGGCAACACCCTCTTTTCTTTAACTGCTCCCCTCATTCCCACTTCTTCCACAAGATTTGTCCTGGCGATGGGAAAGGGATGTCACACTTTCATGTGGCTGTAGAAGTCTCGTCACACCATATATTCAGCCGTAATCAATGAGTTTCCGGTCATGACTTCATATAAAATTGGATGCGTTCTCTTCTTTGAGGGATTTTTTCATTTACCCTTGACCTAGTCGATCGTGAATAATCTTGTTCATCAAAGCAAATTACAGTTTGAGCTTCAGTACAAATTCTTTCTTTATAAATCCACTCATGATCGCTGGGTGAGTGCACATAGCCTCAGTGAATAGCTGGGCATCAAAATCAGTGAGAGCGCGAAGTGGGTAGGGTCGGTTTGAGGCATCGGGCGGACGTATTATGGGAATGCGCTATCGAATCGGGGTGATCCAGAAATTTTGCCTACCCACGTAGCGGTTCCTAATACGGTCCTGGGCCGGCGATTTTCCTTGGGATTGGTATAAAACTCCCCGAACCACTTTGTAGGCATGTGTCACGTGAACCTCGGCGCACCACCGAACTTCATGATACGCTCTTGAATAATCCCACGATGGGGTGAGGTACAAAATGTCTCCACTTTTACGCCTCTCGCGGTGAAAGCCCCTTTTACTGTCGGCCCAGGGTCCATTTTTCGGTAGATTCGACTCAGGAGTCCTCGGCAAACATACGCCTCTGACACCTCATCATCATCAACTGCTCGGACATTTCCTCACTTTAGAAATGGCTGGTGTTTTCTTCCAGCTTTTCTTGGGTAGGAGGCATCAGTTTCCTTGCCTTCCACTGGCTTGTCCCATAGAGAACTAGAGCCTTTCTTTTCCCGACATTCTTAAGTCGTGCCATAGAGATGGCGGGATGACGATGCGACCGGATAGGCCAGATATATATCATAAAGTCCGAAACACATTTTGACGATCACCAGAGGCGACCCAGTGCGCATCGAGATAACACTTTCCACGCCCGTATTGTGCGAGGCCTTAAACCACCAAATACAGAAAAACACTACCCAAAACTAACAAAACAAGTCCATGTATAACAATGAAGAGCCCTAGCGCTATCGAGGTTGTAGGATGCTTACCGTCAGGTGCGATGATTGCAGAACAATTCGGGCTGGCTTGATGGAAACTACGTGACGAGACAAACTCAGAGTTGCTTGTGTGAGGAGAATGTGAGGTTAGGGTTTGGCTTTGTAGAGTGGGGAGTGTGATGAATACCAAAACCTGAAATTTGGGGTTTAAAGTCTCATTGCCCCTAACCAGGCCAAGATTAATAGGTACACTTTAATGGTCATACCGGTACGCGTAACTCCTTTGCCAATTTTGAATAAGTTGTCTTAGAATTTTATTTAGGGTGTCTGGGGTACACTTCTCTTACCCGAGTTCGAGTAAGTTGTCTTAGGTACACATTTATGGTGTCTGCAGGGTACATGTGATACATTTTTTTGTATACATATATATATATTTTTAATTTGGGCAGTGGATGCCGTGCCTGGTGGCCTTTAAGTTTGCCTTCCGTCCAGGTTTCTTTGCTTGCTCCACTTTTTCTTTGTTGAATTCCACAAACGGCCTTATTCGTAGAATTGGTCCAGCTGTAATTCCCTTAGGATACTTTCAATTTCCATAGGACCAACTGTTCCTGCTCGGGTTCTTAGGGTTGGTGGCTGTAACTTTAAGCTCAAAATGGGTGCAAGGGATGAGACAATACGATCTGAGGTGTATAAAAATGTGGCCTCTAATCATTTTTCCAGTTCTGAATCTTCACAAAGACTATGATGCATGAAGTTGGCATGCCAAATTTATACAAAT
The DNA here is from genome assembly GCA_016808115.1 of Tetrastigma voinierianum. NCBI lineage: Eukaryota > Viridiplantae > Streptophyta > Magnoliopsida > Vitales > Vitaceae > Tetrastigma > Tetrastigma voinierianum. The sequence goes on from JAEQBH010007653.1 coordinate 24,214, forward strand.
AGAACAGCAGGTAGAATCAAAAAATGACGTGGTGTGTTGTGGTTTGTGTGGTGAAGCGGGGAATGCAAAAAAGGGAACAATCCACGAAGCTCATAAGAGTTTTATGTGTATGCTCGTTAAGGTGTATGCATTCTGATAAGATGATGGAGTGTGGATGAAATCATGCGAGTATTTACAGAAAATGATTGACATTATATTCGAAAGAGGCATAATTTAAAAAATTGGACCATACACTAAACATGTAACAGCGCATAGGTAGATTCAACCGGTGTGCACCTACCCCCGCCTTGAGAAATGAGCATTACCCTGATGCATAAACTAAGGGTACCCACAGTGGAGGTAGCATAGAAACAAAATTTAAGTTTTTTTTTTTTTTTTTTTATATTATATTGAAAACAAAATGGAAATAGAAAGCAAAAACGAAAATAAAACCAAATCAAAACTATATACAACAAGGTGAGAACGAGGTTACTTGGAAGGAGAATCTGCAGTGAGCGAGATCTGCCGATACCTCACTATGTGATGATTGAAATGCTGGAATGGTTTGAGGCGTTGGCCATTCACTTTGGAAAGGATTTGCTTGTGTCCGGTTTTCGTCTCCATTTCCGTATGGACCAAACTACCTGCGATGGATGGGCCCCGATCAGCGAGCCGGAGTTTGCGATAAATGCAATGTCGGGTACATGCGCGGTACTTTACGGTTGGCTCGAACATTTTCCTCACAATAGATTTATGATGGAATGACTTGAGCAGCTCTTTGTAGATGCAGACTTTTCACCCACAACTCTCTCGCGGTTCTTGGCTCATTTAGGCGCAGCAAATGCACATGGTTCATCGAAATTAAATGTTCTAATAGCCCAGTAAGCCCGGTGTTCCATTTCAGCTGGAAAATGGCAAGCCTTTCCATAAACTAGCCTATAGGGAGACATACCAAGAATAGTTTTTTAAGGCGGTACCGGTAGGCCAGAGCATCGGTAAGGCGGGTGACTTGATGTACCTGGATTCGGAGACAGTTTTTCCAAAATATGTTTTATCTCCCTATTAGCTAGCTCAGCTTGACCATTGGTCGTGGGTGGTAAGCTGTTGACACTTTATGGGTGATATATTTTTTAACGATTTTCAAGATCGGTTGCAAAAGTGGAGTCGCCATCACTAACTCGTTACGGGGGTGTTCCAAAAGCGAGAAAAAATGTGTTCCTTTAAATTTCAAAACAACCTTGTGATCATTGGTTCTCGTCGGAATCGCCTCAACACTTAGAAACATAATCCATGAGATAATAATATGTAAAGATACCCACGAAGGGGGAAAAGACACATAAAGTCTATACTTGTGATTCAAAATTTCAATAATTAGAATTGGGGTAAGAGGCATCATGTTTCGTTTTGTGACCCCTCCTAGTTTTTGGCATTGAGCACAAGTTTTGCAGAAATCAAAACAATCTTTAAATAAGGTGGGCCAGTAAAACCCAGCTTGCAAAATCTTGTCTGCCGTTTTTCTGGCAGAGAAATGTCCTCCACAGGCTTCGGAATGGCAAAAGATTAAAATCCTAATCTGCTCATCATTGGGTACGCATCTTCTCATTATTTGATACGGACAATAATATTTAAATGATCTGATTAATAAGTAGTATTTCTTAATATCTGTCAAAAATTTCTTTACTACGTTGAGAGTCCATTGAACAGAATACGGCTGAAGTGGCTGGTAGTTCTAATGTCAACTATACCATGAATATATGAACAGAGCAAGTTGCTCATCGGAAAACTATCACCTATGGGTATGCCATGAGAGTTGGATGGAACTAATCGCGAGACCGTGGTCGGCGACCATTTTTCGACCCCGCTTTTTATCTTTAATGGTCGAGATTGAATTCTTGGCATAGTAGGATCTACCTAGTTAACAGGAAGCCATCTGCTTGAAGCCGAGGTGCCCCCGAGGTACGCGTGATACGTGAAGATGGTTACGGGAGAGGCCTCTGATGCGACCTAAGTTTTCTAGGGCAAAGGAAACTGACTGGCTATAAACTCTTTTACGTGGTGATATGGTTGGCACCGGGCGAGTCTAGTGTCTTCTTTGGCGTAATAAATGACGAACCTTTTTGTCTTCCCTTTGTCCTAAGCTCCCCGGCCCTATAGCATAATCACTAGTCACACATGATCTCGGGTCTGGAAGGTCGATGGGCCCCGCATGATGGGGTGACACTAACATGTTTTTGAGTTTAGTAAGCAATGTCACAATCTTGTGACCATGTGAAAGGACATCTTTTTGCAAGCGGTACATAAGGGACGAGCTATAGCACTAAAATCTTTTATAAACCTTAGATGAGAAACGACATGACAAGCATGACCTTATGTCTCCTAACACACTTAGGAGTGGGTAAGTTGGAAATCAGCCAACTGGCCTTATCAGCAAATTCCATCTTTTGATACTATGGCCCTAGACAATCCCTTGTGTTACCATGAAATGACATTTTTTTATTTAACACAAGATTTTCTCTTGACACGCTTTAAAACCTTCAGTAAATTCTCGAAACGGTCGCAAATAGTCATAAAAGCGAAATCATCCATGAAAATTTCCAATATGATTTCTATCTGGCATCACTAAAGATTCCCATCATGCACCGTTGAAAAGTTCGAGGGTGCATTGCATAATCAAAGGGCATTTCTAAAGGCAAAGGTACCCAAGGACACGTGAATGTAGTTTTCTTGATCTTCCCAAAAGCTATCTCAATTTGATTGTACCACAGTACCCATCAGAAAACAATAAAATTCATGCCCTTCACTCTCTCTAACATTTGATTAACAAATGGAAGAGAAGTGGTCCTTCCTAGTACCGACACATTTAGCTTCTATAATCTATGCACACACCTCCCGACACGAGTGACACGAGTAGGAATGAGCTCATTATTTTCATTGGCGACTACTGTGACTCCAGATTTCTTAGGAACTACCTGTGTTGGGCTAACCCATTTACTATCTGCAATAGGGTAAATAACCCCTACATTCAAGAGTTTTAAAACTTCCTTCTTTACCACTTCTTTCATTATTGGGTTCAATCGTCTACGTGATTTACCTAGAAGGTTTTAACATCCTCCTCTAAGTGAAGATTACGTGTGCTGAGATCAGGGACTAATTCCCTTAATATCTGCAATTGTCCAGCCTAGAGCAGTTCTGTGGGTTTTCAATATCTCAAAAAGTTGATTTTCTTGATTCAATTCTAAGGAGGAAGATATGATTACTGGAAAGGTTTCCTCTTCCCCTAAGAAGGCATATTTGAGGTGTGATGGTAAGGGTTTTAGCTCGAGCTTAGGTGGCCTCTCCTCAGAAGGCAGTGCCTTATCCTCATTTGGTGGCAATGGTTCAAATTTAGGTGCCCACCCATTAACTTCTATGCGCCGTTATGCCGATTATAGGGTGTAGAAACTTCGACTTTCCGGTGTGGTCACTTCCTCTCGTAGCAGGGTGACCAAACATGACTTAAGTGGATCATCGTAATGAGCACGTATCAAGTATTTTGTACCCTGAGAATCAACCATGTTGACTTCACATATCTTCTTCATCCCCGTTCATGATAACATTGAAAATATTAGAATTAGGAGTCCTTATTACCAAGCGATAGTGTCATCGGGCCTCCTCACAATGTATAATGTGCGGAGTTGCCCGAGAATGGTCTACCAAATTCTTGGGAGGCCCGAGTTCCTTAGTTCACCACCGGTTGAGTGTCAAGCACAACAAAACACGGGGGAAGTAATTGTCCGTACCAATTCATCATCGCTATCACTAGGAATTTATACACTATGGTCGACAAGTTGGAGGGTGATATTGGTTGACTCTAATTCTCTAACCTCGAGGTCCACATATGCGAATAGGGCAACAAGTGCCCACTTTCCCTAAGTCCACTAAAGCATGTCCCAGCTTTGAATTTCCTACTACTATAGAAATAGTAGGACTTCTGGTCTTTGTATTTTGGAGAGCAAGTTGTTTGAATTAGTGATTTAGATTGCTGCGATCATGAAGAGGCCTCCTTGTTGACACCTAATTTCCTTTTACCGTGCACAAATCCTTTAGAAATTTAGCATATGATGGAATTTTCTTAATGGCATCTAACAAGGGGATGTTCAATTTTACTTGTTTGAATAACTCATAGATTTCAGAATGGTTATTCACTTTCTTTGGTGCTCTCAGCCTATGAGGGTATGGAGCTGGAGGGATATGGGTAGACTCATCTTTCTCTGATTCACCCTCAATATCATTTGTATTAGGGACATGAGGCTTGTCTGATACCTCATCCTCTCTGACCAATTCACTTTGAGATTCTTGTAATGGTTCTTTGGTTAGAATGGTTTTGTCGACTACCTTACCGCTTCGAAGAGTAGTGACAGCCTTACAATGTTCAAAAGTACCCTCACTTGAACCTAAACTTCCCACACTGTTTTGACCTTGTGGATTTTGGATGGAGTTGAGAGATGGAAGTTCCCTTTCTCTTGTTGAAGGTTACCTATAGACGGGTTAACGGTTATCACGGGATCTCCCACATCATTTAGAAGCGATTCGAGATGCAGTGTTTGTGGATTGTAACGGGTTTTGTACCCGGCGTGTTAGCGATATCCTCGGACTTCTGTACGTGGAGATTTGATATGGTTGCGATGGAGTCCCTTGACTCGATGGATGGAAACGCCTTGATTAGGGTTCCACGAGGAAACCCTTGGGAGACTTGATTTTGAAATGGTGGAATAGATTTGTAAAGCCATGGTTTTGGTAATGAGGACCTTGGTTGTTTGGCAAGTTATTTGGCCCTCCTTCATTTCTCAGCTTCAAAATTAGGGTGCTTACCCCCATCAAGATTATATGTTTCGAGTATGGAGAATTGGTTTCCTTTGGTAATTAAGGAGCATTGGCTTGCTATTGAATTGCACCTTTTACTTGAGGAAGGTTTGGGCACTTGATGGTTGAGTGCGTAGGATCATCGCATATAATGCATGGCTCCTCCACTCTGGGTCCAGTGGGTATCGAGGGTATTTGAGGCACACTAGTTACCTCATGTACCTTTTTCATCTCTATGGCCTCCAATTTCCTTGTTAAATTGGCAATTTTTGCTTGCAACTCATCATTTTCTCTTAAGTGATGGATTCCGCCCCCTGCTGATGTGCTATGCACTTTAGCAGTGTCTATGGGGTTGTTAGTCTCCCAAGTGTGAGCATTCTCTGCTATAGTGTCAAAAAGTTGGATTGCTTCCCTAGCACTCTTTTCATAGAATTCGCCTGCACATATCATGCGGATGTCGCATTTATTATTCGAGGGGATAATCCTTGATGAGAATGCCCTTTATATTTGTCCTACATCCAATCCATGGTGAGGGATAGCATGGAGAAGGTCCTTGTATCTTGCAAATCCGGTACGTTCTCCAATTCTCTTTTTAATTTGTTTTTGTGAAAAATCTCAGTGGGTGTTTCCTTACACATAGTGGACCTAGTGCATGTCGGTTTGGGCTTCATAGCGAGCAAAGGCTAATGAAACCGCATCTCCTAGAAACTGCGAGCAATCCATAATAAGTCAAAGTGTTTCAAGATAACATTTCACCTCAAATGGATCTTCCTGGGAATCAACAACAAGTATTTAATGAACATACTCAAGGGATTCCTGTTAACCCACAAGGAATCCATGAACCTCCACAACATGGAGGTGATGCTACACTACCAGTAACCCCAGTGCTAGGAGGTGGAAATGGTAACCTTCAGCAGAATCAATATAGAGAAGGTCCACCTTGCTCCTTTGCCTAGCATTAGAAAGAACCCTTAGAGAAATCCTACAACCTCGAAAGAACCCTGACCAATTCTTGTATTCGCCTTCTGAGAAGAGGCGATCAATTTCGATGAAGTTGGAAATGATCGTCTTCTACCGTGTACCAAGGGTTCGAATCGAACCCTTACTCATTCATAGGGACTTTGAGGATCTGCGGTGCATTCCTCTCAGTTCACCTCTCCACATAATACGTTTGGTTTTATTTTCTTTTTGCTTTAAAGGAGAAGGCCCAATCGGTTTCATTCCTTGCACCTAATTAGGTATTTCTCGCATTAGGGCAAATGACATATAGTCAACCAAACCCAGAATCTTTGTTTAGTATAAAGCCTAACCCTAAAAACACTCTATTTTAGTCCACACATATGGCATTCAATGTCCCCGGTCGGTTGAAAACTGGCATTTAACCTCATTTCAATGGCTCGTAAATGACATCTAAAGAATGTCAGTGCATCTACCATTAAGAATGCATTAAACCCTAGTTTGGAAAGTTTGGAACCATAAATTGATTAGTCCCCAAAAAGTGCTATTTTGAGCCCTATTTTATATAGGTTTTTAGTGCTTTTTGCGCACTAATCATGTCAATAATGCCAATTGAAGTGTTCAGGTCTTCTTAGTATCACTTATCTTGTTTAGAGGTTATTTTGGTTGTTTTGCGAGGTTTTGCATACCTTGAGAGTTCAATATCGAAATATGTCTTGAACCGTGAAGGTCGAACTCATTTATGACGCCTTGAACATCTCAAAATTTAAAAGAAGGAATGAGGCAAGAGTGAGAAAGAAATGATGCAGTAGGGGATGCAGTGTGCAGTGAAGAATAATGCAAACCCAGGGAATTTCGCTAAGATTTATTTCGGGATTACCAAATTCTTGAAAATTTTTCGCAATCATAGCAAAATTTAGCAATCCAGCGAAATTGAAATTTCGCTAGGCTAAATTTCGCTGAGCCTTTGTTCTAGCAGTACACGAGTTTCTTATAACTAAAAATTTCGCTAAGCCTTCAGCGAGAATTTCGCCCAATAGTGAAATTGCCGGTGCTGACGGTCTCGGTTCGGTATCTACGGTGCAGTTTCGCTACCTGAAATTTTTAGCTAGCCTAATGAAATTTTCGCTACACCTAAGCGAAATTGTTACGCCTAGCGAAATCTCGTATCCTTTTTGTAATTAATGCAAGCGGAGCCTCATTTTGGTGTATTACTTCCTTGTCCCTTATTTTTGGCAAAATGTTAGGCTTTCTTGTATTTTCATACATTGGGTGGTCTATATAAGCCCTGATATAGTTTTCAACCCAAAGCAACTTGGGAGGCAATCTTGTGGCAAAAATTTTCACTTTTATGTAAGCATCTTCTCCCGACTCATTTAGGGTTTGGTTTTCTCTCTTCTCTCTCTTCTTTCCCTTATTTTCTAGGCTGCCAAACACCCCTCTTGAGGATGACAACTCAAGAGATGCTTGGCTAAGCCCCTTTTCTTTGAAGAGAGAGGAAGGTAGCTGGCTTGGTTGTGGGGCAGTTGCAGGTTGTCCTCATGTGTTAAATGATCACAGTCTTTGTGTTATGCGGCTCATCTTCTCAAACTAGGGTTGAATACCATTTAATGTTATTAATTTGGCCAAATACTTACCATGCTTTAGGATACGTGCATACTTATTGCTAGATGTACTGTGGTTCTTTAGATGGCCTTTACGAGCCACTGAAATGATGTTGAATGTTAGGGTTTTAAACTAAAAGGGGCTGTAGATGCATGTTACTTGTGTTGACTCAAATAGGAGTAATTCTAGGGTTAGGTTTGCTAGTTAAGCAAAGATGGGATATAACTGGACCTCAGGTTGCTATGCTGCTACGAGATAAACTGAGACACTTGTTGCCCTATCTGTTATCAAGTTGTGAGCCTAAATCTTCAAAGTTACCTTTTCACACTTCCTTACCGGTTTTTTACGGGTTAATCGACACCGCAAAACAATTCCTTTGTTTTGAAACAAACAAAAATCCAAAAATGCAAATAAAAAGCCTCACCATTTTCAACACTGATGCAAGTCATTCATAGGATGAAAACCTATCCCCGTGTTCGACCCTAGACCACTATCTTTGGTAGCTTGACTACGGCGGTGGGAGAGGCTGGATATAAATTTTGTTTGATTGGGATCACCTGCGTAGCGCAGTCAAATGGCGGCGTTGCGGGGGGATGGTGCCCGAGCTACGTTTGATAAGTTGAAGTGTACTTGTAATCCTCATTACAGAGTGAAGGTGACCTTTTTAATCGCTTTTTTGTATTCGGTTGTTTATCTTGCAAGTGTTCATCTTTGCGGTAATTATACTTGTTTTTGTTTTCATACGGTCGAGTTTTATTTTAGTTAACCCCGAAACCTTTTTTGCAAGTTGGTTTGTGCTTCACATTTGTTGTATACATCTCCGGTTTGTGTAACAGTTTGTATACGTGCGGGACGGAATAACAATTAGATACAAAGGATCGGTACAACGGTGATACACACTATAGGTAGAAAGCATGGATCTACACGAGCAGGCGAGTGATCGGGTACCCAATGAATCAACCGACCTATAGGTCGATGAGGATATATTCACCCTCTAGAGTTAGTGCCGCCTCTGCATACGTACCTCTGCTTGAAGATGTAAGCAGTGAGGCCCTATCACGGTACCTCTACTCACATATCATGGTATGGAAATGAAAATCCATACACTCACATAAGGGATTTTGAGGAAGTTGCACTACATTTAAGGAAGGGTATGACATGGATTTGCTTGGTGAATGCATTTCCATTGACCCTAAGGACAAGGCCAAGATTTGAAACCCAACTCCCTTTGAGGCCTAGAACCATAAGAAATTGGGGTATTTACTGTGAGAGTTTTTAAAAAATTCTTAAATTAACCATGGACCTTGATTTGAAGACAGAATTACACTTTGCATTTCGAAGATGGTGAAAGGTTTTACCCGGTCTTTAGGATAGATTCATGGGAGACCATCGGTGCTTATCCACATCATGGGTTTGATACATGGATGCTGGTAAACCACTTCTATGGTGGTATGTCTCTGCCCGTAAAGCTTGATTGTGGAAACCATGTGTGGGGAAATTTTCTGAGTAAGCATCTTGATGAAGCCATGATTTTTAAATTATGTTTGAAACTTCAAAGGAGGTTGGGATGAGCCAAACCCTAAAGATATGGAAAAAAATGAGACCTTTAGCCAACCTAAGGGTGGGATGTATGCAGCGAGAAATGGAAATGAAAGCTAGGACAGCCTTAGCTAGGAAAGTGGAGCTTGAAGGAAAAGGCTCCGTGAAGTGCATGCGTGGCGTGAAAACCGCACGGGCCAGCCATTCACCGGTTCCAACCCATAGGTAATCCGGGAGAACATGTCACGAGTGCTCCATCAATGAAGGATTTGATGACAGAGCAGCAAATGTTGTAGGTCAATACAAGCCACCCGCAAACCTAATACTGATATGCGCGTACACCAGTTCGATTGGGAGGAATCACCACAACTCTGTGAAGCCAATCCCCTTGCCTATGTGTACCCCGGGGCAAACAACAATTTGGTTCCACCTTTCCTTTCTAACAACCACCATCCTCTTCTCCTATAGAACAAGCCATCCTAAATTTGAGTAAGGTGGTGGGTAACTTTGTGGAAGAACAAAAGGGGATCGATATGCAAGCGACGCAGGATTGGCTATTAGGAAACTGCTTGAACAAGAATAGACGGGCTTGAGAAGCGTCAAGCAAAAGAATTGACAACCTACAGAACTCAATCCGCAAGATCAACAATATTCTGGGTACATGAGAAGGAAACACAACTGAGCATTGCGGAAATCGGAGTCCCGTAGGAAGTAGGTTCATGTCACAGAAATTCGGGAATGGATGAGGCAGAACATAATCACCCTTAGGAGTGGAAAAAAGGTTGATCAGCCCATGCCCAAGCCTGTTGAGGAAACCAGGAAAGGAGAAGAAATGGAGCCAGAGCATATTCTCTTGAAGGAGGACTCAATGAAATACAGCATGCCACCTCCATTTCCCCAAGCACCCAAACAGGCCCGAAAATCCCAGCAAGCCGAGCATCAGAGTCTAAAGGCGAATTAAAGTCAATATACCTCTTTTGGACATAATCAATGAGACCCTGCCTATGCAAAATTTTGAAAGATCTTTGCACAATCGAAGGGATTAGGCATTGAGAAGAGGCATTTCTAGCTGAACAAGTCAATGCCGTAATCCAAGCGAACCACATCCATCCTGAAAGGATCGAGGATCTCCCACAATTTCGGTTAATATTGGTGGGGTATAGATAAGTCATTGCTTGATTTGAGGCCAGTGTGAACCTCTTGCCGGTACGTGTACAAGCGAGTTAGGTTTGGGTGAACTTAAATCGACGACATCACACTTTCATTGGTAGATAGATCGGTGAGATTACAAAGATAGTTGAAGTGTCTTGGTCAGGTGACGAATTCACACTACCCGAGTAGATTTTTGTAGTGCTTAACGACCACAGTAGTGATAGACTGTCCATGTACCAATCATCCAGCGGAAGACCATTTAAATGCGCCAATGCAATTATGTGTGGGGATGGGTCATGCGACTTACTTTTGGTAACATGACATTGGAGCTGAACATATTTCGCGATAATAAGCACAAACTGGTATCAGATGAAAATCAAGTGATTAATGATATTGTGCTTTCGGTGTGTCAGGATGCGGGGAAGCTAAATGACCAAAATTGCAAGATGTATAGCCAACCGAATTGAAGCATGTGTTGTGAATCGCGCCATCGACACCTTTAATAAGGCAATTGATCGGTCGAATCATGGTGAGGACCCGCGTCACCCGATGGGAAGTCCAACACCATGGAGTGCATTTCGGGCCCACTTTGCGAGGTTGAGAGATCATTCTCCTTGACCCTCCATAAAGGGCAATTTGGTAAGAGTGAGCTGATTTGGTGTTCTCCTGAGCCAAATTGCGGCTCGACAATTTTGCTGCTTTAGTTTTAGTCGATTTCAATAATTTTAGGTTATTTTTAGAAAGTTTCTTAAGTGCTGAGTTTTTTTAGTAACTTTGTATTTATATTATAATACTTTATAAAATTTTTTTTAATTATAGTATTATATATTAATTTTTATTATAATAATTTTTTATTTCTTATATTATTAATATTTAAACTAAAAATTTTGAAATGCAGATGATGATCACGAGCGACCCAGAGTCGCTATAATAGCGAAAAATGGTGGAAGTGGACTCTTCGTTCACACACAATCAGGCCTATAAAAGAGGGGAGGGGCTTTGCCATTTGGTCACTTCATATTCTCCCTCCATAGCTGACCACTGGCGGGGAGTCACCAGGCCTCACGCAGCAACGGCCTTGCAGCGCACAGGCCAGAGCCCTTGGTCCGCGCGTTATTCCACGAGGCGAATCCTTTGGCTCACAGCGGCGGTTCGATAGCCCATGCCCTTGGCTCATTTTGCCTTGCCTGCCGCCTGATGATCTGGCCAGGGCCTTGCACACACGAGCTCCTGCGCGTCATGAGCCACGGTTTCGCGACTTCTTGTTGCCCGAAGCCAGGCCGTCGCCCCACTAGCCATTTTGGCTATATCAAAAGCTATTGGTATATCTGAACTTTTTGCATATCATGTTTTATTGCCTTCACCATGTGTGCTTGTTTTTGTCTTCAATTTAGACGATTGAATTGTGATTGAACAATTGGTGCTTCAATTGAACAATTGAATTGCTGATGGACCGTCGAATTGCCCAACTTTTGTTGGAAAATTGAATCATTGTAAGTTACCTTTTATGTTAGAGCAAATTCCATGTTTGAAATAATTTTGGTCGGTTGATTCCAGCATGCTCAACTTGAACATTTCTCTCTTAAGCTAATTCACATTTGCGCGGATTGTTTCCAATAGAATTTGTCCAGGTGGTTCTTCCTTTCACTTTGCATAGGCCTTAGGCATGTTGGCAACCACAAAGATGGTTTGTGTTACCCATTTGAGGCAATGTAGTCTTCAAAGGGAAAAAGAAAAGAAAAATAAAATAAAATAAAAGAGAAAAAGAAAAGAGAAAGAAAAGAAAAATAAAGTCGTGACACTTTGCCTTGAAACTTCGAACGCGATTCAGGGGTATATGGCAGCCTTTGAAGCCGATGCCCCAAGCCTTAATTGGTTGGGAGTCATCGATTTAGTGTTCGTTACATGGGTGGATAGGTAGAGTTTAACGAATTGTTGGAGCTTGACTTTCGAAATCATTCGGAGTCCGGGGTGAAGCTTGTAGAGTTTGTGGTCAGTGATCCTTTTGGCTTGATGCCACCAGGCCTTAGTGGTTGGTCATGGGTGGACTGGATTACCACGGGACTGCTTTGTTGAAGTCGGATTTTAAGCATTGCACCCTACAATGTAGTTGAATAAAGAAATGAGAGTGTAGCTATCCCTATCTAGGTTGTTCAACAACTTAAGGCCATGTCAGTGCTAGGTTGGGGGAGGGGACGATTTTCCAATTTATTGGCTCGATCTGGTTATAATTAGAATCATTAGACTTTGGTGGAAATTCAAGTTGAGAATCATGGAACCAATGTTGACCTAAAATTGTTTTTATATGGTTTTGGCTCTTTCCATGTGGTTTCGCACTTGGTGTCAATTTTTCGATTTAAAGGTAATGTTTATATTTGTATACACCTTTTTGAATCATAAGCTTTTTGAAAATCGCTGCATGCATGCCTTTATTATTTTTGCAATGCTAAGGGACTAGCAACGTTTCGGTTGGGGGGTGTGATTAGTCCCAAGTGCTATTTTGAGCCATTTTATATAGGTTTTGAGTGCTTTGCGCACTAATCGTAATCGATAATGCCAATTGAAGTGTTCAGGTCTTCTTAGTATCACTTATGCCGATTAGAGGTTATTTTTGGTTGTTTTGCAGGTTTTTGCATACCTTGAGAGTTCAATATCGAAATATGTGCTGAACCATGAAGATCAAACTCATTTATCAGCCTTCAAACATCTCGAATTTAAAGAAGAAGGAATGAAGCGAGTGAAGAAATGATCTGATAGAGGATGCGGTGTCTTGACGTGAAGAATATGCAAACCAGGAATTTGGCTAAGATTTCTCAATTTATTTGGGATTGCGAAAATTTAATCATAGCGAAAATTTCGCCAATCTAAGCGAAATTGAGAAAACTAAGCTAGGCTTGAAATTTAAGCTAGGCATTGTTCCTAGCGAGAACTACCGATTCGCTATCACCTAAAAATTTCGCTAAGCTAGCGAAATTTTAGCTAGCGAAATTGCCAGTGCCTAGCGAAATTCTCTGAACCCCATCTGTGCAATTTATTCTTCGCGAAATTTTAGCTACCTAAGCGAGAAATTGTTCTACTCTTGAAATCTCTTGCATTGTCATCCTTTTGTAATTGTGCGAGCCGACCTCATTTGGTGTATTACTTCCTTGTCCCTTATTTTAGCCAAAATGTTAGGCTTTCTTGTATTTTCATATATTGGGTGGTCTATATAAACCCCCTTAGTTTTTGTAACCCTAGGCAACTTGGGAGAGGCAATCTTGTGGCAAAAATTTTCGCATGTAAATATCCTCCATGACTTTCATTTAGGGTTTGGTTTTCTCTCTTCTCTCTCTTCTTTCCCTTATTTTCTAGGCTACTAAACACCCCTCTTGAGGATGACAACTCAAGAGATGCTTGGCTAAGCCCCTTTTCTTTGAAGAGGAAGGTAGCTAGACGGTTGTGCCAGGCGGAGTTGCAGGTTGTCCTCATGTGTTAAATAATACAGGTACTGTATTTATGGCTCCCATCTTCTCAAACTAGGGTTGAATACCATTTAATGTTATTAATTTGGCCAATACTTACCATGCTTTAGGATACAGTGCATACTTAGTGCTAGATGTCTTGTGGTTCTTTCCAGATAGCTACGAGCCAACGGGAAATGATGTTGAATGTTAGGGTTTCAAACTAAAAGAAATTTTGTAGATGCATGTTACTTGTGTTATTCAAATAGGAATTGATTCTAGGGTTAGGTTTGCTAGTTAAACAAAGATCCCGGGTTATGGCTTGGACTATAGGTTGCTTGTCATAATGCGAGGATAAACAGGACACTTGTTTGCCACATGTTATCAAGTTAGTGAGCCTAAATCTTCAAAGGCTACCTTTTTCACACTTCCACTTGGAGTTTTACGAGTTAATCGGCACACAAACAATTCCTTGTTTGAAACAAACAAAAATCCAAAAATCCAAATAAAAAGCCTCACCATTTTCAACACTGATGCAAGTCATTCATAGGATGAAAACACATCCCCGTGTTCGACCCTAGACCACTATACTGCAGTAGCTTGACTACGGCCGGTAGGAGAGAAACTTTCAGGATATAAATTTTGTTGATTCGGGATCACCCTGCGTAGCCTGATCATAAATGCGATTACCTTATCATTTAAGACATGAGGACACTGCCAAACCACCAACAACCAAGCTAGTAACCCTCCTCTTCAAGGCTTTGAGGCTTAGCCAAGCATCCCTTGAGTTGTCATCCTCAAGGGGTGTGTTTGGCAGCCAAGAAAATGAGAGAAAGATGAGAGAGAAGAGAGTAAAATATAACCTAAAAGCTAAAGCCGCGGGAAAGCTTGCATAAAAATGAAAAGTTAGGGTTACAAAATTATAAGGGGGCTTATATGTCCAACCCAATTGTGTGAAATACCAAAAATGCCTAAAATATGTGATTACAATAGGGACAAAATGGTAAATAATCAAAACGAGGTCGTTTGGAATCAAAAACATCAAAAACACAGGGCAAACATTTTCGCTATACGCGTTGAATTTCGCTATCATGCGATTTACGTATCATAAGCCCCGAAAAAACAAGGCATAAGCGAAATTCAAATTTCGCTATGCATAGTAATTCGCTATGGTAAGCGAATTTGTAACAACGAAAAAATGCATAGCGAAAATTTCGCTGGGATTGCAAAATTTTCACTATGGTTGCGAAATTTTCGCAATCCTTGCAAAATTTTCGCAATGCATAGAGAAAATTCAGTTTTTCCTGCTGCCTCCTGCTTTGCCTCTGCATCTCCTTTTCGTCATATCCACTTCACATTTCTTCATTTTTGGTTGATGAAATCACTGAGAATTCTCGCATTTAGCACCGATACGAAGCCAAGCTTGACGACTGAAGTTCCCAAAAACTACAAAACTTACCAAAAACAACCTCGAAACCAAATCAGTAGCACTAAGTGGACATGCACATGTCAATTGGCTCAACTCATATGATTAGTGCGCAAAAAGCACTCAAAACCTATCTTAAATAGGGTTCAAAATAGCACTTTTTGGGCACTAATCACCCCTGCCGCCTTCAAGTGCGGCCTGTCTTACAATTCTTATATCCTCACCCAAAGAATGTTTCGTCTCTTGACATCTCGTCCGCTCCCTCTCTTTGTCTCGAAGAGCTTTTCTTCCGCAGCATCGGCGGCGGCGACCCCTTCGACCGTCAAGAGCGGCTAGACTCAAAATTCTTACATTCTCTCCCACAGAATATTTCGTCCATTGACATCTCGTCCCCTCCCCCTCCATGTCTAGAAGAGCTTCTCATGCGGCCTTCGCGACCACACGCCCGAGTCAAAAGCGACCGATCTCCTGATTCTTACATTCGCGGAATGTTTCGTCTCTTTACATCTCGTCCCCACCCCCTCTTCGTCTCGAAGAGCTTCTCTTCCGCAGCATCAGTAGAGACGACCCCTGCCACCATCAAGAGCGGTCAATTTCACAATTCTTACATTCTCACCCACATAATGTTTTGTCTCTTGACATCGTCCCTCCACTGTCTTTTCTCGGCTGTCCCTTCTGACATCGGCGGATCTGACCCGGTTGTCGGGCGGCCAGTCTCATAATTCTTACATTCTCACCCATAGAATGTTTTGTCACTTGACATCTCGTCCATTCCCCCTCTTTGTCTCGAAGACCTTTTCTTCCGCAGCATCGGTGGCAGTGACCCCTACTACCGTCAAGAGTGGTCAGTCTCACATTTCTTACATTCTCACCCACAGAATGTTTTGTCTCTTGACATCTCGTCCCCTTCCCCTCTTTTTCTCAAACAGCTTCTCTACCGCAGCATCGGCAGCGGCGACCCCTGTCGCCGTCAAGAGTGGCCAGTCTCAAAATTCTTACATTCTCACCAACAGAATGTTTCGTCTCTTGACATCACGTCCCCTCCCCCTCTTTGTCTCCAAGGTTTCTCTGCATGAGGTCGGCGGCGGAATACGGTCGTCGGGAGGCTGCGGAGCTCTGAATTCTTACATTTCTTACCCCACGGAATGTTTCGTCTCTTGACACATCTCATCACTGCCCCTCTTTTTCGAAGACCTTTTGTCTGCTGACGCCGATTGGCGGCGGCCTACTACCGTCGAAATTGGTCGGTCTCACATTTCTTACATTCTCACCCGCTGCAATGTTTTGTCTCTTGACATCGTCCCCTCCCCTTTTTTCTCAAACGGCTTCTCTTGACGGCATCGGCGGCGCGACCGCGCGTCAAAGGTAACCACTCTCAAAATTCTTACATTCTCACCAACAGAATGTTTCTTCTCTTGACATCACGTCCCCTCCCCCTCTTTGTCTCAAAGAGTTTCTCTACCGCAGAATCGGCGGCGGCGAACCCTACGGCCGTCAGGAGCTGCGAGTCTCACAATTCTTACATTCTCACCCATAGAATGTTTCGTCTCTTGACATCTCATCACCTGCCCCTCTTTTTCTCGAAGAGGTTCTCTTCCGCAGCATAGGCGGTGGGAACCCCTACCGCCGTTAAGAGCGGCCGGTCTCAAAATTCTTACATTCTCACATACAGAATGTTTCGTCTCTTGATAGCTCGTCCCCTCCCCCTGCCGCCGTCAAGAGCGTCTGTTCGTTGGACCAAAAGACATATACAAATTTATGACAATATTACCAAAGGACTATTATCTAATCCCCAGCAATAGTGCCATGAAACTTGTTGATTATATTTCCTTGCAAGTATACTGATATAAAATGGTTTCCTGAAGAATAGATACATTTCCTTTTTTTATGTTGATCCATGATTCTGCAAGTGCACAGGTCGAACAAGTAATAAAGTAGTTTATTAGGATATCGATCCCGTCGAGATCTCGAATTTTCAATCAACTACCACGACTACTCGAGCTCTATGCTATTTGGACTATGTTAGACAATTTGAATCAGCTTTGAAAGCCTTAAAATAATGAAAACTAAAAAGAATTGGATTAATAACAAATGAATTGAATCTTTTGAAATAATAAAATAACAAATTTAGGTGAGCAGGTTATGCGCAAGGGCATGCGAAAATAAAGCTATTGTGAAACATCAATTCCTTTAGATTGCCTTTATGTAATTTTTCTTCACCCAGACCACAGATTTAAAACTAGTCAAGGAATATGAAGTGCGGCTAGATCTCTCACGCTCCACTTTGTTCATCATCTAACCTTAGTATTTCTTTCGAAGATAATTAGGTTAGATAACTACCTTTAATCTGGGCTGCCTTGTTCTGGGTATTTTTCTTTTTCAATACTTCATACCCACAACTTGGACTGTAAACCTGAGCTCCTAAATTATAGTCATTGCACAGATTTACACTATACTGGTTTCTCTTCCTCAAAATTAGAACAACTCATTCTTTCCTTGATTAGATCCTTGCTAACACGGGATTGAATTCACCATTCGAATCGAGGCGAACTCTCTGCATGTTTAAATTGATAAATAGTTCAACTCATTCTAGTCTCCAAGTGAAAAGAGGATTTATCAATTTAATCACCTGAAACACATTAAATCACCAATAAGCGGGTTCGCATACAGGTCACAGTACCATCACTCTCGGGAATGCCTTCCTGTGTCACTCGGAGGGCCTCACAGGAAATCGGAGCTTGGGAGCCCGATCCGTTTATGGGTAGGCGACAACGATATTGGGATCAATTCCACAAAATAAACAAAACCGGCAAGTAGATTTACAAGTGAAGTTCGGCATCGATGAATAAAATTAACGGGAAAGATAATTTACGACTTTGATAGAGTCATTTTCAATGGAAGAATTTGGGTTTCTAAACCGCGGGATTACACCATACGTTGGCTTTGTGATCAAGAAACCCTTGTAATTAGGAAGCTAGTGATTCGAAATCCCAGAATTTATCTGGAATTCAAACAACGGTGATAATTTGAAGAAATATAAATCGCATTCAGCTACTCTAACTACTTATTGCGTTCATGTAATTTAAAACAAAAATACAAACTAATCTAAAAATAAACAAATAGAAAAGAAAATTAAAATACGGGGCCTTGACACTCTAGATCTCTCTTTCAAGTCGCCGGAGCCTGCGTTCCTTCGATGCGGCTACATATTTATAGGGTTACGAAGTTGGAATTTTAATTTGATGAACCTCTTTTTTGGACTTGATTCGCGGCCCATTTGTTGATCTTTGTCGATCGATTCTTTGTCGCGACCTCTGTTGTCTTAGTCTTTGTCACAGAAGCCTTTGTTTGGTTGCGACATGTCTTTGGTGGAACTGATGTCGCGACAGCTTACTGACGTCGCGACCTTACCTCTTTGTATTTGATGTCGCGACAACTCAATGTTGTCGCGACCTTCTAGTCTTTGCAGCGGATGTCGCGACCTCTTTATGATGTCGCGACCTCTGTTCCTTGCTTCTGTTGTCACGACTGTTTAATGATGTCGCGACCTCAAGTCTTTGCAATTGATGTGGCGACAACCAGGTGTTGTCGCGACCTTCTTTTCTTACAATATTTACATCGCGACGGCGAATGATGTCGACTTCCTTTCTTTGTAGTTGATATCAGCGGCAAGCAGTCTTGTCGCGACCTTCTTTTTCCGGTCTGGCGATGTCGCGACCATTTGAATGATGTCAGCGACCTTCTCTCTTTAGGCACAGTGATATCGCGACCTTAGTTTCCTTGCAAGTTGATGTCGCGACTGCTTCTGATTCAGTGTTGATGTCGTGACTGCATCCAGATGTTGCGACATAAATGTTCAGTCAATTGTTTATGTTGCGACCTTCTTTTTGGTGTCGCGACCTCATTGTCCCTTTGTCGCGGGTTTAGTGCAGCCAGCGACCTGCGGAATGATGTCACGACATCATGTCTTCTTCTTCATCAATTCTTGGTTGCTTGACTTTGAGTTTCTTTCACGCCCAGCTCGTTTTGTCTTCAATTACACTTCATTTCTGTTGGAGCTTTGTGGATACAACCTTAATATGTATTTCGATTCTTTGTAAAGGCTTCCACGACATCAAATCCTTTAATCCTTTTAGCCTCTCTGCTTGCAATTTCCTTATTGATTACATCGTCTTGGTCGACCACGATACGCTCCTTTTTACGCAATTTACGCTTTCTTGAATTCCTTGCGCACGGCGGTTGGTGAAATATTCCATATTCCGCACATAAATCAGCCTTTTTTAGAATAAAATAAATGGAAAAATGGTGAAAATAGATAGCTTTTAAGCTCATCGTCGGTGTCACAATTCTTACATTCTCACCCACATAATGTTTGATCTCTTGACATCTAGGTCCACCCTCTTTATCTCGAAAAGATTCTCTTTTCTTGCATCGGCGGCGCGACCCTCCCATTTATCCAAGGCGACCAGGTCTACAATTCTTACATTCTCACCAAAAAAATGTTTCGTCTCTTGACATCTCGTCCCCTCCCTCTCTTTGTGGCCGAGCTTCTCTTCCCGCGACATCGGCGGCGCGACCACACGTTGTCGGGCGTGATCTCACAATTCTTACATTCTAGCCACGTAATGTTTCGTCTCTTCACATCTGCCCTCCCCTCTTTGTGTCAGGGCTTCTCTTAGCGGCATCGACGAGGCGGAGACCTTGCCTTGTCGGGCGGCTAGTCTCACAATTCTTATATTCTCACCCACATAATGTTTCGTCTCTTGACATTTAATCCCCTCCCCCTCTTTATCTCAAAGATCTTCTCTCTTGCAGCATCGGCAGCGGCGTCCCCTACCGCTGTCAAGTGCGACTAGTCTCACAATTCTTAAATTCTAACCCACAGAATGTTTCGTCTCTTGACATCTCGTCCTCTCCCCCTCTTTTTCTCGAAGAGCTTCTCTCCCGCAGCATCGACGGAGGTGACCCCTACCGCCGTCAAGAGCAGCCAGTCTAACAATTCGTACATTCTCAGCCACAAAATGTTTCGTCTCTTAACATCTCGTCCCCTCCCCCACTTTGTCTCGAAGAGCTTCTCTTCCGCAGCATCGGCGGTGGTGACCCCTGCCGCCGTCAAGAGCGGCATGTCTCACAATTCTTACATTATCTCCCAAAAAATGTTTCGTCTCTTGACATCTCGTCTCCTACCCATGTTTGCCTCTAAGTGCTTCTCTTCTGCATCATCGGCGGCGGGGACCCCTACCGCCGTCAAGAACGGCGTGTCTCACAATTCTAACATTCTCACCCACAGAATGTTTCGTCTCTTCACATCTGGTCCCCTCCCCCTTTTTGTCTCGAATAGCTTTTCATCTACAGCATCGGCGGCGGAGACCCCTGCCGCCATCAAGAGCGTCCAGTCTCACAATTCTTGCATTCTCACCCACATAATGTTTTGTCTCTTCACATCTAGTCCCCTCCCCCTCTTTGTCTCGAAGAGCTTCTCTTCTGCAACATCGACGGTGGAGACCCTTGATGCCATCAAGAGCGGCAAGTCTCACAATTCTTACATTCTCACCCACAGAATGTTTCGCCTCTTGACATTTAGTCCCCTCCCCCTCTTTGTCTCGAAGAGCTTCTCCCTTAACATCAGCGAGCCCTCGCCTTGAGTGCGGCGGGGCTTCTGTGTCGAAGAGTTTCTCTGCGAGGTCGGCCGGCGGCGAGCCTACGGCCCTCAAGAGCTGCGAGTCTCACGATTCTTACATTCTCACCCACAGAATGTTTCGTCTCTTGACATCTCATCACCTACCCCTCTTTTTCTTGAAGAGGTTCTCTTCCGCAGCATCGGCGGTGGGAACCCCTACCGCCGTTAAGAGCGGCCAGTCTCAAAATTCTCACATTCTCACATACAGAATGTTTTTTCTCTTGATAGCTCACCCCCTTCCCCTGCCGCCGTCAAGAGCGTCTAGTGTCACAATTCTTACATTCTCACCCACATAATGTTTCGTCTCTTGACATCTCGTCCCCTCCCCCTCTTTGTCTCTAAGAGATTCTCTTCAGCGCATGTTGTGGCGACCCCCTCTGTTTGTCGGGCGGTCGGTCTCCTGATTCTTACATTCTCACCCACATAATGTTTCGTATCTTGACATCTCGTCCGCTCCCCCTCTTTGTCTCGAAGAGCTTTTCTTCCTTGACATGTCGACGGCGGCGACCCTGCGGAGTCTTGAGCGACTGTCTCACGATATTCCTACATTCTCTCCAACAAAATATTTCATCTCTTGACATCTCGTCCACTCCCCCTCCACGTCAAGAAGAGCTTCTCTTGGCCCGACATCGACAACCCACGCCGCCCGTCGAAAGAAAACCGGAGTCTCTGATTCTTACATTCACACCCACATAATGTTTCGTCTTTTGACATCTCGTCCCCTCCCCCTCTTTGTCTCGAAGAGCTTTTCTTCCGCAGCATTGGCGACGGCGACCCTGCGCCTTCGCGAAGCGACGATCTCACAATTCTTGTTCTCACCACATAATGTTTCATCTCTTGACATCTCGTCCCTCCTCTTTTTTCTCGAAGAGCTATAATAGCATCATCGACGACGCGACCTAGCATTTGTCAAGAGAAACGAGTTTGACAATTCTTACATTTCTCACCAGCGCGTAATGTTTAGATCTCTTGACATCACCGTCCTCCCTCTTTGTCTCGAAGAGCTTCTCTTCTGCAGCATCGGCGGTGGCGACCCTTGCCGCCGTCAAGAGCGGCTCGTCTCACAATTCTTACATTCTCAACCATAGAATGTTTCGTCTCTTGACATCTCGTCCCCTCCCCCTCTTTTGCTCGAAGAGTTTCTCCTCCGCAGCATCGGCGACGGCGACCCCTGCCACCGTCAAGAGCGGCCAATCTCACAATTCTTACATTCTCATCCACATAATGTTTCGTCTCTTCACATCTTGTCCCCACCCCCTCTTTGTCTCGTAGAGCTTTCGCTTTCGCAGCTGTCAGTGGCGGAGACCCTTCTTGCAGTAGTCAGGCGTGAGTCTATGTCTTACATTCTCACCCGAGAATGTTTCGTCTCTTGACATGTAGTCCCCTCCCCACTTTATCTCGAGACCCAGCTCTCCGCGGCGCCGGCGAGCTTGACCACATGTGCCGTCGAGGTGCGGCCAGTCTTACAATTCTTACATTCTCACCCACAAAATGTTTCGTCTCTTGACATCTCGTCCCCTCCCTCACTTTGTATCGAAGAGCTTCTCTTCCGCAACATCGGCGGTGGCGACCCCTGCCGCCGTCAAGAGCGGTCAGTCTCATAATTCTTACATTCTTACCCAAAGAATGTTTTGTCTCTTGACATCTCATCTCCTCCCCATGTTTGTCCCGAAGTGCTTCTCTTCCACATCATCGGCGGCAGGGACCCCTGCCGCCGTCAAGAACGGCGAGTCTCACAATTCTTACATTCTCACCCACAGAATGTTTCATCTCTTGACATCTCGTCCCCTCCCCCTTTTTGTCTCAAATAGCTTTTCTTCTCTGACATCAAAGCGACCACTTGTAGGCACATCAAGAAGCGCTTGAGTCTCACAATTCTTATATATTCTCACCCCTGAGAATGTTTCCTGTGACATCTGTCCCCCTACCCTTTTTATCGAATAGCTTTTCTTGACATCGGCAAGGCGACCCCTACCTCCATCAAGAGCGACTAGTCTCACAATTCATACATTCTCACCCACAGAATGTTTTGTCTATTAACATCTCGTACCCTCCCCCTCTTTGTCTCGAAGAGCTTCTCTTCCGTAGCATCGGCAATGACGACCCCTACCGCCGTCATGAGCGGCCAGTCTCACAATTCTTACATTCTCACCCATAGAATGTTTCGTCTCTTAACATCTCATCCCCTCCCCCACTTTATCTAGAAGGGCTTCTTTTGCGACATCGGCGGCGACGGCCCTCTGTGCCAAGGCGGCCCGGTATCATAATTCTTACATTCTCACCCACATAATGTTTTGTCTCTTGACATCTCGTCCCCTCCCTCCCTTTGTCTCGAAGAGCTTCTCTCCCGCAGCATCGACGGCGGCGACCCTTGCCGACATCAAGAGCGGCCCGTCTCATAGTCGACATTCTCACCACGCGGAGATGTCTTGGTCTCTCTTGCCATCGTTCGAGTCCTCTTTTTTTTCTTGAAGAGCCTCTCTTCCCGCGACGTTGGCGGCGACCCCTGCTGCCGTCAAGAGCGTAAAGACTCTAATTCACCCATTCTCACCCACATAATGTTTCGTCTCTTGACATCTTGTCCCTACCCTTTTTTTCTCGAATGGCTTTTCTTGCGGCATCGGCGGGCGAGCCCCACCACCGTCGGGAGGCGGCGATCTCACAATTCCTCCATTCTCACCCACAGAATGTCTCGTCTCTTGACATCTCGTCACCTACACCACTTTGTCTCGAAAAGCTTTTCTTCCGCAGCATCGGTGGCGGTGACCCCTGCCGACGTAAAGAGCGACCATTCTCACAATTCTTACATTCTCACTCACAGAATGTTTCTTCTCTTGACATCTTGTCCCCTCCCCCTCTTTGTCTCAAAGAGCTTCTCTTCAGCATCATCGGCGGGGGCGACCCCTAACGCCGTTAAGAGCAACGAGTCTAACAATTTTTACATTCTCACAAACAGAATGTTTCATCTCACTACGACATCTGATCCCCTCCTCCCTTTGTCACCGAAGAGCTCTCTTCAGCGACATCGGCAGCAGCCCTTGACGGCGTCAAAGCGGCCCATCTCATAATTCTGACATTCTCACCCACAGAATGTTTCGTCTCTTGACATCTCGTTCCCTCCCTCTCTTTTTCTCGAAGAGCTTCTCTTCCGCAGCATTGGCGGCGGATACCCCTGCCCCCGTCAAGAGCGGCCAGTCTCACAATTCTTACATTCTCATCCACATAATGTTTCGTCTCTTCACATCTTGTCCCCTCCCCCTCTTTGTCTTGTAGAGCTTCACTTTCGCAACATCCGTGGCGGAGACCCTTGCCGCCGTCAAGAGCGGCAAGTCTCACAATTCTTACATTCTGACCCAAAGAATGTGTCGTCTCTTGACATGTAGTCCCCTCCCCCACTTTGTCTCGAAGACCTTCTCTCCCGCAGCATCGAAGGCAACGACCCCTGCTACCGTCAAGTGCGGCCAGTCTTATAATTCTTACATTCTCACCCACATAATGTTTAGTCTCTTGATATCTCGTCCGCTCCCCCTCTTTGTCTCGATGAGCTTTTTTTCCTCATCATCGGCGGCTGCGACCCCTACCGCCGTCAAGAGCGGCTTTTCTCATAATTCTTACATTCTCTCCCACAAAATATTTCGTCTCTTGACATCTCGTCTCCTCCCCCTCCACGTCTAGAAGAGCTTCTCTTCTACAGCATCGGTGGCGACCCCTTCCGACGTCAAAAGCAGACAGTCTCAAAATTCTTACATTCTCACCCACAGAATGTTTCGTCTTTTGACATCTTGTCCCCTCCCCCTCTTTATCTCAAAGGGCTTCTCTTCCGCAGCATTGGCGGCGGCGACCCCTGCTGCCGTCATGAGCGGCAAGTCTCACAATTCTTACATTCTCACCCACAGAATGTTTCATCTCTTGACATCTCGTCCCCTCCCCCTTTTTTTCTCGAATAGCTTTTCTTCTACAACATCAGCGGCAGCGACCCCTGCAGCTGTCAAGAGCGGCCAGTCTCACAATTCTTATATTCTCACCCACAAAATGTTTCCTCTCTTGAAATCTTGTCCCCTACCCCATTTTGTCTCGAATAACATTTCTTCTGCAACATCGGCAGGGCGACCCCTACCTCCATCAAGAGCGACTAGTCTCACAATTCATTCATTCTCACCCATAGAATGCTTTATCTCTTAACATCTCGTACCCTCCCCCTCTTTGTCTCGAAGAAGCTTCTTCCTCGACATCGGCATTGGCCGACCCTACGTAGTCATGGCCGGAGTCTCACAATTCTTACATTCTCACCCACAGAATGTTTCGTCTCTTGACATCTCATCCCCTCCCCCACTTTATCTAGAAGAGCTTCTTTTCCGTAGCATCGTCGGCGGCGACCCCTGCCGCCGTCAAGAGGGGCCTGTATCATAATTCTTACATTCTCACCCACAGAATGTTTCGTCTCTTGACATCTCGTCCCCTCCCTCCCTTTGTCTCGAAGAGCTTCTCTCCCTCAGCATCGACGGCGGCGACCCTTGCCGACGTCAAGAGCGGCCCGTCTCATAATTATGACATTCTCACCCACATAATGTTTCATCTCTTGCCATCTCGTTCCGTCCCCCTCTTTTTCTTGAAGAGCCTCTCTTCCGCAGCATTGGCGGCGGCGACCCCTGCTGCTGTCAAGAGCGGCCAGTCTCACAATTCTTACAATCTCACCCACATAATGTTTCGTCTCTTGACAACTAGTCCCCTTTCCCACTTTGTCTCGAAGAGCTTCACTTCCGCAACATCGGCGGCGAAGACCCTTGCCGCCGTCAAGAGCGGCAAGGCTCACAATTCTTACATTCTCACCCACATAATGTTTCGTCTCTTGACATCTTATCCCCTACCCCTTTTTTTCTCGAATAGCTTTTCTTCTGCAGCATCGGCAGCGGCAACCCCTACCACCTTCAAGAGGGGCCAGTCTCACAATTCCTACATTCTCACCCATAGAATGTCTCGTCTCTTGACATCTCGTCACCTACCCCACTTTGTCTCGAAAAGCTTCTCTTCCCCAGCATCGGCGGCGGTGACCTCTGCAGACGTAAAGAGCGACCATTCTCACAATTCTTACATTCTCATTCACAGAATGTTTTGTCTCTTGACATCTTATCCCCTCCCCCTCTTTGTCTCAAAGAGCTTCTCTTCCGCATCATCGGCGGCCCAGCGACCCTACTTGGCCCAGTTAAGGCGGCGAGTCTCACAATTTTTACATTCCTCATAAGCGGAGATGTTTCGTCTCATGACATCTAGTCCCTCCCTCCCGCTTTGTCTCAGAAGAGCTTCTCTTCGCGACATCGGCGTGGCTGACCCTTGACGGCGTCAGGCGACCCAGAATCTCATAATTCTTACATTCTCACCCACATAATGTTTCGTCTCTTGACATCTTGTCCCCTACCCCTTTTTTTCTCGAATAGCTTTTCTTCTGCAGCATCGGCAGCGGCAACCCCTACTACCGTCAAGAGCGGCCAGTATCACAATTCCTACATTCTCACCCACAGAATGTCTCGTCTCTTGACATCTCGTCACCTACCCCACTTTGTCTCGAAAAGCTTCTCTTCCGCAGCATCGGCGGCGGTGACCTCTGCCGACGTAAAGAGCGACCAGTCTCACAATTCTTACATTCTCACTCACAGAATGTTTCGTCTCTTGACATCTTATCCCCTCCCCCTCTTTGTCTCAAAGAGCTTCTCTTCCGCATCATCGGCGGCGGCGACCCCTAACGCCGTTAAGAGCGGCGAGTCTCACAATTTTTACATTCTCATAAACAGAATGTTTCGTCTCATGACATCTAGTCCCCTCCCTCCCTTTGTCTCGAAGAGCTTCTCTTCCGCAGCCTCGGCGACGGCGACCCTTGACGGCGTCAAGAGCGGCCCGTCTCATAATTCTTACATTCTCACCCACAGAATGTTTCGTCTCTTGACATCTCGTTCCCTCCCTCTCTTTTTCTCGAAAGAGCTTCTCTTCCGCAGCATTGGCGGCGCGACCCTGCTTGCGAGTCAAGAGCGGCCCGATCCTCATAATTCTTACATTCTCACCCACATAATGTTTCGTCTTTCACATCTCGTCCCCTCCCCCTCTTTATCTCGAAGAGCTTCTCTTCCTCAACATCACCGGCGGAGACCCTTGCCGCTGTCAAGAGCGGCAAGTCTCACAATTCTTACATTCTCACCCACAGAATGTTTCGTAACTTGACAACTTGTCCCCTGCCCCTTTTTGTCTTGAATAGCTTTTCTTCTGCAGCATCAGCAGCGGCGACCCATACCGCCGTCAAGAGCGTCTAGTCTCACAATTCTTACATTCTCAGCCGTAGAATGTTTTGTCTCTTGACATCTCGTCCCCTCCCGCTCTTTGTCTCGAAGAGCTTCTCTTCCGAAGAATCGGCGGCGATGACCCCTACCGCCGTCAAGAGCGGCACGTCTCACAATTCTTACATTCTCACCCACATAATATTTCATCTCTTCACATCTTGTCCCCTATCCCTTTTTTTCACGAATAGCTTTTCTTCTCCGATAGCGGCGGCGATCCGCTACGGCTGCGAAGCGAGTAGTCTCACAATTCTTACATTCTCACCGAGAATGTTTTGTCATGACATTTCGTCCCCTCCCCCCTCTTTGTCGCAAAAGAGCTTTTCTTTCGCGACATCGGCGATGACGCCCCACCGCGGAAATCGAAGCGTTCGGTCTCACAATTCTTACATTCGCCCCGTAGAATGTTTCGTCTCTTCTCACATCGTGCCCTCCCCTCTTTTATGCAGGAAAGGCTTCTCTTCCCTTGACATCGCATTGGGAGACCCTTACCGCCGTGAAGAGCGGCAAGTCTCACAATTCTTACATTCTCACCCATATAATGTTTTTTCTCTTGACATTTAGTCCCCTCCCCCTCTTTGTCTTGAAGAGCTTCTCTCCCGCAGCATCGGCGGCGGCAACCCTTGCCGCCCTCAAGTGCAGTCAGTCTCATAATTCTTATATTCTCTCCCACAGAATGTTTCGTCTCTTGACATCTCGTCCGCTCCCCCTCTTTGTCTCGAAGATCTTTTCTTCCACAGCATCGGCGGCGGCGACCCCTACCCCTGTCAAGTGCGGTAAGTCTTACAGTTCTTACATTCTGCCAAATGAGTGTTTCGTCTCTTGACATCCTGATCCCTCCCCTCTTTATCTCGAACAGCTTCTCTTGCGGCATCGGCGCTTGACCCTGCCACCGTCAAGGCTGGCCAACCTCCACAATTCTTACATTCTCACCCGAGTGTTTGTCTCTTGACGTCTCGTCCCACCACCTCTTTGTCTGGCTTCTCTTCCACAACATCGACCAAGGCGACCCCAGCCGCTTTCAAGAGCGGCCAGTCTCACAATTCTTACATTCTCACCCACATAATGTTTCATCTTTTGACATCTTATCCCCTCGCCCTCTTTGTCTCGAAGAGCTATTCTTCCGCAGCATCAACAACGGCGAATCCTACTGCCGTCAATAGCGGTCTGTCTCACAATTCTTACATTCTCACCCACAGAATGTTTCATCTCTTGACATCTCATCCCCTCCCTCTCTTTTTTCTGAAGAGCTTCTCTTCCGCAGCAGCGGCGGCGGCGACCCCTGCCGCCGTCAAGAGCGACCAGTCTCAAAATTTTTACATTCTCAGCCACATAATGTTTCGTCTCTTGACATCTCGTTCCCTCCCCCTTTTTGTTTCGAAGAGCTTCACTTTCGTAGCATCGACGACGGAAACCGTTGCCGCCGTCAAGAGCGACTAGTCTCATAATTCTTACATTCTCACCCATAGAATGTTTCGTCTCTTGACATCTCGTCCCCTCCCCCTTTTTGTCTCGAAGAGCTTCTCTTCTGGCATTAGGTACGCGACCCTGTCATTTGTCAGAGCGACGATTACAACAATTCTTACATTCTCACGAAGAATGTTTGGTATGAACATCTCGTCTCCTCCACATGTTTGTCGAGTGTTTCTCTTAGCATCATCGGCGTGGCGACCCACTGCGCCATCAAGAACTTGAGTCTTAAAAATTCTGCATTCTCACCATAAAATGTTTCGTCTCTTGACATCTCGTCCCCTCCCCCTTTTTGTCTCGAATAGATTTTCTTCTATAACATCGGCTGACGGCGACCCTACCTTTGTCAAAATGACCAGTCTCTAATTCTTATATTCTCACCCACAGAATCGTTTTGTACCTGCTTGACATCTCATCCCCTCCCCCTTTTCGTCTCGAATAGATTTTCTTAACGACATCGGCGAGGAGAAGCGACCCTACCGCCCGTCGGGCGGCTAGTCCTGATTCTTACATTCTCTCCCGCAGAATGTTTTGTCTCTTGACATCTCGTCCCCTCCCCCTCTTTGTCTCGAAGAGATTCTCTTCCGTAGCATTGGCGGCGGCGACCCCAACCGCCGTCAAGAGCAGCCAGCCTCACAATTCTTGCATTCTCACCCACTGAATGTTTCATCTCTTGACATCTAGTCACTCCCCCACTTTGTCTAGAAGTGCTTCTCTTCCCCAGCATCGGCGACGGCGACCCCTGCCGCCATCAAGAGCAGCCTTTCTCACAATTCTTACATTCTCACTCACAGGAATGTTTCGTCTCTTGACATCTCGTCCCCTCCCCCTCTTTGTCTCAAAGAGCTTTTCTTCCGCATTATCGGCGGCGACGACCCCTGCCGTAGTCAAGAGCGGCGAGTCTCACAATTCTTACATTCTCACCCACATAATGTTTCGTCTCTTGACATCTCGTCCCCTCCCTCTCTTTGTCTCGAAGAGCTTCTCTTTCGCAGCATCGGCGGAGGCGACCCTTGCCGCCGTCAAGAGCGCCCGTCTCATAATTCTGACAGTCTCACCCAAAGAATGTTTCGTCTCTTGACATCTCGTCCCGCCCCCCTTTTTTTCTTGCAGAGCTTCTCTTCCACAGTATCGGCAACGGCGACCCCTGCCGCCGTCAAGAGCGGCCAGTCTCACAATTCTTACATTCTCACCCACATAATGTTTCGTCTCTTCACATCTCGTCCCCTCCCCCTCCTTGTCTCAAAGAGCTTCTCTTCCGCAACATTGACGGTTGATTAGTGCCCAAAAAGTATTATTTTGAACCCTATTTAGTATAGGTTTTGAGTGCTTTTTGTGTACTAATCATTCTAATTAACCCGGTTTGCACATCAAGGTCCCTACTATTCTAATGATCGCATTTTATAGCAAAATTTGCAGTTTTTGCGAGTTAATTATGCCAAAATTGTTGAGTCGATCCAAACACGAAGAATTCAAGTCAAACTCAGCATTGCAAATCAAAGATCAGAAGGAAAGAAGAGAAAAATGTGAAGAAAATGGAGCCTTCTTGAGTGCTTTTGCCCTTGCCAGCATGCATCTGTGAGCGCTGTTCCTCCGGTGACTTGTTCCCACCTTTTGGCCAGCTTCAGCTTTTTGTTACAATTTTTTGTTTTTTCCTATTTTAACCCTTGTAATAACTTCCGATCTTGGTTTCTTTTGTAATTTCCCTTGACTCTGAGCATATATCAGCCTCGGTTGTCTGACTGACTTCACCTCCGCCCGACATCTGAGTGAGCGGGAGCGGAGTTTCCCTTCTTCCGTTTCTCCCATTTTCACTCATTTTATTTCCCTTTCTTGGTTGCCAAACACCCTCCAAGGATGACAACTCGGAGGATGAGCGGCTAAAACCTCTTCCTCCTTGAAGAGGAAGGAAGCTCACTGAGCAAAACAGGTCTTAAGGTAGCTTATCTTGGTTCCCCTGTTTTTTCAGCGACCCGGGTTGGCATTTTGTTCCCAAATTTGCAACTACAGGTTTAAAGCTCTTTGATGTACTTTCTTTGGCGATACTTGGCAGCTTTTAGGGTTGATGTGTTATGGCTTTGAATACTGTGATATCCATTAATTGCCCTTTACGAGAACCCTTTGGAGGTAGGTTAAAATCTTTGGATTTCAACTTTTTAGGTTAAAATCTCTTAAACATGCTCTCCCTAATGTGTATTTGGCAAGATTTTTGGGTTCAATGGATACTTTCACTAGATTCACTGATGATTAGTACCCAAAAAGTGCTATGTTGAGTCCTATTTAAGATAGGTTTTGAGTGCTTTTTACGTACTAATCATGCTAATTAAGCAGATTGACATGTGCAGGTCCGATTAGTACTATTGATTTTGTTTCGAGGTTATTTTTGGTAGTTTTGCAGGTTTTGGGAACCTCAATCTTCATATCAAGCCTGACATCGTAATTGTGGTGTTTATGCTGAGTTCGTATGGATTCTCGGCGATTTCATCAAAAATGAAGAAATGCAGGCTAATTGATGCAGGAAGCAATGCAGGAGGAACAGTGATTTTCGCTATGGAATAGCGAAAATTTCACTAGGATTGCTAAAATTTCGCAATGGTAGCGAAAATTTCGTAGTCCTAGCGAAATTTTCGCTATGCCATATTTTCGTTATGATAGCGAAATTTCGCTATCATAGCGAAAATTCTCTATCATAGCGAAAATTACTGTGCATAGCGAAAATTCAAATTTTCGCTATGATAGCGAAATTCACTATGCATAGTGAAATTCTTGCCCCTCTGTTTTTTATCCAAACGACCCCGTTTTGTGTAATTCCCATTTTGACCTCAATGTAATCTTATTATATTGGTTATTTTGGTATTTCACACATCTTGTATGGCTATATAAGCCACTTTATGGACAAATTGTAACCCTAACTTTTCATTCACCGTGAATCCACGCAGCTTTTCATTTTAGGTTCACGGTTTATCTCTTCTGCCATCTTTCTCATTTCTCAAGCGCGAGCACACACCTTTGGGGATAGCTCAAGGGATGTTTGGCTAAGCCTCAAACGAAGAGGGTTTTAGAGTTGGTTAATGGGGTTACGCGGGTGTTCCTGCACTTTAAATAGACAATCTTGCATTTATGTGTTTCAAACTTTCCAAACTAGGGTTTAATGCTATTTAATGTGTTCCTTTTGGTCGATAGTTGGCATGCTTTAGGATTCAGTGTATTCTTAATGGTAGACCATGACATTCTTTAGATGTCATTCACGAGCCACGAAATTAGGTTAAATGCTATGTTTTCTACTCTTTGGAACATTAAATGCTTTCGATGAAATGTAGGTTCAAATAGGAATGTTTTTAAGGGTTGGTTTTAAAGTTAATAGTCCAGATTTTGGCAATGACTATATGTCATTTTCCTAATGCGAGGGAAATAGCAGGGGACACCATTGCAACCTCATTTTATCAAGCCCCTGATGACCCAAGCCTTCAAGGTCTCCTTTCCCTGACGCTTATTTTAAGCCCATTTGGTCGGCCTAATTAATAATGACTTTACGTACTTTTCAATCTGGAATCAAAAATCAAATAAGCCTCGCCATTTTGAATCATGATACAAATCATTTGTGGGATGAAAACCCATCACCATGTTTGACCTGGTTTATCTGCCTGAATGAAACGACTCGACGATGAAATAAGAAATGGTACTGTGAATCGGATGTATGACGAATCAAATGGCGTCGTTGCCGGGGATGGTGCCAAACTACATATGATGAGTTGATATGTACTTGTAATCTACATTACAAGTATTAGTGACCTTTTAACCCTTTTTGAATTTCATTGTTTAGAATATCAAGTTTTTATTTTACTCGGCCCGATTCTTCTTTGAGAGCATTTATTTTCTGATCATTTTATTGTTTAGCTAACACTAATCCTTTTGGAAAGTCTTTTTGTTGTTCCTTGCTTGGTCTCTTTTTGTTCCATAGGTGTTTATGCGTCACTGGGATAGAGATATATCAGGTAGACTGCAAAGAGTTAGTGCACCAGTTGAGCAAGATTTGGCGAATCGGTGTGCGCAGTGATCAAATGGATCCTTTACGAGCGGCAAAGTGTTAAGGTACTCCGGAGTGAATCCGACGGCATACGGTCCCGATGGTGACCACATGCACACCGCCCTCTGAGTGAGTGCACCTTCCTGCATCATACCACCTGCTGAAGATGTAGCAGTGAGACCCTATCTAGTGCCCCTGCTTCCCACATTTCATGGTATGGAAAATGAAAATCCATACACACACATCAGGGATTTTGAGGAAGTGTGCATAACCTTTAAGGAGGGTGCAACCGATATGGATTTGTTGAAGTTGAAGGCATTTCCATTAACCCTCAAGGACAAAGCCAAAATGTGGCTTAATTCACTGAGACCAAGGACCATTAGAAGTTGGGCAGAGCTGTAGGAAGAATTCTTAAAAAAATTCTTCAGTGCTCACAAGACTAACAATTTGAAGAGGCAAATCTACGTTCTTTGCCCATGACAATAAGATTCTATCGGTCTTGCAGGAGGTTCATGGAGACCGTGATTATCATCCACATCATGGTTTTGACACTTGGATGCTTGTGAATCCCACTTCTATGGTGGTATGTCTCGGCCGTGAAGCAACTATTAGAAACAATGTGTGGAGGGGATTTCCTGAGCAAGCACCCAGATGAAGCCATGGACTTTCTAAATTATGTGGTTGAAACTTCCAAAGGATGGGATGAACCAAACCCAAGGGAGGTGGAGAAAATGAGACCTTCAGCCCACTAAATGGGAGGAATTTATGCACTTTCCGAAGACATGGAGATGAAGAAAGCAAAGTGACCACTTTGGCGAAGGTTGGAGTGAGGCGAAATGGCGTGAAGTGCAAGGAGTGAATGAATTGCCTGCATCTCATCCATCCTGTTTTAATTGTCAGTCAAATAGCCGCTGGAAACCTTCATCCGATGGTTCCTTGATAGGAGACTTGATCACGAGAGCATGCCATGTCTTGGTTCAAAATAAGCCACTCGTGCTCCTTATGGCAACACCTATAACCCCAATTGGAGGAATCATCCAAACCTATCATGGAAGCCAAAACCCCCTGCATATGCTCCCCCAGGAGCACAGCAGCAGTTTGGCTCCACTGCAGCACAGCAACAACCTCCACCTTCTTCTCCTGTACAGCAAGCAATTCTGAATTTAAGCAAGGTAGTGGGTACTTTTGTAGAGGAACAAAAGGTGCTGAATGTCCAAACCAATCAGAAAATTGAAAGAGTAGAGAGCTCACTCCAACCAGAAGATAGACGACGCCATTCCGTTGCGAGTTCCATTACCAGGTTGTCTACCCAGCAGCAGGGTCTTGAAAAAGGGAAATTCCCTTCCCAGACACAGCAAAACCCTAGGGGAGTACATGGGATAAGCTTTGCCAGTGATCCCAATGCAAGAATT
Source organism: Tetrastigma voinierianum (assembly GCA_016808115.1). Taxonomy (NCBI): domain Eukaryota; kingdom Viridiplantae; phylum Streptophyta; class Magnoliopsida; order Vitales; family Vitaceae; genus Tetrastigma; species Tetrastigma voinierianum. Next base: position 58,069 of record JAEQBH010007653.1, read on the forward strand.
GAGGAAGTTAAAGCAGTAGTGACTCTGAGAAGTGGTAAAGAACTGAGACCAGCATAACCAACCAAGAAAGCTCCCACAGTAGTTTAACCACTAGAGGAAGAACAACCAGCAGCAAGGGCAGAGGTGAAAAGCAGTGTACAACCTCCTTTCCCGCAGGCACTTAAAAAAAGGAAAAATTCAGTTAACCAAACTGAAATTTTAGAGGTGCTACGACAAGTGAAGGTTAACATTCCTCTTCTTGACATGATCAAGCAAGTCCCCACGTATGCAAAATTTTGAGACTTATATGCAGTGAAAAGAGGTTTTAATGTGAATAAGAAGGCCTTTTTGACCGAGCAAGTGAGTGCTATAATTGAATGCAAGACTCCTGTGAAGTATAAAGACCCGGGATGTCCTACAATCTCAATTAATATCGGAGGCTTTAGTGTAGAAAAAGCACTATTAGACTTGGGAGCTAGTGTGAACCTACTGCCATATTCCATGTACAAGCAGCTTGGTTTGGGAGAACTAAAGCCCACTTCCATCCTGTCTCTGGCCAGGTAGGTATGTTAAAATCTGCAGGGATCATTGAGGATGTTTTAATACAAGTTGACAAATTCTACTATCCAGTGGATTTTGTCGTACTTGACACAGAGCTGGTTGCAGTGGGAGCCAATCATGTACCCATCATATTGGGAAGGCCATTCTTGGCTACTTCGAATGCCATAATAAACTGTCGGAATGGGGTTATGCAACTCACGTTTGGGAATATGACTTTAGAACTCAATATCTTCCATTTGAGTAAAAGGCATATGCAACCAGTGGAGGACGACTATGAAGAAGTCTACATAATAGATACAATTCTTGAGGAACAGGCTGAGGCGGCAAGTGCAAGATGTGCCCGGGAGTTCATTTGGGTGCCTTGCCAGAGCAACAGGAACCTCAATGCATGAGCTTAGGGCAGGGGTGTTGGAGAAAGAAAATAGAAATTCTACCTCTGTTGACTGGTGAAGAACCAAAGGAACCTCAATAGTTAGAGCTCAAACCCCTACCAGTTGAATTAAAATATGCATTTGGAAGAACGAGCCAATGTCCGGTTAGCCAATATCATCACTTTGCGGCCCACTTCACGGGAGCTGTCTAGCGCACCTCCTCAAAAAGAACAAGCAAGCTTTGGGGTGGAAAATTTCTGATTTAAAAGGCATAAACCCAGCAATCTGCACTCACCACATTTATTTCGAAGAAGAATCTAAAGTTGTTAGGCAGCCACAGAGGAGGTTGAATCCTCACTTGCAGGAGGTAGTTCGCATTGGGATCACGAAGAATTGCTGCGGGCGGTATCATTTACCACATATCTGATAGCACTTGGGTAAGCCCGGTGGTGCCCAAGAGTCGGGGAGTGACAAGCGTAAAAATTGAAAGGGCGAGGAATTGTCTACCTGACTTACCACTGGTTGGAGGGTATGCATAGATTACAGGAGGCTCAATGAAGTAACAAGAAAGGATCACTTCCCACTGCCCTTCATTGATCAGCTTCTTGAGAGAGTTTCTAGACACCCATTCTATTGCTTTTTGGATGGGTATTCAGGGTACTTTCAGATAGAGATTGCACCAGAAGATCAAGAAAAGACCACCTTTACTTGTCCATTTTGGCACCCATGCTTCTGAGGAGGATGCCTTTTGGTCTTTGCAAACGCCCTGCCACCTTTGAGAGATGCTGTAGCTACTTAGTATGTTTAGCGATATGGTGGAGTGCATAATGGAAGTATACATGGATGACATCACTGTATATGGAGGTGATTTTGAAGAATGCCTGACTGTTAACCGGACCAAAACACATGTACAAATTTATGTGGCGCCATTATCAAAGGACTATTATCTAATCCCCGGAAACTACACCATAAAACTTGTTGAGACCAAAGTCTTAATCATTTTCAATATTGGTTTAGCCTAATATCTTTTTGCAAGTGCCACCGGTCGACAAGTAATAAATTGGATTTAAGTCAGATCTCAGTCCCACGAGATCTCAGAATTCTGAATCAACTACCTATTCTTTCGAAGCTCCATACTATTTGGACTATAAAATGATAGTGGGATCCAGCTTAAGGTGCTGGAAATTATACTAGCACGAGTAAAATAAATGAACAATCAAATAAACTGGAATATAGAGAATAATGAATAACGAATAGTTAAGAAAATAAATGGACACTGAATAATTATCGTTTAGAGCACACATTAAGATCAATGCTATTGTGAAGTATCAATTCCTGTTGTCAACACTGTTAATTTTGCTTGTGTAAATCAGGTTTTAAAATCTGTCCAAGGCGTTTAGTAGTTCAGCTGGATCTCTCCACACTTCACATTTCATTATCTAATCTTTTACCTGATCCTCTCGAATACAGGGAATTAGATAACTACTTTTTAACAGGGACTTCCTAATTCTGGGTATTTTTCTTTTCTGATACTTCATACCCATTTATGGGCACATGAAACCTTGGCTCTCGAGTTAGCGGTTAAGCAGGATATCTGACTTCGGAGGTTACTCTTCCTCAGAATTAGAATAGATCACCCTCTCCTTGATTAGTCTCGGCTAACACGGGATTGGTTTCACTATTCGAATCGAGAGTGAACTCTACCTTATTTAAATTGATGGCTCATTCAGCTCATTCTTGATTTCAAGTGAGAAGAGGATTTATCAAGTAAACTCACAAAGCTCATTAGATCTCTAATAAGCGAGTTAATATACCTTCAAAGAAATGTTCCTGCTCGGGATTGTCATCTACTGTGTCACTCAGAGGGCCTCCTTGAAATCAGAGCAATGAAACAAATCTTATAACGGGTATAAGCGTATTCGGATCAAAAACGATAAACCCGACTCCATAGAAATGATTAAATGGCGAAATTCAAAACTGCTTGGGAAAGCGACTACGGGAAAGATAATTTCATTGTAGCATTCCTTAATGGAAAAGGCTGGATTCCTCAATTCTTGAATTACACGCTCTGACATTCCTCGATCCTTAAGAATAACTATAATTCCAGGCGAAAGTTGGAATTCCGAAATTTGTACGAGACTGAGCATTCAGGTGTAATTGAAAGAATAGAGTGCATTCAGCTTACGCTCCAAAATCGGCAACACCGGATCCGGAAAATAAAGCGAGAAAAAATATACGATAAATCTAATCTAATCTCTAACTATCCACATTGAAAGAAAAGTAAAGAAAAAGAAAAGAAAAGAAAGAACTAAAATAAAGAAAAATGAGCCTTATTCACCGGACCTCTCTAAATGCATTAGTCGTATGAGAAGCTACCCTTATGAAATTTGGGTAGGCTGCGTATTTATAGGGTTTTTCTCGGTTGGGCCCTAATCCTGATCACGGTTTGTGGATTTCGAGTGGGTTGGCCCGTGTTAATGTTCAGTCGCGACTTGATTCCCTTGTCGCGGCATCGTCATGTCGGTATCGATCTCTTGTGTGACATCGGCTTCCAAGTCTTCTGACATTCAACTTGTGTTCCTGATGTCGCGACATCAATCTCTTGTCGCGACATCACTTCATGCCTTTGCAGGTTTCAACTGATGATTCCTGATGTCGCGACCTCGATCTCACGTCGCGACCTCAGCTCAAGTCTTCTGCAGCATTCAATTTGTCTTCGGGTGTCGCGACATCAATCTCTTGTCGCGACATCAACTTAAGGATCTGCAGGTTTCAACTGGTTTCTCATGATGTCGCGACATCAATGCGTAGTCGCGACAGTTCCCTATTCTTATGAAATTTCAAGCTGAGTTTTCTTATTTGGAATTGATGAGCTTAAAAGTCATCTCTATTTTTAGTCATTTTTTATATTTGATTTTAATGTAAAGGAATAATTAAGATACGAGAGATATGAAAACTCACCAAATTTATTTACGGAAGTATAAAGAAAGAGAAAATCTGTGGAAAAATACGTGCTTGGCGGAGTAAAAATCACGGAAAATAGCGGTAGAAATGAAAGCAGCGCTGCTCTTTGTTGCGGTTTGGGGTTTACACGGTGCAGTTATGAGGTGTAACATCGGGAAATTGAAATCGATGCGGTCGTGACATGGATCCGCAGATATCAAGATCGCGACATGAGACTTGCTTTCGTAAGGCTTATTTGTAAAGAAATAGGCGAAATTCGCGACGTGATATCGAGTCGCATTTATCGGGAACCACGAGTTCCAGCGCGAGTCATGAAGTGAAGTGGCGACAAGATAATGATGTCGTGACGCCGAGAGCGAAACCGATTGAGACTGTGGGGCATAAAGTGATGTCGCGACGATGGATTGATGTCGCGTGTGAAGCGTCTGAGAAAGAAACAAGTGGCGGTAGTTGAGCGTGCGTGTCGATTGATGTCGCGACAACATTTGATGTCGGACATCATGGGAAACGATTGAAACCTGCGGATCCTTAAGATGGTCGCGACGAGATTGATGTCGCGACATCAGAGACAGGATTGAATGCTGCGAGGAGCCTTAGAAATTGCGACATGAGATCGGTCGCGACATCGAGAAGCGACTAGTTGAAGGCGAAGAACTAGAGTCGTGTAGACAAAGTTGAGGTCGCGACATCAGAGCAATCGAGATGAAAGGCCGAAAGAAATGAGCGTGTCCATGACAAAGGGACGGAAGTGCGTGACATCGAAGATTAGTTGGAAATTTGAATTTTTATTTAGTTGATGTCACGACAAGAGATCGAAGTCGCGACACGAGACCTGCTCAGTTGAAGATTGAAGCTCCATAAAGTGATGTCGCGACAAGATATCGATGTCGCGACATTAGGAACAACCAGATCAAATCCACAGAGCCTTAAAGAGATGTCGCGACAAGAGACCGAGATCGCGACATCAGAAGATATCAGTTGAAAGATGCATTTCATTTAGTTGATGTCACGGCGAGGGCGTCGCGACATCGTGTGATCAGTTCAAGGCTGCATAGACAAAGAAGTTGAGGTCGCGACATGGTGGTCGCGACATGGATGGTAATGTCGTGACAAGGAATTGGGGTCGCGACGAGCGGTAACATGGGCGGTAACTGGAATCCCTGGTTGCGTGGAATTAAGGCCCCGATTAAGCTCCCCATAAATCTGTGACTATCGAGGAAGGAAGGCGGCAGCGGCCCACGGGCGAAGATGCGGATAGTTGAAAGCTCACTCTCTTTCTTTTTTAGTTTTCTTTTCTTTTCTTTTCTTTTATTTTCTTCCAATGTTGATAGTTAGAGATTAGATTAGATTTATGGATTACATTTTTCTTTATTTTACGGGGTGGATGTTATGGTTTTGAGCTAAAGAGTGAATCTTAAATTCAATTCTTTTCAAGTACCACGGAATGTTGGAAGTTGGTGAGTGCAGATTGACATCCGATTTAAATCTCGGAGTTATTCTTATGATCGGAGGAATGTTGTAGTGTGTAATTGATGGTGGGGAACCCGGCTTCCATTAAAGTGGGTGTATTGTGAAATTATCATGCGTTATTATTTCCGATGGAATTCTGCAGAATTTCAGTTTATGAATTTACTTTCGGTTATGGGTTTAAGTTTTTTGATCTGAATATCATTTCTTATAGTTAAGATTTCGTCATTGCTGCGATTTCTAGGAGAGTCCTGCGGGTGACACAAGGAAGACATTCACGAGAGTAATATGCATTTCTTTAAGGCATCTTGACACGCTATTAGGGATCTTTTGAGCTTTGTAAGTTCACTTACAGATAAATCCTCTTCTCACTTGAAATCAGAGCGAGTTGAGCAGTTATCTATTTAAACAAGCAAAGGGATTCCTCGATTCGGATAGTGAGGCCCGATCAGTGTTAGAGATCTAATCCAGGAAAGGGTGATCTATTCTAATTTCGGAAGAGTAACTTTGGAAGTTGTATATCCTTGTGAGTAGCAGGAGCTAAGGTGTACGATCCATAAAATGGGTATGAAGTATTGCAAAGAAAAATGCCGGAATTAGGAAGCCTGTTAAAAGTAGTTATCTGTTCTGTATTCGAAGTAGGTCAAAATTAGATAATGAAATGAAGTGTGGAGAGATCGGTGAACTATTAGCATGGGCCAGTTTTGAAATATGGAAATTCACAAGCGAAATTAACAGAGTTGACAACGAGGTGATACTTCACGATAGCATTGATCTTAATCGTTCTCTACTTGATAATTATTCGAATTTCTATTCATTTTCTAACTATTAATTATTCTTTATTCTTTATATTCAAGTTTATTGTTCATTCGGTTATTTCCCTTTGTTCATTTGAATTTTCGGCGCATATCTTGGATCTTACTATCATTTAGTGGTGAATAGTATGGAGATTAATTAGTCATGGTAGTTGATTTAAAATTCTTGAGATCTACGTAGGATCGATATGCGGACTTAAATCCATTTTATTACTTACATCGAGCTGTGCACTTAGGAATATCGGACCAAAGCCAAAACTGAAAATGATTTGCTCTAGGAGATTTTTGGTTTATATAGTATAATATCAACAAGTTTTATGGCAAGGTGGTCGGGGATTAGATAATAGTCCTTTGGTAATTTTGTTATAAACGTGTGTATATGTCATTTGGTCTCACGCAACAAGTTTTATTGGCATCATTGTCAGGGATTAGTTAATAGTCCTTGGACGATTAGCGATGTAATCCAACATATGTTTTGGTCGGTTAACAAGTTTTATGGCGCGATTGCGGGTTAGATAGTAGTCCTTTGGTGATAACGTCACATGAAATCTTGCATATAACTAAGCATAATGTGCGAGCATGTTTTGGTCTCGACAAGTTTTATGGCGTGGTGCAGGGTTCAGAAAGAATTTAATAAATCAATATTCAGATGAAAGAAGGAAATACTAATTTGGACATTTAAAAAAAAAAAAAAAAAAATAGATTACCAGCGATGGATTTCATTTCAGCCACTAACCTTTAACGAAACACATTAGAATATATATTTGATGATTTGACTAATCCCTTACCCCAATGGGAGTGTGTTTTGCTGAGAGAAAAACTTTGATGCATAGGAAACGAGAACACTAATCGATTCCAGGCGACACGAAATAGAGAGGACGCTCGGGAAGCTTGAGAAAGAGACCCCGAGAAGGCGAAAGCTCGACCATGGCGGATGAAGGCGGGGATCAGGTTGAAATACATATAGAAGAAGCTAGAAGGCCACCGATCAACGTCTGATGGAGGATTACGGAAACCAATTATCGGGAAGAATGCTCGGTGTCAGACCTGACCCTGCGATTGATCTTAATAATTTTGAGCCCGAGCCGTGCGATTACAATGGTCGACATCGATTTACTGGTCATCGAAGATCGAATGAGCACTGGGAAGATTCCTCGGGATGCATTTAATACAGATTAAAAATTTGAATGGGGTGAGACCCGGAATCATAAAGCGCATCTATTCCCCATTCTCTCTAAGAATCTGACTACATAGTGCGAATCTTTACCGTATAGTTGCGATGCTTGGGAGGAATTAGTAGAGCTACTTAGGTAGATTCTTTCCCCGGCCCTCACCGCGGAAAGAAGGAGGGAAATCATTGTGTTCAATGAGAGGGGAAGATGGCTTTGTATGTACCTTAAGGAAAGATTCAAACGTTTGAGAAGATGTCGATGCATGTCGGATAGATCACGAAAACTGGATGGACATTGTATATCATGCTTTGAATGATATATCAAAAGGATCATTGATGCTTCATCTTGTGGAGCATTGGCTTGAAAAAGTGCTGAAGAAATGAAAAGAGGTGATTGAAGATGCGGCTAAATGTAACATGAAAATACAGGCTTTCAAGAGGAAACGTGAGAGGAAAGGGGATCATGGAGTGAGCGAGATGAAGGCAGCCATGGAAGCCAAGTTGGATGCCATTATGCCGCGGGTTGGACAAGCGAAAGAAAGAGCGCTGCGCTCATGAAGGCGGAGCAATTGAAGGGAGTTATTGAAGGAAGTCTTTGAGGAGTGGCGAAGAGCGTTATGATCATGAAGAGGTTAATTATTTGGGTGAACGAGGAAACACCATTTCAAACCAATCCTAACCTTCCGGCTACGGTATCACCCGGCCTCCCGGGAACCATGAGAACTTCGTATGGTGGAGAGGGGCTTCTCAAATTTGGTACGGGGGTGAGAACCCTCATGAGAATTATCGGCCCCGGCTGAGTTCAGCTGTGAGGAAATGAAACACAGGGAATGAATACGGGTCGGAGGAGGACTCGATCTTTGAAGAGCAGATCGCATTTCATGGGGATAATAAAAGAACATTTGAACCTCCATGAGCAAAGTTTGCGAGAGTGGAACAACTACTACCAATTCGAATTTTCGAGAACACCACCCATGCATCCACTGAAGAACACGGAACCGCAGTAGAGGCGGTGGCCACCCAACCTATGGCTTGGAGGAAAGATGCCTTCCCAGTGATACAAGGAAGAACCAATGCATGGGTTATGCGGCTTAGGAGTGGGAAGGAGCTAGAAGAGATGAAGGAGAAAGATATGGCAATGACGAGACGTACTTAAGATCGGAAAAGGGAAGAAGGCGGAGGATGAAAAGAAAGAATAGGAAGGAAGAACATCGAGGATCAAAGCCTGCGAGTTCCATTTCCTGGCTGAAGTCGAGTGGAAGAAGCGAGTTGCAGGGTTCTTGAGAGCCTTCGGAAAATTTGGGAGATAAAGTATGCCTTTCTTTGAGTGGTAACCCGAATGCCACTACATGCAAAATTTAAGAAGGACATCTTGACGAAAGAAAAGAAAAATAGTAGAGGAAGGAATGGTAGATCTTTGCCACTTGCGGTGCGTGTCTCAGAAAGGAATTACCGATTAAGATGAAGGACCCAGGGAGTTTCACAATTCCTTGTATTGTTGGAGGAATTGAATTTCAGGAAGCTCTCTGTGACTCAGGAGCTAGTATGATTTGATGCCTCTTTGCATTTGCCCGAAACTAAGTTTGGGAGCTTACTCCCACAAGTTGTTACTCTTGAATGTGAGACGGTCGATGGTAAAACTGGAAAGGAGTCATTGAAGATGCTCTTAGTCCAGCTGTTGGGAAGTTTGTTTTCCTGATGGAGCTTAAATCATTACGGACATGGAAGAAGATTCACAAGTACCCTGTTGTGGGGAAGACCATTCTAGCCTCTTTGGGCCCCCTTGATTGATATCTGAGTTCTTATCTTAAGGGTTGGAGAAAAGAATTCTTTGCATTCAATTTGATCAAAGTATACAAAAATATAGGCAGAGCCAGGAAAGTTGCAATGTAGCTGATTTTGTCATATACTTCCAATCTTTGATATTAACCATGATTGTAGCAGCTCCAGGTTTCTATCAATGAAAAGAAATGAATTCCCGATTATGCGAAGATGTCTATTCTGAATTTCCGCGCTGGCAGTTTTAATTCTATAGAAGCATGTTGAGCTTAAACAAAGCGAAGCGATAATGGGGAAAATAGTGGAGAGAAGAAATTCATCAAACCGGTGCGAGAAGGGCTAGTTTTGAAAGAGTTGCCATGTCATTTTAAAGTATGCTTACTTAGAATTACCAAAGAAAAAACGAGTGATCATTTCAACGGACTAAGTGAGGGTGAGGAACAAGATTGCTGAAAATATTAAGGAAGCATAAGGAATCGCTAAGCTTAGTCCATTGGCGAAGGGTATCAGTCCATCAATTTGCATGCATAAGATTACTGTGAGAGACTTCAAAACCATCTGTAGAACACCCGAGAGGAGGCTGAATCAATTGATGAAGGAAGTAGTCGAGGAAGGAGTACTCAAATTGTTAAATCTGGTTTTATCTAGCTGCTATCTCGGATAGTCCTTGGGTGAGCCAGTCGTATGGTTCCCGAAGAAAGGGGTTCGCGTGATCGAAATAGAAAAAGCGAAGATTGATTCCACGAGAGCAGTGACGGGATGGAGGTATGTATTGATTCTGAAAGTTGAATCTGACAACGGAGAAAGATCCATTTCCTTTGCCCTTCATTGATCGGATGTTGGACGGGTTAGCGAGGACACCTCGGCTGTTTTGGATGGGTATTCGAGGATGCAATCGATTAGCTATTGCACGAGGATCGAAGACCACATTCATGCCCTTATGGTACCTTTGCCTTCAGAAGGATGCCTTTTAGGTTATGTAATGCTCCGGCTACATTCGAGTGTATGATGTCCGTATTCTCGAATCTGGTTGAAGAAGTGATGAAATTTTCATGGATGACTTTTCATTGTATGGATCCATCTTTTGATCAATGCTATAACAATGCGGAAATAGTACTTCAAAGATGCGAGACAAGCATTCTTGCTTGAATTGGGAAAAATGCCATTTTATGGTGTGGAAGAATTGTTCTTGAGGCGCCAAAATCTCTGCTCTTTGAATTTAGAAGTTGACGATCCAGAGGTATCCATTATCAAAACTCTTGCACCACCTACTACGATTAAAAGGAGTAAGAAGCTTCTTGGGGCATCTTGGATTTACGAGGAGATTCATCAAGATTTTCAAAAATAGCCGGGACCAACATCACGATTCTTGGAAAAGATCCTGAGTTCGACTTTGATGACTCTGCGAGAATGCTTTCGGTAGAAATCAAGCTCAAATTAGTACGGGCTATAATGGTTGCACGGGAATGGGATCGGGGATTTGAAATAATGTGATGCAGTGATTTTGCTATGGGAGGCGTGTTAGGGCAAGAGAAGAAAGTATTAGGACGTATACTATGCTAGTAAGACCTTGATGGAAACCTGAGAACTACTCGACAAGCGAAAGGAGATGCTAGCCATAGTATTTGCTTGTGAAAAATTTAAATGATACATTTTGGGATCCCATGTGGTAATTCACACTGATCATCTGACGATCAAATACTTGATGTCGAAAAAGGAAGCTAAGCGAAGATTGATAAAGGTGGAGTCTTTGCTTTGTTAGAAAGAGTTTGATTTGGAAATCAAAGGATAAAAGGGGATGTAACTTGATGTGATAGCTGATCCTTGTCAAGTAGAAAGAAGTGATAAAGAAGGAAATGTGATGTTAACGAGAGAACTTCCCGGATGAGCAATTGTTTAAGGTTTCCTTCCGACTTCCATGGTATCTTGATATTGTGAATTATCGCTTGTGGAGTAATGCCTTGGTCGGCTACCAACGAGAAGAGAGCGCTTCGGGGTGACCCGTTAGGTATTATATTTGGGATGACCAGCATTATTGAAAGAGGTCTTGACATGATAATAAGAAGATGTGTGCGGAGAAGGTGAGCGAGGCAACATTTTAAATGCAGATGCCATGCATCACCATATGGGGACATTTTAAAGCGAAAGAACGACTCCTGGAGGGGAGATACTCGGTCCAGAGTTTTATTGGCCACTTATCTTCGAGGGATTGTGTAGAGTGGGTTAAATTGTGTGATAGATGCCAAAGTTGGAAATATCGTGACGAGAATGAAATGCCCCTAAAGGTATTATGGTGATACAAATTTTGATGTTTGGGGAATAGATTTTATGGGACCTTTCCACCATCGGTTGGAAACCTATACATCTTTGCTAGCGGTAGATTACGTTCAAATGGGTGGAAGCGTTAACTTGTCTAAGGGAATGATGCTATCACCGGTTGTGAGTTTCTTGCGAAAGAATATTTTGGCTGATTTGGAACAGACCATCATTCAGTGATGGGGAACCCACTTGCAAACAAAATATTTGCAAAACTCATGGCCAATTGTAAGTCGAGTATGTAATGAGTTTAGCCTATCATCCCGGACAATGGAATGAAATTTCCAACGAGGGGAGATCAAAAGAATACTTGAAAAGGCCTTGAGCAAGCGGGAAAGTTAGTCTTCCAAACTTGATGATGCACTTTGGAAACTACGGGGTATACAAGACCCCATTGGAATGTCCCCATACTGTGAGTTGTTTTTAGCGGGCCATGTGTCAATCTACCTCTTGAATTAGAATACAGGCAATGTATGGGTATTAGAAGTTAAACTTCGATTTTAAAGTTTACTTGAGGAAGAAAGATTGTCATTGTTTGAATTTGGAAGAAGCTGATAGAGCTATGATAATGCTAGAATATACAAAGACAAGACAAAGAAATGGCATGATCGAGGAGAATCTTGAGAAAAGAGTTAGAGCAGAGCAGGTTACGCGCTTTTTAATTCTAGGTAGTTGTTTTCTAGGGAAATTAAAATCGATTGGGAGTGGGCCGTACGGTGGTGTCGAGTACTACATTGGAGGCGTGACAAGGGGCGCTGCGGCGAAGAATTCAAGGTCAATGGACAAAGGTTAAAGCATTAGCTCTCAACCGGGGAAGAGGAAATTGAAGAGCTCAATTTGGTTCTTGAGGAAAAGAAGAAGTACCGTGAAGTCGGTAGGACCAGCGGCGGCTAATGGGAGGCAACCCATGAGGATTTAAATTCTGATTTTAAATTTTGAAATATTTCTTTTCTTTTAGTTGTTGATAAATTAGGTCAGATTTGTTTTTAGAAGGATAGATTTAATTTTTAGAAATCGATTGTAGTTTAATTAGAATTTTCTTGAATATTGCAGTGATCTTCTGAGTTTAAAGACATGAATAAGCGAGGCAACTCAGGAATAATTCGGCTGACTTGCGAGGAGTCGCGACATGTGAAAGAGGAGTAACCTTCTCACTAACTGAGATACATTATATATACTTGAATTGATTGTTAAATCTTTGCTTAAAATATGCTTGAAGAGATGTCTAAATGGGTTAGGAACAATAAGAAGATTTAAAGTTTTGAAATCATTGAGTTAAAGGCTTAGGGCGGCAGGGAAGGTATGTGAGCACGCAGGACTATGTCGCGACAAAACATTGATGTCGTGACACATTCGAAGAGCGACTTAGTTGTATTTAGGAAGAAGGTATATGTCGCGACCACCCTTTAGGAATTAGCGGCCAGTGAATTCAAGTTTGAAATGGAAAGGATGTCGCCCGGTAGACAATTCCTAGAGCACAGTATTGTCGCGACATCTTAGGTATGTCGCGACACAAAGTACGACATTGTGCCAACCTACTCACTTGAAGCCTAAATTTAATGATCTCGAATAAAGGCGAAAGGTGGAAGTCGCGACATGTCTTAATTAGGCATTAATTCGCCCGCGAGCATTGATTGAATTCTGCAGTGAGCTCTCGTTCCTCCGACCCACATAACCCTTTCACCTTCGTCTTCCTTCGAATCTGGCCAGAAACCCTAGCATCCCAAACCTTAAGAAAGCTTTTCTCTCGTTCCAGTGGCTGAAATTCCACCGGTCTTTAACCTAGACGAGATTATGTGGGATCGCTGAGCAATCGAGAAGAAGAAGAAAATCGCGAGAAGAGCAGTTAGATGAAGGATTAGAGTCGGGAAGAACAAGCGGGAGAGGTGCCATCGAAACACCGGAAGCTCAGGCCTTCTAGAAGAGCGAGAAAGGGAAGGGAAAGAGGAGAGAGAAGAAGAGAAGTAGAAGATTTCGGCGTCTGGGGCCGAAGCGTATTCAAGTGGAAAGTATTATCTTTAACAGGGGTTTGTTGCGGAGAGAGTTCAAAGCCACTTATTACTCCTTTGAGGAGATGATAGGCAGAGAGGATGGGAGAGTCTGCGCTTTTAATCGGGGTATCTGACCTTTGGTAAAGGTTTTATTCAAATATGGTAGGGAGGAGGAAGGATGGAGTTGTTTTTGTTAGGAATTAAGGTGCCATGCGAAGCGAAGCGTCGGCGAGGCCTATGGTATGGCGGTGCACAAACATGGTTCCAAATTCAAGTTTATTGGAAACGGAGTTTGGAAAGATTGCCAGCTCACTAACGGTGGTAAAGTGCGGTTGAACCCGAGAAGAAGGAAGGCCCGAAACGGTGACTGAGGAAGCCTTCTTGAAGAGGTAAGGTATGGTTTTATTTTGGCTTCTGTTTTGGTCCCTGACAAAACATGTAATGCAGTGAAACGAGAAGCTGTGTTGGTATGCCATACTTTCGAGGTACAAGATCAATATAGGAGTTATCATAGAATTCTATCATGAGGTATCATGAAGGAGACAAAGAGGTCTTATTCCTCACCCGTGACAAATCAACATTGTGCTTGAAGAATTTGGGGTCAGAAGGAATTCAAAATTCGAGAAGAAGAAATTTTGAGCTTCACCACTCCTTACGACGGGAGTTAACAAAGGGACGGCTTTGAAAAAAGGGAGTGCTGGTATAGAGAATAGAGATGAAGCCCGAGGCGAGGAACCGGAAGGAAACTCGGAGGGTTGATGATCAGGCGAGCCACGCAGAAAACTCTCAGCGACGTGTACATGTTCGCAGTGATGCGAGGCGAGATGAAAGGCGTGACCCGATGACTTGCCATACAGCTGAGTTCTCCTCACATGCGGAACAAAACTTCTGACACAGCCCAGAAGCTCAGGGGCAAGAGCCTGGCCTTCGATGCTGGAAGCTCGATGCCGTACGAGGAGAGGGCCAGATGAAAGGAAGAGTGGAAACTAATGAATTCGAGAAAGCATTTATGAAAAGGTGAAAAGAAGAGACCGAGCGAGTGGGAGGAAAAGTTAAATAGAAAGAAAAGGAGCATGAAGTGGAGCTACGGCAAAGAGAGCAATGATGGGGAGAAGAGTTGAGCAGAAAGAGAGCAAGGTAAAGGAAAATATTGGCGTGAGGAAGAGTTTAAGAAAGAAATGAAGGAAAGAGATCCTGATTTATTCTGAAACTCAAACTTCCAGTCATGAAGCTTTTATAACAACCGGTTTGGCGTGATTCTGAAGCTCTTAACTCGATAAAGAAGAATCTGAGACGAAAGCCAAATTTGGGGGCTTGAGTCAAAGGATTGAGTTTTTATATGAGTCTACACAAAGGATTTTGAGGAAGGGTGGATGATAGAAGACGAGAAGCGAAATCACAGTCCATAGGCAAAGAATAGGCTAGAAAATTTGGATCTGATTAACTAATAACCTCTCAAAATTTTTTAGAGGTTGCTTAATTTGAAATGGAGAATACAATGAATGGTTTGGGAAAGGAACCAGGGATGAGTTGAGCAAAAAGTTGATCTCTCTGTGAGATTTTCATTGAAGAACAAGTGGAGAGGGAAACCAAGAAGAGGAAGGAAAGAAGAGAAATGAAAATTCCTAAATTCCCAGCCCATTTAGGTACATTAGACCTAGATCCCCCTAACATCTTTGCTCCTGGCTATTTCAAAAGGAAAAAATAGACCTTCTCCCTGCCTAACTTTCATTACCATCATATAAAATCTTTGTGTATCCAAGCTGCTGCAATTGAATCGGTAACAAAATGAAATTTAAATTAGTTATTTGTGTGCTAATTTGAATTTGTTTGATTCCATGATTGTGTTGCTTTGTGATTGAATGATTAGGAAATTAAAGTAGAAATTAGTTCGAATAAGCTAGCTGAGATGTAATAGGCTGAATTGAATGAAAGCGGTTAGATTTAGGAATGAGCTGGAAATGTAGAATAAGGGCGAATGAATACGATTTGGTTGAAACCTGAGTGCAAAAGTTACTTAAGTCTAACATAAGTCCAGAATTAAGGAAGGTTATACAATAGAAGGTAAACATATTTTGAGTTTGTGGTATGAGCAAATAAATTCGAGGAACACATTGAATATCAATTAATTTAAATACTCATCAACAAAAATGAGTCAAGGTACTCCCTATGGTTAGTCACAACAGTTCAAACCAAATTCTAGAATTTGTTAGATTATTGGTTGAGGCGAAATCCTAGATGATACAGCTGATAAGAGATGATGCAGGCCATTCTTGGACAGTTTGAGTCATTCTAGCCATCCCTATTCATATGTTGATGCATATACAGTAGTTCCAGAAATTGAGCCAACAAGCCTTTTTTTCAAAAATAGACCAATGGAAACCCCAACTCATCCTAAGACATCAATCCTTCAGTAAAGAACCTATGATTACCCAGGAATTCAAGGAGAAAGAAAGAAGTAAAAGTTTAGGGAGTATATATTTTTAGGAGCTTAAAGGGAATGAAAAGAAAAAGTGAAGAAGCGGAAAATGCAATAGAAAGAAAGTTTATAGGATAAGTTTTTATCTTGTGGCCTAACTCTCTTGAACAATTAAGTTCTTAGGGTGTTTCAACACACCTAGTACCCTAATGCCATCTGGTATAGGGCTACTAACCAAAGTTCGCTAAGAGTGTTAGAAAGCCACAAAAGTTAAAGGCATTGCTATCTACGAATGTTGACAAACAAAGGAAGTTTCCCGATTAGATTCTAGTGAAATATGGGGCATACAGTTCGGAATTGAAGAAATTAAAGTGATATTACAAACATGAAGTTTAGGGAGTTTATTATGAAACTCTGAGAAAGAAGGCGAGGAGGAGAGAAAGGTTCGAGAGTAATCTTAACCTAAAAATTCCTTCCATCCTACCCATTGCAGGGCTATGATAAAAGCCCAAAAGACCTGATTGATCTTGAAGGCTGAAATCATCTACATTAGTGGAGATCAATATGAAAAACAAACCTATGGAATTTGGAAGAATAGAAACAATCAAAAGTGTGAAGGACTTTAGGGAGTTAAATGACTCAGTATGAAAGTGAGAAAGGAAAATAATCTATTATTCAACAGGATCAATGAGTATGTTGTTGCAAAATAATTCAGCGATTTAGTTTTGCTTAGTATAAGAAGTAGAGACCAACCTTGAAATTTGGACTTGAAATTTAGATGTAATAATACGAGAAAATTATACATACCTTTCATTCGATTAAAATTGGATACCCTTTGCAAACGAATCAGAATCAAAAATTCCTTAAAATTTTTCTTTTATTACGTTTGAGACAAAGCGACTTTTCTTTTCTTTGCCTGAGGACGAGCAAAACTTTAAGTTTAGAGAGGAGTTTGATGAGCTTAAAAGTCATCTATTTTTTAGTCCATTTTTTACATTGATTTTAATGTAAAGGAATAATTAAGATGCGAGAGATATGAAGAAACTCACCAAATTTGTTACTTGCGGGAAGTATAAAGAAAGAGGAAAATGAAATTGGAAAAATCACGATGGCGAGGCCCGGAGTAAAAATGCACGAGGAAAATAGCAGGCGAAATGAGAAAGCAAACGGCTAAATGCTGTTGCGGGTTTTGGGGTTACACGATGCGATTATGAGAGTGTAACATCGGGAAATTGAAGGAAATCTGATGCGAGGTCGTGACATGGATCACAAGATATCGGAGTCGCGACATGAGACTTCTTTCGTAGGAAACTGGCGTAAAGAAATGACGAGGGTCGCGTGATATCGAGTCGCGACATCGGGGAACCACATTTGAAGAGGCGAGTCATGAAGGGAAGTGGCGGCGAGATGTGATGTCGTGACGCCGAGGAGCGAACGATTGAGACTGTGGAGCGCTGAGTGATGTCGCGACAATGGATTGTCTCAGCGGCGTGAAGCGATCAAAGGAAAAGCAGTGGCGGCAGATTGAAGCATGCGATGTCCGGTTGATATCCGCGACAACATATTGATGTCGAGACATCATGGGGAAAACCAATTGAAACCTGCGAATCCTTAAGATGAGGTCGCGACAAAGAGATTGATGTCAGCGACATCCGAGAAGACAAGTTGAATCTTTGCGAGAGGGCGCGAATTTGGTCGCGACATGAGATCGAGGTCGCGACATCGGAAAACTAGTTGAAGGCCCCAGAGAACTAAGTCGATGTCGCGACAAGAAGTTGAGGTCGCGACATCAGGAACCATCAGATGAAAGCTGAAAAGAAATGAACTGCTGTCACAACAAGGGACAGAGGTCGCGACATCAGAAGATTCCGTTGGAAGCTGAATTTTTATTTAGTTGATGTCACGACAAGAGATCGAAGTCGCGACACGAGACCTGCTCAGTTGAAGATTGAAGCTCCATAAAGTGATGTCGCGTGAATGCTCGATGTCGCGACATTAGGGCCTAACCGGATCAAATCCACGAGCCTTAAAGAGATGCGCAGCAAAGAGGCCCAGGGTCGCGACATCGAAGATATCCGATTGAAAGATGCATTTCATTTAGTTGATGTCCGCAGCGAAGAATAGCGTCCAGCGACATCATTAATGACTCGATTCGAAATTTGCATAGACAAAAAATTTGAGGTCGCGACATGGTCGAGGTCGCGACATGGATGTGTCGCGACAAAGGAATTGAGGTCGCGACTTGAAACGATAACATGGAGCGACTAACTGGAATCCTGAGACTGCATTGGAATTAGGGCTGATTGAAACTATAAACACGCGACTATCCCGAGAGAGAGGAAGGCGACGGCGGCCTGACGAGGAAGTGCGGATGGCGAAATTTCCTTTCTCTTTCTTTTTAGTTTTCTTTTCTTTTCTTTTTTTATCTTTTTCTTCAATGTTGATAGTTAGAGATTAGATTAGATTTATCGTTGTAGTTTTTCTTTTATTTTCTGGAATTGGATGTTATCGTTTTGAGCTAAAGTTGAATGCAGAATTCAATTCTTTTCAAATTACTACGGAATGTTGAAGTTGGACAAATTCACGGGTCGGCTTATCCGGTTCGAAATCTGCAGTTATTCTTATGATCGGAGGAATGTTGTAGTGTGTAATTCGATGGTGAGGAACCCGACTTCCATTAAGTGAATGTTATTGTCGAAATTATCTTTCTGTTGTTGTTATTTCCGACAAATTCGCAATTTCGAGTTTATGAATTTACTTTTCGGTTATAGGTTTAAAGTTTTTGATCCCGAATATCGGTTCTTATGCGGGTTAAGATTTGCGTCATTGCTATGATTTCAAAGGAGGTCCTCTGGGTGACCGCGGAAGACATTCACGAGGTAATGTACATTTCTTTAAAGGCATCTTGACACCGCTGTCTCAAGGGATCTTTTGAGCTTTTGTAAGTTCACTTAGATAAATCCTCTTCTCACTTGAAATCAAAACGAGTTGAGCAGGTTATCTATTTAACAAGCAAAGTTCACCTCAGATTCGGATAGTGAGGCCCGATCCGAAGTGTTAGGTGAGATCTAATCGAAGGGTGATCTATTCTAATTTCGAGGAAGAGTAACTTTGGAAGTTGTATATCCTTGACTAGATAGCAGGAGCTAAGGTATGCAGTCCATAAAATGGAGTATGAAGTATTGCAAAGAAAAATACCCGAATTAGAATTAGGAAGCCTGTTAAAAGTAGTTACCTAATTCCTGTATTCGAGAGAATCAGGAAGAATTAGATAATGAAATGTGAAGTGTGGAAGATCCGTGAACTATTAGCATATAGACGATTTTGAAATATGAAATTCACAAGCAAAATTAACAAGTTGACAACGAATTGATACTTCACAATAGCATTGATCTTAATAAATTCTCTAGCGATAATTATTCGATTTCCATTCATTTCCTAACTATTAATTATTCTTTATTCTTTATATTAGAGTTTATTATTCATTCGATTATTTCCCTTTGTTCGATTTAATTTTCCGACACATAATCTTTGGATCTTACTATCATTTAGTGGTCGAATAGTATGGAGATTGAAGTAGTCGGGGTAGTTGATTTAAAATTCGCCGAAGATCTCTGTGGGATCGATATCTGGACTTAAATCCATTTTAGTACTTGTCGACCTGTGCACTTGCAGAATATCAGACCAAAACCAAACTTTGAAAATGATTTACTCTAGGAGATTTTTGGTTTATATAGTATAATATCAACAAGTTTTATGGCAAGGTGGTCGGGGATTAGATAATAGTCCTTTGGTAATTTTGTTATAAACTTGTGTATATGTCATTTGGTCTCACGCAACAAGTTTATTGGCATCATTGTCAGGGATTAGTTAATAGTCCTTGGACACTGATGTGATATATTAGCATATGTGTTTTGGTCCGGTTAACAAGTTTTATATGTAGTTGCAGGGGGATTAGATAGTAGTCCTTTGAGTGACCGCGTCATAATCTTGCATGCATAACTAAAGCATAAATGTGCAAATGGTGTTTTGGTCTCATCAATGTAGTTTAGACAACCGAGTTCCTATTCTTGTAAATTTCAAGCGAGTTTCTTATTTCGCAACAACAACCTATTGTCGTGACATCAACTGATCACTGCATGTTTCAATCTTGTCGCCACTTGTATCTTTCAACTGGTTGCTCTTGTTGTCGTGACATCAGTCTAAGAACTTACCAGCTTCCATTGATTGCTCTTGATGTCGCGACATCAATCTCTTAATCAGCGACATCAACATGGCTCACGAGGTTTTCCTTGATGGTTCTATTATCATTGTATCCATCCTCGTGTGAAATCGACTCATGACTTCTGACTTTCACGAGCAAGTCGTATCGCGACCTTGATCTCACGTCGCGACCTCGGCTTTTTGCTTTGGAGGCCTCATGGCCCGATATCGGTGTCGCGACGCCGGTCCTCTGTCGCGTGGCGGCGGTGCTTCGGCTCGTCCTTCGAACATGTCGCTAGCTTGAGTCGATTCTCTTGTCACAAGACATGCATCAAATTTCCTTCATTTTTCCTGATGTCGCGACCTGCATGGCAATTGTGCAAACCCAGCGCAACATTAGTTAACCGATTGCTTTCATTACGCTCTGCTATTTTACGCATTTTACTCCGCCCGAGTTCTTGCATTTTTCCCTGCATTTCTTCTTTCTTTTATCTCCATACCTTCGCAGTTGTTGAGTTTCTTCATATTCATCTTAATTATTCATTTTTACATTAAAATCAAACAGAAAGATGGACTAAAAATAGATGACTTTTAAGCTCATCAAACTCCCCCAAACTTAAAATTTTGCTTGTCCTCAAGTAAAGAAAAAGAAAGATTTGTTTGTCCTCAAACAAAATAAAAGAAAATTTTTAAGGACATATTTACGATTAACGGTGGCATTCAATTTAATTAGAAATACAGGTATGCATTATTTATGTACATCTAACTTCAAGTCAATTCAAGGTTGGTTTCTACTCTTTATAGTATACAAAACTAAACTATTGAAATTGTTTTACAAACGACATAATCATTGGATCCTGTTGAATAATAGATTATTTTTCCTTTCTCATTTTCATGCTGAGTCAATTAACTCCCTAAAGTCCTTCACAGTTTTGATTGTTTCTATATTTCCAAATTCCATAGGTTTGTTTTTCATATTGATCTCCACTAATGTAGGTGATTTCAGCCTTCAAGATCAATCAGGTCTTTTGGGCTTATATTGTTAGGCTGGGGTAATGGGTAGGATGGAAGGAATTTTAGGTTAAGATTACTGCAGACCTTTTCTCTCCTCTTGCTGCCCTTTCTTTATTGTAGTTTCTCTAATAAACTCCCTTAGACTTCATGTTTGGCACATCTCTTTGATTTCTTCAATTCAGAATTGTATGCCCCGTATTTATCACTTGTAATTCCACAGGGGGAAATTCCTTTGTTTTTCACCATTCAGGGATAGTGCAATGTTTTAACTTTTAGGCTTTCTAACACTCTTAGCCGAACTTTTGGGTTAAGTAGCTCCCATACCGAGATGGCATTAGGGTACTAGGTGTTTGAAACACCCTTTAAGAACTTAATTGTTCGAGAGAGTTAGGCCCACGAAGATAAAACTTATTTTTATAAACCCAGCCTAACTACATTGCATTTTAATTTCTTTGCCTTTTTCTTTTCATTCCCTTTTGAGTTCCTCAAAAATATATACTCCCAAAACTTCATTTTCTTTCTTCCTCCTTGAATTCCTGAGTAATCATAGGTTCTTTCGCGGAAGGATTGATTTGCTTAGAATGGGTTGGGGTTTCCATGGTTATTTTTGAAAAATAACGTTGGCTCAAATTCGGGAACTAAGGTATATGCATCGGCATATGAGTGAGGATAGCTAAAATGAAAAACCGAACTATCCAAGAATGCGTAGGCATCATCTCTTGTCGGCTGCATCACCTAGGTTTCGCCTCGACCCGGTAATAACAAATTCTAGAATTTGGTTTGAACAGTTGTGACTAACCATAGGGAGTACCTTGACTCATTTTTGTTGGTGAGTATTTAAATTATTTGATATTCAACAGGTTCCTTGACTTATTGTTCATACCACAAACTCAAAAATATGTTTTGTTCCTTCTATTGTATTACTTTCCTCAATTCTGGACTTATCAGTTAGACTTAAGTAACTTTTGCACCTTGTGTTTCAATCAAACTGTATTCATTTGGCCCTTATTCTACATTTCAGCTCATACCTAATCTAACTGCTTCATTCAGTTCAGCTCATTACATCTCAGCAGTTTTTATTCTGGTACTAATTCCTACCTTAATTTCCTAATCACATGCAATCCTGTGACACAACATTAAATCAAACAAATTCAAAATAGCACACAACAATTCAATTTAAATGTCTCCTTTTATTTCTGATTCATTTGCAGTTGGATACTGATATGGGATAGGATGGTAATGTAGAGTTAGGCGGGGAGAAGGTCTATTTTTCTTTGAAGTAGCCGGGAGCAAAGATGTTGGGGGATCTGAGTCGATTGTACCCTAAATGGTGGGAATTCGGGAATTTTCATTTCTCTTCTTTCCTTTCTCTTCTTGGTTTCCTTCTCCACTTGTTCTTCAGTGAAGAATCTCATTAGAGATCAACCTTTTGTTCAACTCATCAGTCTCTTTCCCCGAACCATTCATTGTATTCTCCATTTAATTCATAACCTCTAAAAATTTAGAGATTATTGTTAATCAGATCCAAATTTTCTATACATTCTTTTGTCTATAGGATTATGTATCTTTACTTCTTGTCTATCATCGATTTCTTCTCGAATCATGCAGTAGAGACTTGTATAAAAACTTGAATCCTTTGACTTGCTCCCCAAAATTTTGCTTCTTGCTACGTATCTCTTTTCTTTATCGAGTTAAGAGTTGAGAATGCCTTTCAATGGTTGTTATAAAAAAGCTTCATGAGCGAGTTTGAGTTTGCGTAACAAGTGTGATCTCTTTCCTTCATTTCTTTCTTAAACTCTTCACTGCTTTCCTTGAATTTTCTCATTTGTTCCTCTTTTCTGTTCAACTCTTCTCCCCACTCTTTGATGAAATTTCTCTTATTTGTAGCTCCACCTCAGTACTCCTTTTCTTTTACTGTTTCAGCTCTTCTCCCTTCTTGGTCTCTTCTTTCAATTCTTTTCATAAATGCCTTCTACGAATTCCTGCTGTAGTTTCCTCCTTCTTTCATGTATTCTCTTACATGGCATTGAGAGCTTCGATGTCGAGCTTGTTCCTCTTGTGCTCCCCTTGAGGCTTTCTCTGTTGGAAATTTGATTCTGCACGGGAGGAGGCGCTAAGGGGGATGGAGAAGTCTATTGGGCTGCCTTCATCCGCCTTCATTTGTGCCAAACATGTAATCATTGTTGGGAGGTTTTACAGTTCTCTGCTCCTTGATCAGCAACCCTCTGAGTCTCCTTTTCTAGTCCTTCATCTTGGGCTTCACCTGCGTTCTCTCTGGCTTCCTTTTTCTTACGGTTTCTTGGTCCTTTGCTAGCACTCTATCGGAAGGTGGTAGAATGGTACTTCTTCTTCGATTCCCATATTCCCTTCCTCGACCTTCAAACATAGAGCAGTGATTGTATTTGGGTGAGAGATGAGACCTCTTTTATTTCAGCTAAATGTTTCATGTCAGAATTCTACAATAAACCCAGCTCCTATATTGATCTTGTATCCTTTTAGGATGGCATCACAACTGCTCTGACCTCCTATTCTCTCCTTGTTTACACATGTTTGTGGCACCAAAAGCGAATCAGGGAAGTAAAACCATGCGCCAGCCTCTCGATGAAACTTACATTGATATTTATAGCATTCCTTCTCCTTGGTTTAAGCACCTTTACAGTTAGTGAGCTTCTTGGCAATTTTCTCGTCTGGTTTCAAGAAGTTTCTTGAATTTGGAACCATGCTTGTGCCTTGCCATGCTATAGGCCTGGATTGATGGCCTTGGCCTCATATGAAACCGAGACTCCTCTAACATAAACAGCTCCATCCTTCCTTCTGCAAATTTGAATAAAACTCTCTTACAGTGTTGTATACCACTGATTTTTGGTATCTTGTGAGGCTCCCCATCCACTCTATCATCATGAAGAATGGGGTTTTCCAGATCTCCTCTGCAACAAACCCCTTGTTAGCATAATCTTCTTCACCCAGATGCGTTTCGTCGACGAAATCTTCCACTTCTTCTTAACTACCTCGTCTTTTCCTTTCATACCTGCTCTTTCTTGAAGTTGTCGGAGCTTAGTTGTTTCCGATATACCTCTCACCTTGTTCTTCTTTGTGAATCTCATCTAACCGTTCTTCTTGGCGGAGTTCTTTTTCAGGTTGTTCATGTTCCTCATGTCTGTGATCTAAGTTAGGGATTAGGTTGGGAATTTCAGCTGTTAGAATGAAGACAGACTTTGGAAGGTTAGAAAAGCTAGGAGTTTTGAGTTGAGATTCGAAGGAGGAAGAAGGTGAATAGCTATGGATTGGAGTGAATGAGAAAGTTTCCAACGGTTGCAATTCAATCAATGTTTTGTGGGCTAATTAATGCTTCATTAAAAACCTTACGTCGCGACTTCAATTTTAGCGTCTTTTTATTTGAGGTCATTGAATTTGGGCATTTTAAAGTGGCGTTGGCATAACCGGCTTTTTATGTCGCGACACACTTAGGATGTCAGCGACAATACAAGGTTTTCTAGGAATTTTTGATGTTGTGACATCCTTTTCCATTTGAAACTTATTCTGTCGGCGACTTCACGGTGGTGTCGCGACATATACCTTCTTCCTTGATACTCACTAGCTGCCTTTTCAAAACAGGTCACGACATCAATGTTTTGTCGCAACATCACTTATGTCGCGACATAACCTTTCTGTCGCGACCTAGGCCCTTAACTCAATGACCTCAAGAGCCTTTTTTCTCTTATTGCTCCTAACCCTTTTAGACATTAACCCACGGCATCTCCAGCGAATTTAACCAACAATTCAAGTATATCAACGAGATAGTTGAGGTTAGGTTACTCCCCTTTTCCTCATGTTGACTTCTCACGCAGAAGTTCGCTGGGAATGTTCTGTGATTGCCTTGCCATTCATGTCCTTGAACCTTGCAGAAGCTGCAATATCCAAGAAAAATCTAATTAAACTACAATCGATTTCTAAAAATTAATTCTATCCTTATAAAAACAAATCTGGCCTAATTTAAGCAACTAAAAGAAAAATAATTCAAAACTTAAAACCATAAATTAAATCCTTATGGGTTGCCTCCCATTAGCTGCTCAGTTTTGAGTCCTTAGCTAGACTTCTTTGTTGTAGTACTTGCTTTTCCTCAAGAACCGGTTGGAGTTCTTCATTTTTCCTCTTCCTGTTTAGATAATGCTTTAACCTGCATCCATTGACTTTGAATTCTTCGCGATGGCAGTCCTCGAGTGTCACTTTGCTCCAAATATAGTACTTGACACCCTTGTGTATGACCACTCAATTGGATTTTAATTTCCCTGAAACAATTTGATCCCCAGGAATTAAGCAATGAGAATTTGTTTCCTTCTCACAAACTCTTTTCTCAAAATTCTCTGATCATGCCATTTCTTTGTCTTGTCTTTGTATATTCTAGCATTATCATAGGCTTCATTTCTCAGTTCTTCCAGTTCAGACAGTTGGAGCAATCTTTCTTTCCTTGCAGCCTTAAAATCGAAGTTTAACTTCTTGATGGCCCACATTGCCTTGTATTCTAATTCAAGAGGTAGATGACATGGTTTGCCAAAAACAACTCTGTATGGGGACATTCCAATGGGGTTTGTATCTGATCCTGTAAGCCCGAAAGTGCATCATCAAGTTTGGAAGATAATCCTTCACCTTGATCCTTTCAGTATTCTTTTGAATCTGCTGTTCTGTTGGAAATTTACCTTGTCCATTAGATGCAGGGATGATAAAAGCTAAACTCATTACATACTTTATCCCATACACTGCTCATAGGTTTTGCAAATATTTTGACTTTGCAAGTGGGTTCCCCCCATCACTAATGATAGTTACAGGTGTTCCAAATCACACTCAAAATATTCTTTTGCAAGAAACTCACAAGTTGTATTAGCATCATTCCTTGAATGACACACTTTGCTTCCACCATTTGGAAGCGTAATCTGCGCTAGCGGTATGTATAGGTTCAAATGATGGTGGAAAAGTCCCATAAATCTATTCCCCATACATCAAAATTTGTACCACCATAATGCCTTTGAGGCATTCATTCCTAATAGCGATATTCCCAATCTTTGGCATCTGCCTCCACAATCTAACCCGCTCCGCACAATCTACGAAGATAGTAGACCAGCAAAATCACGATTGGAGTATCTTGTTTGTTCTTTCTCGGAAAAATGTCCCCCATATGGTGATGCACGGCATCCATTCATAATGTTGCCTTGTTCACTTTCTGGCACACATCTTCTTATTATCATGTCAGCACCTCTCTTGAATAATAAATTGGATCATCCCAAATATAATACTATTGTCGGTTCTGAGCTTCCTCTTACGTTGTTGGTATTGTTGATTACGAAGCATTACTCCACAAGCGATAATTCACCATATCGACATACCGGGGAAGTTGGAAGAGCCTTAAGCAATTGCTCATCTGGGAAGTTTCTCTGTTAACATCACTTTTCTTCTTCTTCAGCTTGCTTCTTTCTACTCTTGACAAGTGATCGGCTATCACATTGTCACATCCCCTTTTTATCCTTGATTTCAAATTCAAACTCCGCTATAAAATCTGCCTTTTTCTTTGACATCAGTATTTGATTGCTTGCATGATATTGAATTACCCACGCTAGGATCCACAAAAATGCTATTGCCTAAAATTTTTCAAAATACTATGGCTAGCATCTCTTTTCGGTTGTTAGTAGTTCTCTTGTGCTTCATTGAGTCTTACTAACGCAGTATATGGCCTGAATACTTTCTCTCTTTGCGGAGCACGGCTCCCCCTTATAAAATCACGCATCACACATTGGCTAAATCCATGATCCCATTTATGAGTCAAACCATTATAGGTACTTACTTTTGTCCGATCTTGATTTATTGAACATCCCTTGCGAAGTCGCCAAGTGAACCTTGTATCTTTTCGATGTCATAGTGGTCGGCTATTTTTGAAAAAGTCTTTGATGAATCTCTGTAAATCCGGCATGCCCCAAAAAAGCTTCTTACTCCTTTTCTTTGTAGTAAATTGGTGAGTTTTGATAATGGATACTGAATTTGGTCAACTTCTAGTCCCGATGTGATTACATGCCAAGAACAATTCCTTTTGTCACACCATAAAATGCCATTTTTCCCAATTCGAGTGCTTCTTTGTTTGTCTTGGCATCTTTGAAGTCTGTTTCAGATTGTTTTAAGCATTGATCAAAATTTGGATCCATACTGATAAAATCATCCATGAAATTTCCATCACTTCTTCAACCGTCTGAGAATATAGACATCATACCTCTGGAATGTATTTGGGCATTACTTAGCCCAGTAATCCTTCTAAAGGCAAGGTGCCATAAGGGCTGTGTGAATGTGGTCTTCTCTTGATCTTCTGGTGCAATAGCAATCTGATTATATCCACGAATACCCATCCGAAAACAAAAGTAGAGGTGTCACGCTAGCACAATCCCGCATCGATCAATGAAAGACAGGAAATGATCTTTTCTGGTAGGTACGTGTTCGGCTTCACCGTAATCCAATGCATACCCTCCATCCTGTCACTGTTCTTGTTGGAATCAATTCATTTTTCTCATTGCGGATCCCACGAGTAAGCCCCCTCTTTGGAACCCTTGGGTAGGCTCACGAGACTATGCGAAATAACACTATCTGATAAACCGAATTCAACAATTTGGAGTACCTCCTTTTCGATACTTCCTTCATCAGTTCGATCTCCTTTGGTGTTCCACAGATGTTTGAAGTCTCTTCTAGTAGAATCTTATGCATGCAAATTGATGGGCGATACCCACCCGATGCTGATGGACCAAATAAGCGATTCCTTATGTTCATAATATTTTGACAATCTTGGTTCATAGCATCTTGAGTTTGTTTGAAATGATCACTGTAGTTTTTCTTTGGTAATTCTGAAGTAAGCAACTACCTTAAATGACATGGCAACTCTTTCAAAACTAGCCCATACATAACTGGTTTCTTGATGAATTTCTTCTTTTTCACTATTTTCCCCATTGTGCTCGTTTACATTTTGTGACTCAACAGGTTTCTATAGAATGAAAACTGCTGTATGGAAATTTAGAATAGACATCTTGATATCTTGGAATTATCTCTTTTCTTGACCAAAAGCTGGAGTATTACAATCATTGTTAACATCGGGGTTGGAAGCTAAAACCAAAATGACTATTGCAACTTTCCTTGTCCCTGTCTATATTTTGCATACTTTTGATCAAATTAAAAACAGCTGCTTCTTCTCCAACCCTTAAGGTAAGAACTCCCTTTTGCATGTCAATCAGGGCAGCTCCAGTAGCTAGGAATGGTCTTCCCAATAGAAGGGGTATGAATCTTCTTCCGTGTCCGGAATGATGAAGTCTGCGGGAAAACAAACTTCAAAAGCAGTGACCGGTCGTCTTCAATGACTCTGTAGGTTTCACCATCGTGCATGCGCATTTGAAGGTACTTGGTTGTGGGAGTAGCTCCCCAAACTTAAGTTCTTGGCAGCAGAAGGGCATCAAATTGATACTAGCTCTGAGGTCACGAGAGCTTCACGGAATTCGGTCCTCGAAATGATACAAGGAATTGTGAAACTCCACAGAGTCCTTCATTTTTCACTTTGGTAGTTCTTGATTCTTTGTGCGCAAGTGACGGTGAGATTCCACTATTCCTTCCTCTACTATTTTTCTTTTCTTGCTCAAATTATGTCCTTGAAATTTTGCATAGAGTGGCATTTGAGTTACCACTTGATAAAAGCGCTACTTATCTCGACGGAAGGTTTTGAGACACCAGTTGCTCCTCCATCCTTGACCACCAGATTTTTGTGGAAATGGGGCTGTGAGCTTTGATCCTTGGATGTTCTTCCTCTCTACTCTTTCTTTTTCATTCTCCGGTTCCCTCTTCCTTTGATCTTGCTACTTCTTTGTTCTTTGTCATCTTTCTCTTTCATCTCTTAGCTCCTTTACTCCCCAATTGCCTGACCGTACAGTCTTTGGGTTCTTCCTTGTGTCACTTAGGAAGGCATCTTTCTGGCTTTGCCGGGGTTAGGGCGGTACCCTACTTATTAATCTCCAGTTTGTGAGGGGATACGTGGTGGTGATGCGAAAAATTTGAGAGTGGTAGCAGTTGCTTCAACTCTATGACTTTTGTTCATGGAGGTTAAACATCTTCTTAATACTCCCCATGAACTACGACATACGTTCTTCAAAAATTGGAGCCTCCCTCGACCCGATGTTAAGTTGTGCTCATTTCATACTCTTTAGCTGGAACCTTAGTGGTTGCTGATAACTCTGTGGAGGGTTAATCATTTGTAGGCCTTGGGAGGCCTCCTATAGAAAATTCTCATGGTTCCTCGTCTTTGGGTGATAATGTCTTTGGCGGAGTTAGTATTGGGTTTGAAATGATAGTTTCTTGGCTCACCAAATAATTAACCTCTTGACATCACTCCATTCTTCGATTGCCTCGGCGCCCTTCAACCTTTTTACCCTTTCTCTTTGATTTGCTCTTTATTTCATGAAGCGGGTGTGTCTTTCTTTCTTGTGGCCAGCTATTGCATAATGGCATCAACAGCCTCCTGTTTGTCATCTTGCTGGCTCCCATGATCCTTCCCTTTGATCTTTCCTCTTGAAAACTTCGAAGGAGTTTTCATGTTACATTTGCTTGAGTCTTGATGACTCTTTTGCCTCTTGACGCGTTTGAATGCTCCACGGCGCCAATAATGATCCTTTTGATATATCATTCCAAGGCGCGATGTAGTGTCCATCTGAGGTCTTGAATCTATCCCATGCATTGGACATCTTCTACGACAACCCGTTTGAATCTTTCTAACTACATACGGGCTTTACGTCTTCCCCCCTCTTTGGAACACAATGATTTCCCTCTTCTTTACGTGGTGAGAGTGGGGAAAGAATCCTAAGTAGGCCTCTACTAACTCCTCCAAGTATCAAACGAACCATATGGTAAAGATTCATACCATGTATTTGTTGTATCTCTTAGAGAGAATGGGAATAATGCGAGTTTATGACTTACGGTCTTACCATTCAACTTCATTGTATTAGCCATCCTGAGGAATCTTCCCAGGTGCTTGTTTGGATCTTCAGTGGGATGACCTTGATGGCGTCTTTTCTTGGACCATTATGTCAGTGCGCCCGATTCAAAATTAATAGCATCAGCTGCTTGAGGCCTTCGATTCTTGAGTATTCATCTTGTATAATTGGTCTCGAAAGTCCTCCCATTATATCCAACGATTGGGGAGTCTTCTAACTTCTTCTATATGTACTCCCATCCAGTCCACCACCTTTCATCGCCATGGTTGGAGTTTTCTACCTTCTTCCTGCTCTCAACCAAGTGTCCTCTACTGTTCAGTGTAATTTGGAATCGAATCGGTGTTAATTTCCTATACAAACTAAATTTGTCCACGAAATCAGAAACACTTTACATATGGGATTAGTTTGGTCAACAAATATTTTCAATATGTTGATTGTAGGTTAGTGGTCAAATGACCCCTTTACTTGAAAAACTATTTTTGTTCTTTTTCTTTAAATGTAATTAGTATTTCCTTGCTTTCATACGAATGACTTCAGTTTACTAAATTCTTCGATCCCGACAGCAGCGCTCATAAAACTTGTTAACCGGACCAAAACACATGTACAAATTTATGTGGCGCAATTATCAAAGGACTAATATCTAATCTGAAACTACCATAAAACTTGTTGAAGCCAAAAGTCTCTGAGTTAATCATTTTCAATATTGGTTTTGGCCTAATATCACTGAAGTGCAGTCGACAAGTAATAAATTGGATTTAAGTCGGTCATGATCCCACGGATATCTCGAGGAATTCGATCTTCACCACGACTACTTTCGAAGCTCCATACTAGCGGACTATAAAATGATAGTAGGATCCGTCTTTGGATATTATACCTTACGAGTAAAATAAATGAACAATCAAATAAACTGGAATATAAAGAATAATGAATAACGAATAGTTAAGAAAATAAATGGACACTGAATAATTATCGTTTAGAGCACACATTAAGATCAATGCTATTGTGAAGTATCAATTCATGTTATCAGCATTCTTCAATTTTGCCTTGTGTAAATGGGGTTCATCTGGCCAAGTTAATCAAGATTAGTTTGGATCTCTCCCACTTCATTTCATTATCTAATCTTTGCACGATCCTCTCGAATCTGAGGTGAATATCACCACATGAGGACTTCCTAGTGCAGGTATTTTTCTTTTGCAATACTTCATACCCCATTTTATGGGTAAACCTTAAGCTCCCGAGTTAGCAGTCAGCGGGGATATACAACTTCGAGGTTACTCTTCGCAAAATTAGAATAGATCACGCCCCTCTCATACGTTGATCTCATTCTTTTGCGAGTTGGTTTCTATTCAGTCGAGGTAAACTCTCTACTTAGCCAAGAATTATTAAGCTCATTCAACTCATTCTTGATTTCAGAGTGAGAAAGTTTATCGTAAACTCACAACTCATTGATCTCTATGTGAGTTAATACCTTCAAAGAAATGTTCTGCTCCAGGTTGTGTCTCTTATTGTCCACTCCCGGGGAGGGACCTCCTTGAAATCGAGCAATGAGACAAATCTTATACTTGGTATAAGCGTGTTGGTCAAAAAGCAGTAAACTGACTCAGGAAGTAAATTAAGTGGCGAAATTCAAAGCTGTTTGATTCTGGGAAAGATCATTCGACTATAGCATTTACTTAATAATTTGGTTCTCAATTCTTGAATTACGCTACAGCATTCCTCTGATCATAAGAATAACTGCAATTCAAAACTGAAGAGTTGAATTCCATAAATTTGTTTGAACTCGACATTCCGAGGTAGTAATTTGAAAAGATAAGTGCGCGTCGAAACACGCTCAAAATCGGCAACACCGGATCAGAATAGCGAAAAACCGCCGGCGATAAATGCAATCTAATCTCTAATATCCACATGGAAGAAAAGTAGAAAGAAAAGAAAGAAGAAAACTAAATAAAGAATGGGGCGTAGAACCACGGACCTCTCGATGCATTATGCGGCCTTCTGACTACCCTTATGGTGGTAAACTGCGTCTTATGGGTTTCTCGGTTAGGCTAATCCCAATGCGAGTTTTTGTGGATTTCCAAGTCAAGGTTGGCTAATATTAAATGTTCGAGGTCGAGCTTCAAGTTCCCTTTATCATGACATCATCCGTATCCTGACATTAAGTCTCACGTCGCGACATAAACAAATCTTCTGACATTCAGCTTGTGTTCTGATGTCGCGACATCCAATCTCTTGTCGCGACATGCTTGTATAGCTGGGTTTCATTTGATGATTCACGATGCCGACCTCGATCACGTCGTGACCTCAGCTCAAAGTCTTACACCGACATTCGCTTGTCTTGGTGTGACATCAAATCTCTTTGTCAGCGACGCTCAAACTGGAGATCTGCAAGTTTCAAGCCCCGGTTTCTCATGATGTCGCGACATCGTCTGTAGTCGCGACAACTAGTTCTATTCTTATAAATTTCATTGAGTTTTCTTGTTGCCCAGCAACAACCTATTGTCGTGACATCAAGCTGATCCTGCATGTTTCAATCTTGCCGCTCATATCTTTCGGCCCGGTTGAACTCTTATTTGTCGCGACATCGGTCTAAGAACTTACGGCTTCCATTGTGGTACTCTTGATGTCGCGACATCAAATCTCTTCTCCGCGACATTGAAACACTAGCTCACGAGGTTTCACTTGATGGTTCCTTGTCGTGACATCCATCCCTCATCCTTGAAATGGCCACGCGACTTTCTGACTTTCAGAGCAAGTCTCGTAGCGACCATGATCTCAACGTATGACTTCGACTTTTTGCTTTGGGGTATCACTTGTGATTCGGTGTGACTTAGATTCTCTGTGACCAGCGGCTTGATTCAACTCAAACTCATCGCTGAGCATGTAGCTTCAGTGGGTTACTCTTGTCTGGCCATCAAATTTCATGTTTTCTGATGTCATGACCCTGCTTGTTATGCAAACCCAGCTATAACATTAGTTAACGAGTTGCTTTCATTTACTTCTACTATTTACTGCATTTACTCTAGCAGTTCTTTGCATTTTCTGAAGAAAAAAGAAAAACCTTCTTTCTTTATATATATTATGAGTTGGTGAGTTTCTTGTATTTGCATCTTAGTGTGTTTTTTACATTAAAATCAAACGAAAGATGGACTAAATAGTGACTTTTTCGCTCATCACGACTAATATGGAAGCTATCCTGCGGGGTACATTGAAAGAATGCAGTGTAGCGGGAGAAATGCCATTTATGGTGAACCAAGAATTGTCTTGGGGCATGTTATTTCTAGAAGGAATAGAAGTTAAGCTAAGTAAAATTAGACTTATTTCTAAGCTTGCCGTCTCAATAGTAAAAATAGTGACGATTATGACACCATGCGGGCTTTCTGGAAGTTGTCATCAAAACTTTTGATTGCCGCCCTTGCTGGAACATAGAAAGATCTTGATTTGTTTGGGAAAAGAATGTGGGAGAGCTTTGAGCTAAAATCCCATTTGACCTTTGCACGATGATACGGGCGCAATTGTGTTGCCTTTTGAGGTGATGTGTGATGCAAAGTGATCTTGCTATTGAGCGTTCTCGGACAAAGAAGATGGAAAACCCATGCCAAGTCATGCGACAAGCTTTGAATGACACCGAAAGGAACTATACTACTCTGAAAGAATTGTTGGCAATGGTCGCCTGAGTGATTTATGGCATACTTGGTTGAGTGCGATATAGTCATCTTTACAGATCATTACAAGCTGAAATATCTCGACCAAACAAAATGCTAGGAAGCAAGACTTATCCGATGGGTTCTTCAAGAATTTTGCCCACCAGAGTCAGGACAAGAAGGGTGAAAATGTTGCGAGATCATCTTTCTAGATTAACAATAACCCACGACACTCATACTTTAGCCCCGCCAGCGATGAATTCCTGAAAGAATCTTTAATCTGGAGTTCTGGAAGCTCCACAGTATGCTCACATTGCCAATTTCCTACGCGCGGGAGAAATCCCATCTGATTAGGAAAGAACAAGATAGGAAGTATTTCTTGGCAAGATCCATTCTGATCTGGAAGAGTAGCCTTGTTTAAATACTATGGGATCGGATAATCCATGAAGTGTGTAGTACTGAAAGAAGGAACAACGGGAATTCTAAGCCCTTTATACGAGAGTGCCCATTAATTAGTCACTTTGAAAAATTCGACGGCAATGAAGGTCTTTGCTGATCTGGTTTCTAATGTATCTGTTTAAAGAAGCACACCGATGTGCGAGCTCTTGATAGTGTACCAAGGCTCGGAGGTGTCTCGCGAGTCATATGATGCTTACGAGCCAGAATTTTAATGGTCGAGCTATTTGATGTTTTTGGGCATGATTTCATGGGACCTTTCCCATCTTATGAGTAATACATACATTTGGTGGGAGTAAGTATGTTTCCAAATGGGTTGAGCAATCCTACTTAGAAACCACCATCGACTCTGAATTGGTGCTCAAATTCTTGAAAGCAAACATCTTTTCTAGGTTCGGGTACCAAAAGCCATTATTAGTGATGGGGGTTCACATTTCTATAACAAACCTTTCAAAAACCTCATGGCTAAGTATGGTGTGAAACACAGAGTGGCTACCCCTTACCATCCTCAAACAAGTGGTTAAGTAGAACTTGCCAACATGGAGATTAAGACCATTCTAATGAAGGTGGTGAATATAACCGAGAAAGATCGATCCATCGGGCGATTCCTTTGTGGGCCTCTGACGACTTTCAAAGCAATTCTCGGAATGTCCCTTATCGGTTGGTCCAGCAGTAAGGCATGTCACCTTCGGTGGAAATTGAGTACTTAGCGTGGTGGGCAGTCGAGGCGAACATGGATTTAAAGCGGTCGTGCTCAAAGATTCTTGTCAAGGTTGGAAGAAATATGAAATGATGCCTACTTGAACTTCGAAAATTGCAAAGAAAAAATCGAAAAAATGGCATGATCAAATGATAACACAAGAAATTTCAGCAAAGGGAGGCCCGAGTCCTCTGTGCGATTCTAAACTCCACACATTTACAAGACGAAGCTCAAGTCGCGATGGGTGGGCGGATTCATCGTTAACAAGCACACCCCAATGGTTCAATGATTCTGCTCAATCCAAATGATAACGAGGTGACCAAAGTTAATGGACGGAGGGTGAAGCCCTATGTTGTGCAATGAGCCGTGATGGGGGAGAAATTCTCCTTTTGGACCCTCCTTGAGACCCACAGGCCACATATTTAGAAGTGGCTCCTGCAATGTCTCAAAAGCCACTATTTTAATTGCCTAGTTTGCTTAAGTTTCTATTTTGTTAAAAATCTTGTGATAATCAGTTGAGTGGCATGTTTTGCTTTGTGTTGGTAGGTACAGTAAAATCATCCTCTTCACAGCTGGCTTTCCCAGCTGCCCAGGCTAGGGATGATCGCCTCACCTTACCTTTGGTTGAGGAGGTACCATTCCACCCTCTGTTTCATTCCCATCTTTGGGACAATGTCGTATTGTAGTAATGTTCATACTTTGTTTAGCTTTCAAGTTACGCATGCCTGAACCTGAGTTGTTTGTTAAGGTAGAATTTCTTTATTTGTGCCTATATTTTTGTGTTTCTCTTACCTTTAGTTGAAGGAGTGGAAGCCTGTATGCAGCCATAATGTTCTGACAGGTTCCATGCATGATTAAGTTTTGGTCGATTGAAGTTCAGTAGCATTCAACCTTGACACATCCGTCTTTAGCTAATCTTCTGATGCACATGTTTTTATCAATAAGTTGAAGCTATATACCTCTTAGATACATTAGCGATAATAGCATGGGTTTGTGTTTGTGCAATGAAGACCATTAAGTCTTCCAAATGAAAGAAAGAAAAAGAAAAGAAAAAAAAGAAAAGAATTGAAAGCCGTGACACTTTGCTGAAACCCGAACACGGTCAGGGTATATAATGAGAAAGCGCTAAAGCGGTGCCTAAACCTTCCTTTGGTTGGGAGTCACCGACTTTGTGTTAGATTATGGTGGATGGTAGGTTTAGCGAGTTGTAGGTGCTTAATTCTCGAAATCATTCGAAGTCCGGGGTAAAGCCTGTACAGTTTGTGGTCGGTTGATCCTTTTGACTTGATGCCCTAAACCTTAATTGGTTGGGAGTCATCAGTGGACCCCCGTTACACGGAATTTGGTGAAGTCGAGTTTTTAGCATTGCACCCTACAATACAATCAAAGAATGAAATAAGCGTGTAACTGAATGATTCGTGCCACAGTAGGCTGAGCTAAAATCAACAAAATTTATATACCTAAGTTCCTCCCTCTTCTTAGTAGTCAAGCTCTTTGCCAGTATAGTGATCTGGGTCGAACACGGGGTTGGGTTTTCATCCTATGAATGATTTGCATAAGTGCAAGAAGGTAGGCTTTCTATTTGGACTTTGGATTTTTGTTTCAAGCGGTAGGTAGTTTAATTCTTGAGAAATTGTACAGCCAGAAAGTGATGTGTGAAAAGATTAGCCTTTGAAGATTTAGTGCTAACGGTAACTTAGGGCAAACAAAGTGTCCTCGGGTTTTATCTCCTTTATGACAAGCTACCTATAGTCCTAGCCATAACCGGATCTATGTTTAACTAGCAAACCTCACCTTAAAAACAACTCCTATTTGAGTTAACACAGGTAACATGCATCTATGGCCCTTTTACAGTTTGAAACCCTAACATTAAATATCATTTTGATTGGCACAAGTAAAATATTAAATACACAGTCCTCTATGTAAGTATACACTTTGTATCCTAAAGCATAGTAAGTATTGGCCAAATCAATAACATTCAATGTTATTCTTGAAGATAGGGCCGCCACAGTACACAAACAGCTTTTTAATGCAAGAGGACAGCACATGGCGCCCCTACCAAGCTAAGCTTCCTTCCTCTTCAAGAAAGGAAACGCCAATCATCTCTTGGTTGTCCATCCTCAAGAGGGGGTGTTTGGCAACCAAAATAAGGAAAAGAAGGAGAGAAAGAAACACCAAACCACAACAAAGCTCGAAAGATATTTCAAATAAAACACCAAAATTGCTTCTCGATTTGTTCCTTAGGGTTACAAAATGGGAGGGGGGCTTATATAGGCCACCAGTATGAAAATACCATAAAGCCTAACAATTTGGCTAGAATTTAGGGACAAAAGTAATAAATTAGGAATGGTTTATTAATTACAAAGTGTGACAAAGGCGATTAATTTAGCTAAGACATACAAATTTCTCTAGACGTGAAAATTTCGCTGTTCTTGAAATCACCAGAAGACAAGCAGCCAATCAAAATTTTAGCTGGCGTTGGCAGTTATTAAGCAGCGAGTGCACGTGATTCTGTGAATGCCAAAATTCGAATGATCTTTGGCTGAAAATTTTGGGTCACAGTGAGTGACAATTTCGCTAAGATTGAAATTTTAACAAGGTGCGAAATTTTGCAAATCGGTAGGTACTAGCAAATGTGAAGTCCCTATGATATGTTCCTTCTTTAACTGCC
This sequence comes from Tetrastigma voinierianum, assembly GCA_016808115.1. Lineage (NCBI taxonomy): Eukaryota > Viridiplantae > Streptophyta > Magnoliopsida > Vitales > Vitaceae > Tetrastigma > Tetrastigma voinierianum. Next base: position 95,592 of record JAEQBH010007653.1, read on the forward strand.
CCTCTTGCTCCTCTTCTGCACGTGAGTTCCCATCGCTGCCTTGTTCTCTTTGATTTTTTGTAGTCTTGTTTGATGATGACAATTGAGTTCAATCTTCATGATTCATCATATGTCTCGATATTGAACTCCCAGAAATGCAAAACACCTGCAAAACAATACAATATATCAGCGGCATTAGTATACTAAGAAGACTTGAACACTTCGAATTGGCATAATGACATGATTGTGCGCAAAGAAGCACTCAAAACCTATCTATTAACCTGGGTTTCCAAAATACTTTTTGTTTTCAATCCACTGAATCTATTGGGATTAGTCGGAGTTTAAAGTCCACAGCATGATAACTCTCCCAGGGAAATACTTTGCAACTTATTGGTTCAAGCGATTACCTTAAAACATGATTGTATGAAGTTAGGTTGACTACCATGGAATTGATGTTGCCCACAAACTTGTTCTTATAGCATTGTTCTCTCATGATGATTTTGTCTGGGAAGTGTAAATTGTTCATCTCTGATGGAAGACCTCATACACACTTTTTGAGCAGCTATACTCTTTTGCAAAGCATAGCACAAACACCTTGATTGTTTTTAGCATTGCTAAGGGACTAGCGTGTCGGTTGGGGTGTGATTAGTACCCAAAGTGCTATTTTGAGTCCTATTTAAGATAGGTTTTGAGTGCTTTTGCGTATAATCATGCTAATTAAGCGATTGACGTATGCGAGTCCGTTAAACCTCTTGATTTTGTTTGAAGTTATTTTTTGGTAGTTTTGCAGGTTTTGGGAACCTCAGTCTTCATATAAAGCCTGGCAACGTAATTATGGTTTTATGAGTTCGTAGTTCTGTGGCGATTTCATCACGAAATGAAATGAGCTGATTGATGCGGGAAGCAATATCTGGGAAGGCAGTGTTCGGCTATGGAATAGCGAAAATTTATGAACTGCGAAAAATTTACGCAATGGTAGCGAAAATTTATAATCTAGCGAATTTTAGCTATGCCATATTTTTAAGCTATGATAAGTGAAATTAGCTATCATAGCGAAAATTAGCTATCATAAGCGTAAATTACGTGCATAAAGTGGAAATTTAAGCTATGCCTACGATTTTCACTATCTACTATGAAATTTTGCCTGTCATGTAAATTATATACATATAGAAATTCTTACACCCACATTTTTATCCAACGACTCCGTTTTGGCCAAGCAAATTCCCATTTGACCTCAATGTAATCTTATTATATTGGTTATTTTGAGTATTTGACACATCTTGTATGGCTATATAAGCCACTTTATGGACAAATTGTAGCTATAGCTTTTCATTCTTTGTGAATCCTGTAGGCTTTTCATTTAGGTTCATAGTTTTCTCTCTTTCTCTCCTCTTTCTGTTTTTTCTGGTATACACCCCCTTTAAGATGACAATAACCTCAAGAATCTTTTGGCTAAGCCTCCCAAAACATGAAGAGGAGGTTGCTAGGATTAGTTAATGGTTTTGAGGTGTTCTGCTTTAAATGGAGCAATCTGCATTTGTGTTTCAAACTTTCCAAACTGAGGTTGTGCTATTTAATGTGTTTTCTTTTGGTCAATACTTAGCATCACTTTAGGGTTCAATGTATTCTTATTAGATACATGCATTCTTTAGTCATTTAATTATGAAATTAGGTTAAATGCTATGTTTTCTACTGCTGGAACATGAATACCCGATAATCTTAGGTTCATAATAGGAATATTTTTAGTTCTTTTAAGTTAAACAAAGATCGGTTTTGTAATGACTATATGTTGTGCCTAATGCGAGGAAATAACCGAGGAAACCATGCAGCCTCATTTCAGCTAGTGACCCGAGCCTTCCAAGGTCTCCTTTCCGCCCCTTATTTTAAAATTGTTTAAGATCGGCTGAAGTGACAACAACACCATGCTTTCATTACTAAATCAAAAATCCAAATAAGCCTGCCATTTGAATCATGATACAAATCATTTGTGGGATGAAAAGCTCATCCCCATGTTCGACCCTAGTACTTTGTATCTTGGGAGCTTGTTAATGATGGAAATAGGAAACAAATTTTGTTGATTCCGGGATCCCTTCTAGTGGCACGAATCAAGCGATGCCTAGTTAAGTTGTCTCCTATTAGTTCTTTGAATGGTGAGTTTTGAGACATGTTTTCCTTGTAGAATCATAAATGCTAAATAAATACCATCAAAGGAAAATTAACAGGTTTAGTTTTTAAATTTAAATGAAGATCCGGTTTGGGAGATGACTATATGCCATCCTCCCCAACGCGAGGAAATGAACCCGGGGACCTCTTAGTTGCCTTAGGACCTAAAACTAGTAGCCCAATGCTTCAAGGAGTTCTATTTTACATTTTTTTCTTATTTAAAATTTTTAATCGCACCGTCGACTCTGTTTACAACCTGAAAATCAAACCCAGATTCACCATTTTGACTTCTTGCCAAATCGTTTGTCTGAAAACCCATCCACGTGTTCGACCCTGAAACCCCTTTGTCTGCCGGTAGCTTGCTACGACAAGTGGATTTAGGTTATAATTTTGTTGATTCATAACACCTATTGTGGCACGAATCAAATGGCGTCGTTGCCGAGGATGGTGCCTAAGTGCATTTGTCGAGTTGTGGAACACTTGTGATCCTCATCACAAGTATTGGTGAATTTATTTTATATTACAGTCGTTTTTTTTTTTGTTATTTATTTCATTTCACTAAAAATAAATAAAAATTGCTACATGATTGTTTTTGTGTTGCCCTGTTCTTGCTACATGAGTGCATTTTGGCTTGAATTGTGGTCGATGGGTACCTAGAGGAAACCTTTTCTATCGCCTGTGGAAACCTAGAACATACATGTCCATGAGGGACTATAGAAATCTCCATGGGTGAGTAAGACCCTCTACATGGTGCCTCCACAGTATGCACCTCCACATCCTGATCAACCTCTCGATGGAAAGCCATACTGAACCTCACGAGCTGGTGGGTAACTTTGTGGAAGTGCGAGAAGACAATCAATGCTCAATTAAGTCGGAAAGAATTGACACTATGGAAAACATTGTGGACAAGAGAGATTGATGGACTTCAAAGTGAAATGGAGCATAAGTGGACAACCTCTGCGGTACTCCATTCGGTGCTCACCGATCGACATGTTCACGAAGTGAACCGGAAGAAGAGTGCACGATTGACACCACAGTGGAGGAGCAATGTAAACATCAAAAAGAAGAAACCTCCCCAATGCTGACTGAGGAGGGTAGTGGAAAGGAAGAAATAGAAAAACCCCAAAAGTCCACTGCCCAAGCAACAAATAGCCCACTGCCAGAAGCACCCTCTCCTGACTTAGTGTATACCATGCAGTAAGCAACAATGACCTCCCAGGCACACCCGCGGAAGGCCACCCCATTTACCTTTGCCTACAAAACCTTGAGTTAATGGCCACGGTCAAGCCTTTGTCACTACATCTAAGACATTGAAGCCACTCATATGTACAGTGGATTGGTTAGATTGAGTTCGGTTGGAAACTGAACCTCGGAATTTCTAAGCTCACGGAGTTCAATACTCAAAGCTTGAGGAACCGAGGTTTGGAGGCAGTCCCTCCCAACTTTTGTTTTAGTTTTCTTATATTTTTTTCTTAGTTTATTTTATTTACATTTTGATTTAGTTATTTTTTCTTTTTGATTTTCTCTGTTTTTGAACAATCTTTGTTTTTAGATTAATTTTATTTTTATAAATTTCTTGACTTTTTATGTGTTTATTTTCAGGTTTAGCTGGAAGATTTGCGGAGAGGTGACGAGGAGGCAACACAAGATTTTGCAAGGAAATTTAGCAACTCTGAAAGATACCATGAACATTGCGGGAATTTCGTAACCTGCGAAGGTCGTAACTTTGCGAATTTTAGCAAAGTATCTGGAAGGCTCCCACACTTAAGACAAAGTGCACAGTAAGTTTGGTAAAAAAAATTTTAGTTTTCAAAATCATATATAAAAAATAAATAAAAAAAAAAATTGTCTCACATATATAAATAAAAAAATTATGTATTTGTCTTTATTTTTCAAAAAAAATATAATCATGGTGTAATCTGCGAAATTTATGAGTTCTTGAATTTGCAACACAACTCTATTTTCAGGCCCCCATTTTGTTTTTATCATATCTTTTTCATCCCGAACTCCTGTTTGCGGCGTTTTTGGTACCGTTGGAAAATATTGAGTGTAAAATCAAATATAAATGCAAAAATAACTTTGAAATTATTATGAAGGTTGAGCACAAAAGTCAACTTATCACATTTTCCTCTTTTCTTCTCCTAACATTTATTGAAGCCCAAGCGGGTATGTAAGAGTGTCGATGGAATAACGTGATATCCTATCCAAATGAGCACATGTCATCAAGGTAACATTCCTTCTGCAACTCAGGACCATTGTGGATAATATGTGACATTTGGATTTAGGGAAAGTTAGCGAAGGAAGTGGCATTTATTTTTGTTTTTATATTGAGCAAGCCCATTTGTGATGTTCGGTGGCTTGCAGTTTTCACTTTTCATATTTGTTATACTGCTCTGACTTAAAAAATTGCACCCAATTTTTGTGGTTTTGCCTAACCTGCAAGTTTGAAAAATTGAAGCAGCGTCGATTACAGTGATGTTGAAATTGATGCCATGCCTGGATTGAGTGGATAATCAGCTGGGACTTCATATTACTTTTGACCACTTTTATTCCACCTTTAGCTAACCACACAGTGCACATGGAGTTTTCAACAATAGGTTTGAAAAAGCGCCTACCTCCCTAAACATTCTTAAAACCTACCCTAGTTTAGTTGACCACTTGTATTGGGTGAAGGACCCTATGGCCCTTAGAAGGCGATGTGTCTTCGAAAAAGAAGAAAGAAAGAAGAATATGCAGCAGCTTTGCCTTGAAACCCCGATGCGGGTCTCAGAGTACTTGGCGAGAAAGCCTTTAAAGCTTCGATTGCCACTAAAGCCCAGCTGATTTGGGAGCCATGGAGCTTAGTGCTTTCGTACATGTGGGTGGATAGGTGGGTTCAGCGAAGTTGTAGGTGCTGGAGTTTCAAAATAATTCCGGATGGAATTGAAACACGAGAGGTGGCGGTTGAAAGATCCGCCATGACTTGGTGCCTAAGCCTTAATTGGTTAGGAGTCATGGTAGATCCGTTACATGAGGACTGGTGGGGGTCGATTCCTCAGGCAATTTACACCCTACAACACAAAGAGTTGTGGAATAAGAATGGGTCCACGATCTATTTGGGTTTGAGTTGTGCTAGGTTGTGGCAATAAGCAGGTTGGGGGGAGAGTCTGGTTAACATTTTATTGTTGAGAAGCCCGAGTCAAAACCAAAACCCACTTAGGTTTGGTGGAAGTTCTGGATGATCATCGAAGGAAGCTCTTTTGATACTCCATTTTGTATGGCATTCATTCTCTCGAGGTAGTTATTAGGCGAAGTTTCGGTAATTTTCATTGAGGGTTAGGCATTACTCATTCACAACCTTTTTGAACTGCAACCTTTTTGTAACATAATTTTGTTATCGTTTTGTATGCTCTCTCTTTCTTTCTTTCATTGCTAAGGGACTAGCAATGTGTAGGTTGGGGGGTGTGATTAGTGCCCAAAAAGTACTATTTTGAACCCTATTTATTATAGGTTTTGAGTGCTTTTTGTGTACTAATCATTCTAATTAACCCGATTGCACATCAAGGTCCCTACTATTCTAATGATCGCATTTATAGCAAATTTTGGGTTTGGTATGCCACAAAATTGTTGAGTCGATCAAAAGCCGCGAAGGTGAAGTCAAAACTGAAGCATTGCAAATCAAAAATTAAAGAAGGAAAAGAAGAAAGGCAAAAATGTGAAGAAAAATGAACGCGTAAGTGCTTTTGCCCTTTATCTTGTGCATCTATATGGCTGGCTACATTCACTCAAGTGACTTGTTCCCTAACTTTCGCTTGACTTTTTTGTTACAATTTTTGGTTTTTCCTATTGCAACCCTTGTAATAACTTCCGATCTTGGTTTTATTTTGCTGTTCCCTTGACTCTGACATATATCGGCCTCGGTTTATGTGATGACTTCACCTCACTCCCGGCTGATATAGTGAGCGGGAGCGCGGTTTCCTAGCTGTTCCTTTCTCCCATTTTCTGCAATTTTCTCTCCCTTTCTTGGTTTGCAAACACCCTCAGGATGACAACGGGATGGCGGCTAAAACCTCTTCATATGAAGAGGAAGGCTGCGAACTAGCGGTCTTAAGGTAAACATCTTGGTTCCCTGTTTTTCCACTTGCTGATGGGTTTTGGCATTTTGGTTCCCCGAATTGCAACTCTAGGTTTAAAAGCTCTTTGATGTACTTTCTTTGGCCAATACTTGCAAGCTTTTAGGGTTCGAGTGTATTCTTGGCTTTAGATACTGTGATATCCGTGGATTTCCTTACAGGCCACTAGAGGTAGTTTAAATCTTTAGTTTCAACTTTTAGGTTAAAATCTCTTAAACGCCTTCTCCCTAATGTGTGTTGTAAGCTTTTTGGGTTCAATGGATACTTTCACTAGATTCCTTGATGCCTAGTTGGTTGTCATTACATTAGTTCTTGAAGGGTAGGTTTTGAGACATGTTTTCAGCATGGGAACCATAAATGCTAAATAAATGCTTTCTATCAAAAGGAAAATTATTAGGGTTTAGTTTTTTAAAGTTAAATGAAGATCCGGTTTAGGGAGATGACTATGTCTGTGTCTCCCAGAGAAATGAACCGGGGACCTCTCGAGTTGCCTTAGGACCTAAAACCCCGATAGCCCAAATGCTTGAGGAGTTCTATTTTACATTTTTTTTTTCTTATTTTAATTTTAATCTGCACCATCCAACTCCCTTGTTTTACCTGCAAACCACAAATCAAAACCAAATTCACCATTTTTACTTCCTTTGCCGTCGTTTGTGCAGAAGAAAACCCATCCACAGGTTCGACCTAGAGCCAGCGTTCACGGTGGCTTTGCTGCGGCGGTGGGATTTAGGATATAAATTTTGTTGAATCGCACCTCTTTGTGGCACGAATAAGCGGCGGAGACCATACGGGTGAGTGAAGCGGCAGAATCTCACAATTCTTGTTCTAACCCACAGAGGCCTGTTTCGTCTCTCTTTACATTTAGTCCCTCCCTCTTTGACTCGAGAGCTTCTCTCCATAGCCTCCGGTAGTGACCCTATCCGCCGTCAAGTCGCAGGCCTGTCTTACAATTCTTATATTCTCTCCCACATAATGTTTCGTCTCTTGACATCTCATTCGCTCCCCCTCTTTGTCTCGAAGAGCTTTTCTTCCGTAGCATCGGCTGCGGTGACCCTTGTCGCCGTCAATAGCGGCTAGTCTCACAATTCTTACATTCTCTCCCACGGAATGTTTCGTCTCTTGACATCTCATCCCCTACCCATCTATGTCTAGAAAAGCTTCTCTTCTACAGCATCGGCGGCGACGACCTGCTGTAGTCGAGGCGACCGGTCTCGATTCTTACATTCTCACCCTTTGAAGAATGCTTCGTGCTCTTGACATCTGTCCCCTCCCCTCCCCATCTCGAATAGCTTCTCCTTCCGCGACATCGGCGGCGCGACCCACGACACCTTCAGAGGCCAATCTCACAGTGCCCCATTCTCACCTGAGATGTTTCGTCTCTTGACATCTCGTCCCCTCCCCCTCTTGGTCTCGTAAAGCTTCTCTTCCTTGACATCGTGGAGAGACCCCACATCTATTTGTCGGAGGCGGTCTCACAATTCTAACATTTTCGCCCACAGAATGTTTAGGTCTTGACATCATCCCCTCCCTCTTTGTTTCGAAGGGTGTTTTCTTCAGCGGCATCGGCGGCGGCGACCCTTACTTCCATCAAGAGTGGTCTGTCTCACAATTCTTACATTCTCACCAGCATGTTTAGGTCTCTTGACATCTGACCTCCCCTCTTTTTCGAAGGCTTCTCTTCGCGGCATCGGCGGAGGCCCTGCCGTCGTCAGTGGCGATCTCAAAATTCTTCTGTTCCATTCTCACCCACATAATGTTTCGCCGCTTGATATCTCGCCCTCCCCTTCTTTGTGTCTAAGAGCTTTCGCAAAGACGGGCGGCGGCGATCGCACCGGGCCAAGATCACCTCGGCCTCAATTCTTACATTCTCACCACGTAATGTTTCGCCTTCTGACATCCGCCCCTCCCCTCTTTGTCTCGAAAAGCTTCTTCTTCCAAATATCGGGCGGATAGCACTTTTGCACACGCCAAGAGCGGCTGGCCTCACAATTTACATTCTCACCCACTGCACGTGTTTCGCCTTCAAGCATCTCATCCCCTCCCCTCTTCTCGGCTCTCGGGGCGCTTTCTTCGTGAGGCACGCTGGGCGACTCTATTGCCGCCAAGATCGGTCCATTTACAATTTACATCTCCTCACCACATAATGTTTCGCCTGGACATCTTGTCCCTCCCCCCTCTTTTGTCTCAAGATCTTCTTCCGCAAAGACGCTTACGTTGACTTCTGCCTGGCCAAAATCGACCAATCTCATAATTTTATGAGCCTCACCCACATACTGCCGTCATTGATCTCTATATCCTCCCCTCTTTGTCTCAAGAGCTTCTCTTCCACAAGACGCACTCATACCTCACCGCTAAAAGCGCTACTCACAATTCTTACATTCTCACCCTATGTAATGTTTTGTCTCTCAACATCTCGCCCCCTTCCCTCTCTTTATCTCGAAGAGCTTCCGCAACATCCGGCAAATGCAAGAACTCCCGCCGCCAAGAGCGGCGCCTCACCATTTCATTCACCCACGTAATGTTTCTTGCCTTTGGCATCTCGCCCTCCCCTCTTTTGTCTCGAAGATCTTCTTCCGCAAAGATTCGCTATGGCGTAATCTCTTTTTTGCCGCCGCTAAGATGGCAGTCTCACAATTCTTACATTCTAACCCTACAAATAAGCCACCCTTGACATCTCGTCCCTCCCCTCACCTGGCAGCTTCCGCCGCAAGAGACGCATCAAGACTCCCTACCGCAAGTAGTGCCGCCCACACCTCCTTACATTCTCCCATAGAATGTTTGTCTCTAAACATCTCGCCCCTTCTTGTCCCGAAGAGCCTCTCTCGAACATCCGCAGCCAACCCCCGCCGCCAAGAGCGCCGTCCGCCACTATTTCATTCTCACCACGTAACGTTTCGTCTCTTTGACATCTCGCCCCTCCCTTTTGTCTCAAGATCTTCTTCCGCAGACGGCTATATATCCGTCGGCCAAGAGCTACGAGTCTCACAATTCTTACATTCTAACCCACAAAATGTTTCATCTCTTGACATCTCGTCCCCTCCCCCTCTTTGTCTCGAAGAGCTTCTCTTCCACAGCATCGGCGGCGGCGATCCCTGTTGCATTCAAGAGCTGTCAATCCCACAATTCTTACATTTCACCCAGTAATGTTCGTCTCTTTGATGCCCTCCCCCCCCTCTTTGTCTCAAGAGCTTTTCTTCCGCAAAGATTTGCAACGACACCACAACGCCAATATCGGCGCCTCACAATTTACATTTCACCACACGGTTTCGCTTCTTGATGACCATCCCTACCCTCTTTGTGTCTCGAAGAGTTTTCCGCCGCGCATCGCACTCGCACTTCGTCGCCGCAAGAGCGCGCTCACAATTCTTAGCATTCTAACCCACGTAACGTTTTGTCTTTGACATCTCGCCCCTCCCTTTTTCTCTAAGAGCTTTCCGCACATCGGGCGGCGCACCCCCGCGCCGCCAAGAGCAATCTCACAATTCTTTCATTCTCACCCACGTAATGTTTCGCCTTTACATCTCGCCCCCCTGCGCTTATCTCGGAAGAGCTTTCGCAAAGATCGTGGCGCGCGTAATTGCCACCGCCAAGAGCCGGGAGCTCCACATTGCGATTACGGGACGCCACCGCCTCGCTGGCAGGGGAGGTGGAGATTCCTTCTCATTTTCATCAAATGAGGCCACGCCTTCTTCTAAGAGCGACGCATCTCAGCGGATGTAGACGCTTCATGTCAAAGAAGTTTGAATGGGGAAAGGGAAGGGGAAAGGGCTGAAGGTAGAGAAGGACCATGTTTCCTCTTCCGGGGGAGGGACTGTTTCCTCTTCCTGGGAGGGACTGCTTTGTGGACTCCCAAACCGGGTGTCCGCTTACAACCCGCTTAACCCGCTGGACACCTGTGATGCCAGTAACTGCATCACACCATCGTGTCCCCTTTTCGGGACCCATGATTTAACGAAAATCGAGCAAAGTCTCCTTTGTACGGGAAGCTCTACACAAAATAAAACCTATACAATTACATGGCAACATGACCCAATATTATACAAATCTAATTACACCAAGGTCCACATAGAGTAAAAATGGGCCAATGAGTCTATTTATCCATCCTCAAACATATAAGCACATGACTATAAAACCATGTCCATAAGAGTTTAAATTACATCACTCTTATACGAATAATACAACCCATATATATTTAAATATATATTAGCCACAATCCGCTTTTCATATGTGCACCAGAATGGTCACTGGCTCCAGACCGAATTCGGCACTAAAGAAATATTCCCTGATTGTGGTGAGCTATTTCCAAGAGGAATTCACTCCTAAATGGGTTACTCCCCACCTATGCATATGAATAATCCAATTTAAAACACACACACCAAGTAAATACGTGATCCTACTTGAATGTCTAAATGCCCGTCCCGTGTCTCGAGTCCTCACCGACTCCCTCACACCTGTCGGGCGGCGAGGTTTCATCATTTTCAAAACAAAACCGGTTGTTCTGAAAATACACTAATGAAGCTCGTAAATATATGAGACTACCCTCCGAGGCGATCGTGTTGGAGAACTTCCGCGAAACAAATATGGTCCATCTAAAATGATCTATCAATCGTCTCTCAACCCCATTCTCCAGAAAATCATCCTATGAAATTCCTTGCGCAATCATGTTCGTTTTTAGGAAAATTCATGTCATGCACTCATACCTAATATCTAGGTTACCCGATGCATATGAAAATGCATTATGCCATTTCAACCATTTTTATACCAATATATCAAATATGCAACATACTCAATTTTACAATCACACCACATGTTATGCAACAAAATCAACCATCACCCAATTTAACTCACTTGAGCAAATCACAATCTCATCTCCAATAGCCTACACACACAATTATGTTTCATATAATTGTGACATCCTATTAACACATCAAGCATTAACCTATTAATTTCTTTGATCAACCAACTCCCCAAATTAGCTTACTTGAGCAATTCGCAATATCATCTCCAATGGCCTACAAACACAATTATATTCCATATAATTGTGTCATTGTGTTAACACATTAGAATTATGTGTTAACCTATTCATTTTCACACAAATCAATCCATTACACAAAAATTAGCCTCACGTAATAATTAATCCAACACCTATAATCTAATTCAATCACTCAATCAAACACATTTTTCACAAAAATATTCCAGGTCACTATTCACATGAACAAGAAAACCCTGCCAATGCTCACGGCCACTACCTAACATCAGCTCCACTTTAGAACCCGACCCATGGCCATTCCCGCCTCATACATACAAAAGTACAATTTATAGCATAAATTATAAAAATTAGCACCCAACAACTGCAGGGATTAGCCACTGAATCGTCCAATTGGGTTTCAAAATTTTTCACACTTCGGTCCCAAGTTTTGGGACCAATCAAACGGCCGTTCAAGGCCTCAGACCAACCAAATCATCAACAAATCACTTAAACAAGGGGTAAAACAAGTAGGATGAAACCCCTACCTCATAGAGTTTGTCAAAACTCCAAGAAATTCCAGATTCCACAAGGCTGTTCGCGTGAAACGACTTTCCTTCTTGTTCGAAGAAATCCGACTCGGATTAGTCGGAATCTAGAGAGAATGAGTCCTTCTCTCTGGGTAAAACACCAAAAACAACCACTCATCAATTTTCCAAATTTTCCTACTCGCTTTTTGACTTCAATTCGGGGGATGACACTATGCAATCTTTTTGTCTTATTCATTAAAAATTTTCAAAAATTCCCATCTTGTCCTCTTTTGTCACTATTTCACACATGGTACATCTCGGTTCACCATTTTCATCATTCTACTCATGCAACATGTGTCACATGAGTACATGTTGGTAGGTGACTTTGTCACATCACATAGTTGGGGCACCCGATACTCTGCCTTGAAAAATGTGAAATTTCACTATCTCAATCACCAAATTGATATGTGGTAACTAGATTTCGCGGGGACATTCTAACTAAGTGAAATCGCTTTCATTTTCCGAGATCTAGAAAAATTTTGATTTTTAACAAATTACGATTTACCTCTTTGTTAGAAAATTGAATTTTTCTGGGTCTCTACACGTTTTCCTCTTCCGGCTGCAGGACTGAACGCGACCTTCGGGTCCCATTTCAAGTTTTATGTCCGTCGTTTAATTTGCAAATAATTTGTGTTATAGTGCCGTTAAATAATGGTGGATAACAAAGAAAGGGCCAGTTAACAAAGAGGGTGTGGTCCTATATCTACCTTGAGGACAAAGAGACACTTGTGGTGCGGCGGCTCAGGATATGGGGCAAGCGCAGCTAACTAAAAGTTGTACAGTAGGTAATGAGGACTAATTTTTTAAAAGGGAAAAGAAAATAAACCAAAAGTTTAAGCCCTATATACGTAAGCAACTAACCCTCCAAAAACTGCTTTAACATTTTCAAGCTACCGAAAGCCCTTCTTACTCTTTTCTCTCCTCTTCTCCCTCTATAGAAGAGGTAACCAAACAAGAAAATGGTTAAGCTGGGATTAATTCCTCTAATCTCCAAATACTTGTGAAAAAGTTTCCGAAGTTTCTCATTGAAAGTACAGTCATGCAAAACCCTGTGGAAAGAAATATTAAACCCCACGTTAGAATATATATTCTAATAAAAATGATCAATAATACAAACATTAACACATAATAAAATGAACTGAAAGGGCTTCTTAATTACCCTTCATCCTCACTGATTCGAATTTTTTTCAATGATATGAGAGGAATCAGACATCCCCGTGCCATAACAAGCAAAGCAAATACAGTTAGAGAGGTTCCATGAATCTCTGATGACTTCATTCTCATACTCCCTTACTAGTGATATGGTTTGCTTTCACATCATGACTAATTTCAAAGCAAACCATTTGGAACCATTAAAAGAAATCCATCCGAAAGCTCCATTATCTATGAGGAAGAAAAAATATTGTGGCCACCCCATCCGAAAAGGAAGGAATGTTTTCTGGTAACGCCCCACCAGGGTTTATATATATCTTTTTGAAAACTAAATTAATTTCGGAGATATAACCTTCCATTGTTATTATTATTATTATTATTATTATTATTATTATTATTATTTATATACACATTACTGAATAGGAGACTAAAACAGTTCCCTAAACTTCAAACAGTTCAAACAAGAAAACACGAAAAAAAAGTAAAACCTCATCGATATTTCCGATCTCGATCAAGGTATGAAGAAGAGTCTCTTTCTCGCCAGGAAGAATTAAAAGAAGTTTTTCGTCACAATAATTTGAAGAGGGCTTCCTTGTGAGGAGAGAAACCTGTGATAAATTAAAAATATTTGGTTTAAAAAACCCACTAGCTAATATCCAATCCTTCCCCTATGTTTTCTCAAGTATAACTATAAGAAACAAAATATATATATATATATATATATATATATATATATATATATATATATATATATATATATATATATATATTTTCTCCTTATGGTTTAATGTCTTACAAAGAAATTGATTTAAAAGAAATAAATCAATCTATTAAGTGTAATATGTTTAATTTTGTTTTGAAGCCACTACAAAATATTTTAAAATCTGTAAAACCCGGGAAAAATTCAATTTTTCTGAAAATGGTAAAACGATAATTTCAGTTGAAAACCGGAATTTTTCTAGATCTCGAATGACGAAACGGACTTCACCGTGGAAATCGTCTCGCGAAATCTAGCTACCACGCTAATTCTCGTCGACCGAAACAAATGAATTGCACGTATTAGAGGCGCAGGCCGAATAACGCTACACTACACCTCCTCGAGAGAGTGACACGTGGCAAGAGCTATGTGGTGCACTCAATATGTGGCTCATACTACTACACGATCACGATACAATGTAAAAAATAAAGGAATTAAGAAAAAGGAAAATAATATAATAATAATAATAATAATAATAAAACATAAAAGTTTCAAAATAAAATGGACTAACAGGAGTGCGAATAAAGTGGAGAGAGATTTACTTTATTTTCTTCTTTTCGCTTCTTTCTCAGATCTACGAAAATCAGATCGCGGGTTTTCGTTAGGATTGAAGGCAAACTTGATCTACTTAATTTGGTAGCTACGCGTGGACACCAAAAATCTGAGTTTCATCAAATTCCACGAGGTGGAAATTTTCCTACGCAGGTGTTTTCTTCTAGCCTAAAGGCTATTTAATGGTTTGGAATTGACTTAGAGGCCGAAAGGCCAGAAATTTCAGTCCTCAAATTTTCGATTGAGGTAGGAATTTTAGGAATTTACAGGACTATTTCGATAGTCCGGCTGAATTTTTGGACTGCTTGACTGAAATGAATTTGAGACTGCTTAGACAAATATGATGTGCACTTTCTGATCATTTTCTGTGCAGTCCCCGACTGTGTTGAGGTTTGGTTTGGGTCCCGGGACTGATGTCTTCGGGTTTTGTGGTGTGTTTTGGTATCACAATATTCGGTGATGAACCGTGAAGGGACCAAGAGGTGCCCTATTTTATATGGGTCCGAGATTTGAGCCATTTGATGTGTTATTACTAGAAAATGAATAACGTGAATAGTAACATGAATAGTGACACAAAATTATTTTTTTTTGTGAACATATGTATGGTTGAGTGATTCAAAATGAATTGTTCGTGTTTGTTAATTCAGGCCCATGAGCTAATTTCGTGTAATTGACAGAATTTCAGATAACATGTTTTATGTGATTTAATTATGTTAATATATATGTATGAATATATTAGCATGAATGTGTTGGAATTGGTATCATGCATTCCATATGCACTGCACCAGAAATTAGGGGTGTGAGTGCATAGTTGAGATCGATTAATCGTGTTAAAAATGATGGTGTGTCGTGAGTACATCGGTCAGTGGATCAACACCCAAGGTTGATTAGTGGGCTTCGACACAAGACAATGTCCAAACTTAGTCGCACTGTTAAGAAAATGGAAATGCTCATTGCATTTCCCCTCATACGCACCTGCATCCTGTAATGGCTAGGAGGAGTGCATGAGGTGCTTTCTTTAGAGAATCGTCTTCGTAGGGTCGACCAGCACATTATTATTTATCGGGGCGTGTCCACTACAACATCTGAGTATTGTCCATATAATATCAATCGCCTGAGTTTGCCCTAATCGATATACACGAGGTTGTCCACAAAATAGATTATTGGAGTCCGTCCACTATTTATATCGGAGGGTTGTCCACGGTTAAAAACAAATACCTTCATTTGGAAATGGTTTTCATTCATGGAAAAATGCATGTTTGAGGGAGACAAAGGAGAACTCGAGAGGCGTACGGGTGTAAGACCCGCGATATCATGTCTCAGATGGTGTAAGTGACCAAGCAGATTATCCGAAAAGTTATACACAAGGAAGACACACGGTCAGCAAGCGTATCACATAGACTTTCGGGTTGTGTGATAGAGCCTGGATCGATTGGGATTTGTTACCCATCGACACTCTGCATCGCAATGGATGGTGAAGGCTCGATACTGGGTCATCGGGTAATACCAAAGGATAGTTGTCACAAGTGGCGTGAGATGCATGTGAGACTAGCTCTGAAAGGGACCGGATATATTACTCAATGGCATATTGAGTGATGGAGTTGGCGAGAGCTCGGTACATGGGGCATGTGAGTCGAGTCTCATTCATGGCATGCGTATTACTTAGGTAGACATGTGTATGTTGCATTGGGTTGTGTGTTTGATTATGCGACCATTTCAAGTGCACTTAGGTGGGGAGTAGCCCTTGTGGGAGATTATCACTACTGGGCTTTGCTCACCCCGTCGTGGGAACCCCCTTTTCAAGTACTGTCGTGCAAAGATCGATCTCGCATTAAGGACCGCACATGAAGAAAGCCTGACGGGCTTTGATATATAACTCAGAAATATATATGGGTTGTATTTATTTGTATAAGAGTGATGTAATTTAAACTCTTATGGACTATGGTTTTATAGTCGTTGCTTATATGTTTGAGTATGATGTCAGCCCTACGTGGCCATTTTTATCGATAAATCTCTAAGTAGTCGCCAGATACTTATCAGCTATATGGAATCAGACAAAGCATTTTAGGTAGAACTTCCCATACAAAGGAGAATTTGCCCGATTTTCGTTAAATCATGGGTCCCGGAAAAGGGGTCACGATGTTGTGGTGTCGGGTTATTCGACATCCACGAGTATTCCGAGGGTTGACGGATTGTCAACTGAGCCCCTGAGTGCTCACAAAGATGGCATCGAGCATGTGCATACGTACTACCAGTGGCTTGAGGGACACGGGTTTAAAGGCGCTCATTAAGCAGTAGGGTAAAATTGATACTAGCCGCCATAGCTTGGTAATGGAGTTTAGGTACACTAATGGCCTAGGAGTTCATGGGGATTCGGCTTAGACCACCGCATTTACGGTGTGTTTCGTGGTTGTGTTCGATATGTGTTCCGCGCTCAGATCGTGTGATCGCGTGGTTATCGCTAGTTCATATGCATGGCACGTATATAGGAAGAAGTGGAATGCTAAGATTAGGAACTATAACCTAGGGTTCGAAAATGAAATGAACCTAAAAGGTTGGAATTTTATTGAAATAAATAAAGGAGTGGCTGGCAAGCAAGACCACTTAGGCATGAACGGCACGCTCATGGTCATGTCTATTAGTAATTGCATGTGCATTACTAGTTCGATTGAAATGAGATTAAATAAAGTTTGTCGCCATTTAACATGTGTAGATATCGAGGCCGAGGACGAGGTCTCACCCAGGTGCTAGCCAGCACTACCAATATTTGACCAAAGAAGCCTTGCTAAGGCTGTCGCAGGGTTGCAACCATCGCCATTTCACAAAGCAACATAATGGTAATCAGGAGGTACAGGTAACCTCCATGCCATATTTAAGTCACATCATCCTTCTCGACGCTATTGTGGAGGGGACCATGGTGGCGTAATTCATTGGTTTTAACATTGAGAAGGTATTGGAGGCTATGGATATTACCTCCGATGCAACCAAGATCGTGCTACGCTTCCGCCTGTAGGTGATCCCAAGTGTGGCAGGATTCAGGTTAAGACCCTTGTGGATTGTGAGGTGTACGATCAAGTGTAGTTCCATGGGCTCTCTTCTTATATAGCATTTTCCCACATCGTTGTGACATGCCAAGGCCTAGGAGTTCCTGGACCTGAGGCAGGGAACGATGACAGTGATAGAGTACATGGCCAAATTCACTAGTCAAGACATTTTCAGATTTAATTATGTGGCCACGATATGGCCAAGGTCGAGATTTGAGAATGGACTCAAGTTATCCGCTCGAGTGATTGTGGCCTTCATTTATAGGACATGGACTCTATGGTCGGGACAGCTTTGACCAGAGAGAGAGAGATGGAGGACGCATAGGGCATTCAGGATGCGAGTTTGGAAAAGAGACAGAGGACTTCTGTCCCACGAGTGCCCCAGGTACAGGGCCAACTAGGGCCGATGACATGCTTCTATTGCCATCAGCCTGGACATATGGAAGCGGGATTGCCCACTGAGGTATGGATCCTAGGGTTTTGGGCTCGACGCTAGCCCCAGCTTATCTCAGGGAATGTGTCAGACACGCTTATTCCCACACCCGCGCATGGGTCAAAGGAACCCATTTAGTCAGAGTGTTATACAAGCACCTTCTACAAAGATGCATAGGTCAAAGGGGCCGACATGGGTCGAGGTCGTGACGTGGCTCATAGACCAGACCCGGGGACCTGTGGGCGTGTCTATGCCGTTGTACCACAAGCCGAAGGGCAGACGCCCAGCTTATGAAGGTACATTTTCATACCCGCATTTATTGCCATGCACTATGTTCATTATCAGACTGTGGAAAGCGTTTGGGCTTAGAGGTTATGTCTTTTAGGAAAAGCCACATGGGAAAATTCTACCATAGGATCTGTGTGAGGTCATCGATATGTCTTATCAGAGTCAAAGATCTCGGACTTCGCTTCATGGTGGTCTCTTCGAGTGGCAGACATATCAGGTTTTGATGTCGCTCTCAAGGATGAGTTGACAACCCATCGTTGTCAATGATTGTGACTCGAGGCAGGCATATCATACCCACACGACCTCGGAGTTGTGTAGGTCAAGATATGCATGTGAGTGATGCAAATGTGTGTGGAATTTTGGGGACGAAATTCTGTTAAGGGGGGAAGAATGTAAAACCCAGGAAAAATTCAATTTTTCTGAAAATGGTAAAATGGTAATTTTAGTTTAAAACCGGAAATTTTCTAGACCTCGAATGACGAAACGGACTTCACCGTTGAAATCGTGTCGCAAATTACTACCATGTCGACTCGCCGACCAAATCAATTTAATTACACGCTTTTTAAGGCGAGGTCGATGCCATAATGACCTCAATAACGACACAAGAAGAGCTATGTGGTGCACTTGAATATGTGGTCTATAATTAGTCACATGATTGATGATGCAATAGAAAAGAAATAAGAATTAAGAAAAAATGAAAAATAAAATAATACAATAATAATAATAGTAATAATAAAAAAACATAAAAGTCAAACAAATAGACGAACTGGGTGCGTGAGAATAGCGCAGGAGAGATTTTATTTTATTTTTCTCTTCAATTTTTCTCGCATCTATGAAAATCGGACCGCTTTTCACAAGACCAAGGCAAAGTTGATCTACGCGACATAAGAGCCACGCATGGACACCAAAATCACAGCCGTGAAACTCCACGATAAGAGAATTTTCCTACTTGTGTTATTTCTAGCCTAAAGGTTTAATGGTTTGAATTTACTCAGAGGTCATGAAAGATCTTAGAATTTTTAAATTCTTGGAATCGAGGAATTTTTAGGAATTTACGTGACTATTTCTGGGACAAATCATTTAATTGGATTGTTAAAAAGTTCAAGAATTTTCGAGATCATTTTTAAGACACCAAGACACTTCGTGACTATTTTCAGAAGTCCCCGACTCGTGTTAAGTGGCGGTTTGATTTTGGTCACGGATCGATGTCTCCGCTTCTCAGCGGTTTCGTATCATAAATATTCGTGATGAACCGTGAAGGGACCAAGAGGTGCCCTGTTTTATATGGGTCCGAGATTTGGGCCATTGGTGTGTTATTACTAGAAAATGAATAACGTGAATAGTAACATGAATAGTAACATGAATAGTCACACAAAATTATTTTTCAGGAATATGTGTATGGTCAGAGCGATTCAAAATGAATTGCTCGTGTTTGTTAATTAGCCCATGTGAGCTAATTTTGGTGTAATTGATTATGAATTTGCATAACATGTTATATGTGATTTAATTATGTTAATATATATGCATGTGAATATTTTAGCATGAATGTGTTGGAATTGGCATTATGCATTCCATATGCACTGCACTCTAAATTAGTGTGAGTGCATAGTTGAGATCGAAACCTGCTAGGTGTTTGATGGTGTGTCGTGAGTACACGGGTTAGGATCAACACTGTGAGGGGTGTTGATTTCAGTGGGCTTGATTAATAAGACAACATTCAAATGAGTCGTACAAGTTAAGAAATGGAAATGACTCATTGCATTTTATATACACTGAGGCACTAGAACAGGAGTGAGTGCATGAGGTGGTTTCTTGAGAGAATTGTTCGAAGGGTTGACCAACAATATTATTTATCGAAGTGTGTCCACTACAACATCGGAGGGTTGTCCATATAATATCAATCGTCGGAGTCTGCCCAATTGATATACATCGAGGGTCCATATAATATCAATCGTCTGAGTCCGCCAATTGATAAGGCTACACGGAGGATCACAATAAAATAGATTATCGGAGTCTGTTCACTATTTATATCGGAGGGTTGTCCACGGTTAAAAACAAACACCTTTGTTTGGAAATGGTTTTCATTTATGGAAAAATGCATGTTTGAGGGAGCCAGTGAGAACTCGAGGCATATGGGTGTAAGAGACCCGCGATATCATAGTTCGATAAAAGAGACTCCGAAAATATCCAAAAGTTATGTTGCTCAAGGAAGACACACGGTCATGTTTATCACATAGACTTCGGGTTGTGTGATAGGAGTTGGGATTGACTTGGGATTTGTTGCCCATTGACACTTGCATTGCAATGGAGCCGATGAAGGCCTGACATTTGGGTCATTGGTAATACCAAAGGATGCTTGTCACACTGGCGATGCATGAGACGTAGTCCATGAAAGGACTTGGGATATATTACTCAATGGCATATTGAGCTGATGGAGCGGGCAGAGCTCGCACATGGGGCATGGTGAGTAGAGTCTCATTCTCATGGCATGTAGACATTTAGTAGACATGTATGCGTTTCATCGATGTGTTTGATTATGTTATTTCATTGCATAAAAAGTAATTTAGGTAGGAGTAAATTTCGTAGGAGATTATCATCATTTTCAAGGCTTTGCCTACCCTGGCCGTGGGACCCTTTCAAGCATAAAGCCAAAAGTAGTGGCTGATCCGCATTCGACACAAGACATATGAAGAAAGCCGGATTGTGGCTTTGAGTATATAATTCTAAATATATATGGGTTGTATTTATTTGTATAAGAGTGATGTAATTTAAACTCTTGCGGACTATGGTTTATAGTCATGTGCTTATATGTTAGAGTATGGATAAATGGGCCCTACGCGGGCCATTTACTGTATGTGGATCCGGCAGGTTGTTGTATAATGTTGGGCCATGTTGCCATGTAACTACACAGGTTGTATTTTGGGTAGAGCTCCCATACAAAGGGAGACTCGCTCCGATTTTCATTAAATCATGGGTCCTAAAGTGATACGATGTTGTGTGTCAGTTACTTCGATACCACGAGTATTCCGAGGGTTGACGGGTTGTCAACGGGACCCCCGGGATAGGGGTGTCACAAAATCTTTTAATAACATTGTAATATGTTTAATTTTGTTTTCATCAATATATTAATTTTAAATTATTAATTTTGTAACACTTTAAATGTACCCTAAAGAGTTTTTACATATTTAGGGTATTTTGTAAGCGTAATTTGAATGTTTCGTGAGTTAAATGCGAAACATGGAAACGAGGGACTCGGAAATTTACAAGATTTAAGGATAAAATTGTAAATTGTCCAAAGAGGGACTTAAAAGTCATAAGTTAACAAGATTTGAGGCCAAAAATGAAATAAAGGCAAATAGAGAAAGTTGGAATAAAAATAAGAGATAAATGGAAGGGCTTAAGTGCAAATAGAAGATAAATGGGGGACCAAGATGAAAAAAATGACAAAAATGTTTAAAAATGTAAAGGCCAAACATGGCCTTAACAAACCCATTTGGATAAAGACCAAAATTGGTCTCATTTTGACGAGAGAGAACCGTAGAGAAGAAGAAGAAGAGGAAGAGGAAGAGAAGAAGAAGAGGAGAAGAAGAGAAGTCAAGATCAAAGGTATGGAAACTGAACTTAAGTATGGAAACTGAACTTAAGTATGGAATTGTATGGATCTATGGAATTCTAAGGCTTTGTATGGTTAATAGCTTGTCTCCAAATCTAGGGTTTTGATAGACTGCACTTAACCTTAGATTTCTTGAAAATTAAGGCTGTAAATCCTGGCCAAGGAACACATGAGTATAATTCCCTTTTAGATTGGATTCATGGTTAAATGATGCGATTGAACTAAAGGGTTTAGAATGAACCCAATAATCATCATGTTTGGTTTGTGTATGGGCTGTGACCATTAGAGTTGTTTTGGGGAACGGCGAAGATTTTTTGAGGAATGATAAGTAATGAAAGATAATTTGAGTAGAAAAGAGATTACAAGATGCCTAGTAAATGGTTTTGATGTGTGTATGAAGTATAGAGTTGAATTGGGTGGAAAAATATGGAAAAATGGGAGAAAAACACACATTCTAGGCATTTTTCGGTGACATGTACTGGTACACCTTGAACATGTACCGGTACATGTTAGGTTATGGTCATTTTGGGTTAACATGTACCAGATGTGCAGCTAGGTGTACTGCACATGTGATGCCTGCTTCCTATTCCAACCAGTTTTTGTATTTTATCCATAACTTGCTCATTCATTATCCGATTTGAGTGATTCAAGTGTCTAATTAAAATAGACTTCAAGTAGAACCAAACATACTAAAATAGGAATCTTCAAATTCCGACTTTAAGTGGCCCAGGAATCCACTCCAAGTGAGGCTATGTGCAAGCCAATTCCTACATCCTTTCTGAATCATAGAGTAGTCTGGGTTGTTTCGACGTGAATTTGAGTTTCAAGGTCTGATTTGGGGGTGGATTCCAGCTGAGGAGAACCTCAGCACCTTAGCTTCAAAGGAGAACAATGAACCAGTGCCAAATATGGAGTAAAGGCACTGGAATATGAGTATTTCAAACTGCCCCTCGGGTAAAATCGGCAAACCGACTAGTTGGCCTAAAAATGCCATAACTTGAGTTTGGATGATCCGATTGGAATGATTCCAATTTCTAAGTAAATTTGATTCATAGAGGAACAAGAATACATGAATGATGTGTGAATAAGTAAGTATTCCTGTATAAGTATAAGTATATGAAATGTCATATGTAATAGGCATGAAACAAGAAAAGTATAGGAAATGAAATATGTGAGATGTGTTCATGAAATATGAATATGATATGAAATATGAATACAAACTGAAATATGAACACATAACATGGCTAAGAATGCCCTACATATTTTGTACGAATAAAAATAGATTATATATGATTATTATCACATATAATTGTAAACCCGCCTAAGACTACGACATCGAACGACATGGCACTCTGCTAACGTGCGCTAATGACAGTACTCGTACTGACAGTGCGACGCAGACTCGATCGTGCTTCCTAGCATTACTAGTACTCGTACTTCAATTAGGTGCGACGACACTCTCTGATCGTGCTCTCGTAACTTTAGTACTCTCGTACTCTCCGAATAGTGCGATGGCACTCCGAATGCGGTTTCACATTGTAGTACTTCTCGTACTGGATTAGTACGACGACACTTCGCTTTCTCGCTGCTCGCACTGCTTTGGCTACAGATCTCGGCATTGTACTCCACTTCGGTACTTATTGTGTCAGTAATTTACCCATTCCGTGATTAACGGGTTCATAGGTAATCCAACAATTATATGATAAGACTCAATAATGAATAAGAATAAAGATCCGAATGTACTTCAGAAAAAGTTCCGAAAACATGGGGTACCCCGCATCTGATTGCTATGCAAGACTCACCCGCATACTCTCGCACGCAAAATAAGCATAAGTCTGTGAATATACATAAGTCCAAAGAGTACCTACGTACTTCTCGTATAATAAATCAGTTTTCAGAGTACCTACGGGCAATTTCTTGTACAAGAAAAATGTTCCCTGTATACTCACGGTATTTCCTATCCGAAATACGAGAATAAGCTCCGTATAAGATCCAAAATCCTAGGATAAGTTCTGTAACTCCTACGGGAGTCCCGAATAAACATAAGTTTGTTATAAGCATAAGAAATTGTATAAGTCTAAAGATGATTCCTGACTGGTCTCCGACTTTATCGTACCTACTGGTACCTTCGCAAAAGAATAAGATCTGAAATACAAGAATCAGTTCTGTAACACAAGTATAAGATCTGTAAGACAAGAATAAGTCCTGTAACACAAATATAAGATCCGTAAGATAAGTATATGCTCTGTAAGACAAGTATAAGATCTGAAATCCATGTATTAGTTCTGTAATACAAGTATAAGACCTAAAATACATGTATAAGTTCATTAATACACGTATAAGATCCGAAATACAAGAATAAGTTCTGTAAAACCAGTATAAGATCCAAGACAAGGATAATATGCTCAGAGTACGCTACAAGATACAAAGTGATCTCCTCGTATAAATATAAGTTCCTCAAGTACCCACGGTACCCCGTGATTTGATTTCAATCTCCGTAGTACTCCACGTATCCGTATAAGCTCCGATATGATAAACTCAGTGAGGGTACTCTACGGTACTCCCGTATGAGTATAAGATAAGTTTGATATAAGCACAAGTGTGCGTCTCTTGGGACATTTGAACTAGTAGTACTTTACGGGTACTCCCGTATAAGAATAAGTTCCGCAATACCGATATGTTCCAGACCCGTGGTACCTACGGTACCCGCAATGCAATCTGTAGTATAAGTATAAGCAAGTCCTATGGTATAAGTATGAGTTTTGTAGTACCTAAGGGTACCTCGATATAAGTGATAAGTTTCGTGAGGATCTACACTGAGACTTGATTGGCATGAGTACGTGATATGTACCTCCGTCTCAAAAGATATGCGTATAAGTTCAAGATCATGAGAAGGAATCAATCAAGAGTAAATAGGTATCCTACGGGAGATAAGTATGAATATGTATCCTACGGGAGATAAGTATCAGTTTGATAGAAGTTCAAGTATATGTCCTTTGGGAGATCTGAATAATTATAAGTCTGAGACAAGTATCAGTATAAGTTCCGATATAGAGAAAGAGTATATATATATATATATATATATATATATATATATATATATATATATATATATATATATATATATATATGTCATTTGGGAGACCTAAATAAGTATACGTCTGATATAAACATAAGTATGTGTCCTACGAGACAAGTATAAGTATATGTATAAGCTCAAGACTGTGATACGAGGAATCCGAATAAGTGATGTCCACGGAGATCCGTATAAGAATAAGTTTGCTATAAGTAGAAGATCCGAATGCTATAAGTATAAGATCCGAATAAGAATAAGTTTGTTAAGTATAAGTAAAAGTTCAGTCCTGCATACGAGAGATGTGAACAAACATAAGTTTGTTATAAGGATAAGCATGTATGTAAAATTGTTATATGATAACAAGTATATGTATTAGTCTGTTATATGAATTCTTGAAGATTCCAATATCTCATATCAAGGCTTTATGTTATTTGTGATTCAAAGATAAATGCATGTGATTCAGATAAGATATGTTTCCTACTAAGTGTAAAGCTTAGCACTGCCTTTAATCCGTGTAGGCATGTGGAGAAGACGTGCCTCGAAACATCCGCATACACCGCTAACACACTTGTAAGGGTTCACTACATGTAGGTTCCGTGCTTTGATTTGTAAATGTAAAAGTACAAATGTATTTGTAAATGGAGAATTGAACGTATAGATTTTGATGGATACCACTCCAAGTGGGTAGTTCTTTGATATGTATATGATATTTTGATTCCGTTATAAGATGTGACTCATACCATGGTGTACTAGCCCTAAGTAAAAAATCGTAAAGAGTCCTCACTTATGGTCTCAATCCGAACTGTCTGATCCGCCAATCAGCTCTGATCGAATCTGCGTGATAAATTTTATATAGTATTATATTTTATTTATAAAAATAAATAAAATAATAATTATTTTTCGTAAGAATGATAAGATTAAATTATTTATCGCTTTAATTTTTGTAAATATATTAATATGTTATACAAATATTTATTTTGTTTTATCATAATAATAAATGTGATTTGATGAAAAAACCTTTTAAAAACTAAAATTTGAAAAACTAATCTTTTATTAATTTTTTATCTTATTTTGAAAAAAATAATGTCATTGTTTTCTTGTAAAAATAGCATTTCTTTTTCAAAGATATATGTAAATATCAATGTTTTAAAATCGCATCGGACCGACGGGCTCGACTTATAACAAAATCGGCTCCCCTCGGTCTAAAATGTTAAAATCGCTT
Source organism: Tetrastigma voinierianum (assembly GCA_016808115.1). Lineage (NCBI taxonomy): Eukaryota > Viridiplantae > Streptophyta > Magnoliopsida > Vitales > Vitaceae > Tetrastigma > Tetrastigma voinierianum. The sequence continues at coordinate 121,539 of JAEQBH010007653.1, forward strand.
TTCTTTGAATCGGTTGACCAATGCTGAACCACTAAACCGATTGTTGAACTTGCTGAATTAACCATCAAATCTTAATGTTTATAATTAATTTAATTTTAATAATATATTAATTATTTAATTATGACGCTTATCTGGCTCAATCCACGACATTCGACCTCTTCTCGTTTCAACTAGTTGAATCGCGGAACCGATAACTTTCTGACCCGGCCATCGGTCCGCTTTTTTTTTGTATTCTGATTTCTAGGTATTTTGGGTTTTGTTGATTTTAATGTCAAGGTAAGGTTATCGAAGGAGTTTGATTATAATTTTTTTTCTTCTCTAATTTCTAGAATTTTTTGGATGCCTTGGAAAACTGGGGTTTTTCAAAGTCGCTTATTGTGGTTGTTTCAGCATGGTACCGAGATATCGTCGATATATAGACCATATTGTCGATTTTTCGGTATGATACTCGAGATATCGCTAATGTACACATCGATTTCTTTGTTAGGCGGTAAGAGCCGACATTTTTGTTCTTAAAAATTCTTTTATTTTCAAATGCAAATAATTTCTTTTGTCTTTTTTTTTTTTAAATTTGCGGTGAACACCTATAAATTAGGGTTTGTATCAACCCACAATCTAGAGGTATCCAATGGGCCGTGCCTCCCATTTTGGCGCTTGGGTCATTCCATTACAATGTCGTGTCAGGCCGGCTTGATTATCGTGAGGGGCCGGGGCTAGCACAATAATGAGCGAGAGGGCAAAGACGTGCCTTTGAAAGGAAATTGTGCCACTCATGTCTGTCCGTCACGCCATCGTGCTTTGCTCTCTATTGTGCAGCTCTCCTCCATCGCGGCTAACTCCATAGTGTTAGCCCATTGTGCCAGCCCATCATGTTAGCCCATATGACCATCCCATCAAGCCCATTGAAAAATGATTTGAATTTTGTTACTTTTTTTTATCAAATTTCTAAAATGCCTCTCCCAACAACTATATAACGATTAATTTGAGGGGTAAAAAATGTAACTCAATAATGATCTTTATATATTTTATATCAAATGCTCCAGGTTGGTCATACTTCTCAGCATAACAAGCCGATTTTGAGATTGATGATGACAATTAAAGATGAATAAATTTTAGCATGGAAACAAAATTTTCAAAATTTTATGTTATATGTTTATTTTAGATTTATGATATGTAATTTATTTTTAAAAGTGAGTAATGCATGGGATTAATAGTTTGGTAGGTGTCAACCTAGTTGAGATGTACTCAAACTATAGTGATGCAATATCACTGTTCTCATTATTTTTCATGTAAATTGTTGAAATATTGAATAAAATAGTTTATTATTTTTGTTTTTATAATCCAATATTTTAAATTTATTTTTTATTTTAATTTAAATACTAAATTAAATATTATATTTTTATATCTTTAATAATAAAAAACTAATTATATAATGAAAATAAAATATATTTGCTTAGAAATTAATATTTTTTGAAAAAATAGGAGCCCACTATCATAGCCCATTAGCACGACCCATTGGCATGGCACGACGCAGCACGAATAATCCATGAGCTTATGTGCCGTGTTGAGCTACCTTTTTTTTTGGCCGTACAAGATGACCAAATCCTTCAATAGGTCGACATGCTCTAAGATGTCAGTACACATGGCCCACAAAAACATGTCAGGTTTCGCCTGTACAAGACCCATTAGACACCTCTACCACAACCCCCACATTTTAGTCTCGCTATTCTTACGGTCTTACTCATCGAAAATCACATCAAAGGAGGGGAGCTCATCATTTCTTTGTTCCCCACCAATGGCAGGGAGTTCAAGGGAGCGGAGTATTCATTTTCATTTTCCTCAAAGGAGGTCACCATCTCTGCTAAGAGCGCGCCTCGACAAAGATCACCTTCTGTCTCCGCAAAGAACGTGAACATGGAGGTCTCCATGTCTGTTAGAGGTGTTGAAGTAATGGGGAAAGGGAAGAACGTGTAAGAGGACCATGTTTTCGAGGGGAAGGGATGAAAGGGTTAAGTGTGGATGACTCCCTGCTTCCTCTTTCTCGGAAGGAACGGCTGTCCGGTCAGAAAGAGGGGCCATGCACCAAGAATTGAATCGAGGGGCTACACCAAATAGCAATTGAGGGTTGTTTGTCATGCAATTTATGAAGAAGCGCATGCATGAGCGAGATTGATTTCTTGAGCAAAAATATAGAAATTAATGATTTAAAATCGAATCGATGACCAACTGTAAAAGCACGGCTCACAACTCACCGGTTTTAACTGACGATGAATTGACGGTCAAATCATGGTTGAACCGATGATGTCATGAATAGATAATTAATATATTATTAAAAATAAAAATAATTATAAATGGATTTGACTAGTTCGACCGGTTCAACCGTCGATTCAATCGGTTCGACCGGTTCAACCATCGGTTCAACAAGTTCAACCGTCGGTTCGACTGATTCAAGCGCCTGTTCGATCAATTCAATCGGCGGTTCAAAGAAAAACGGTTTTAACTTTTGAACCTAACCAGTTTTGTTACCGGTTCAAGGTCCAATCGACCGGTCTGATCCGATTTTAAAAACATTGGGTAGAATAGAAGGAATAAAAAGAATATTCGACATGCAAGTGGAGCTTGTTGTATGCGTAGCAGTTGTTAAAGGATAAATCCAATGGTTATTGGTTGGTTCCATTAAAAAAGTCCAATAATTCTCCACAATTCTCTATTACTATTTATATCCGTACGAGTTTAAAATAATACTAATAGTAATTGATAGGGTTTGAAAAATAAGGCTCGCAGGCCCACTAGTCAAGCCCAAGAAAGAGGTCAGCCCAACGAAACACCCAAGTCCCTGGAGCTAACCCAAAATGAAAGCCTAGTCCGCTTATCTCAAAGGATGATAACAAGGGTAGTTGGGAAATCCCACGGCCCACAAACCAAACTGAATCCTTTCAATAGGGAAATAGAATAATCCCCAATAGTGTCTTCAAATCAAACCAAATCTCACCAGCAAGGAAAGAAAGATAATTCACGATATAACAACTCATCATGCAGATCACGCTGGATCCCCCCAATAAGGAAGATTATCCCAAATAAACTACTCTTTCTATATCCTTTACCGAATCCAATACCGATAAAGGCAAGTAATATCCCTCCAATGGGAGAGAATACTATTCACAATCCAACTGGGAAAACATATACTATAAATACAAGTCTACCCCATCGGTGAAAGGTACGCAAACATACGCAACACATTCGCCTTCTAAGAAGTCTATCTTTCTCCTCGCAAAGAAACTGACTAGCTCTAGAGGCCACACGCGGCCCCGCCGACTCCTTCTTCTTCTTGTTTTGGCAGGAGAGCGACGCCTAATGCCCTGTAGGGCCAAATTTTCAACAAAGATTCCTACCTTCTGCACCACGATCCTGATCACCTCATATTAGTCTTCACAAAGAATCCAAACCCCCAACACGCTCTAACCTAGTCCGGTTGAAAAAAGCATCATCAATAATAATTTTAGTGATTTTCATAATAAGAATGAATTCTCTAGATTATCTCCTATCCATTTGTTATGCTTATTTTTTAGAAGTGTTTTTCATATTCTCAAAATTTTAGAAGAAAATAGCTCAAATTTTGTTTCTTTTTTTCTTAAAAAATGATTGTAAAATATATAAATCGGACTCGTGTAATGGAGGCATCAGAAAAATAATTGGGGTGGAACTTTTAGGAATCATTGCATTAGGAAAACGAATTGGCTTTTGGGCTTTTGGTTCTTTTCTATTTTTCTTTTTCTTTTTCTTTTTCTTTTATTGCAGGCTTGTGGACATACGAAAGACACATGTAATTAATACCATACTCGTAATTACTCTATTTGAGCCTGATGGATCACAAGAACGATAATGTGACGCCCATCCCGGGGTCCGCTGACTACCCACAACCCGCGGAATATTAAGTGGAGGTCGGGTTACCCGACGCCACTTCATAACCCAAGAGTCTCCTTGTACGGAGCTCTACCCCAAATATACCACCCGTGATAAAACCCTCGTCCCAAATAGTCCAATATATGCAATATATGTCCAACATGGCCACTTGGGCTCATAACAGTACTCAATATGCATATCCAAACTATATCCAATAATTTCCCAAGAGTTAATAAACTACTCTTATACAATACATATATTAAACTTGCGCCGAATACATGTAAATATCAACAAAGCCACATTCCGCTCTTCTACCATCCCCAAGATCGAGCCGTCCTCGTGACGCCTCCCGTACCAGAAAAGGGGATCCCACGACTGCGAGCTAAAGCCCAAGAGGAGAATCGCCTCAAGTGAGCCTACTCACCACCTACGCAGCAATGTTTCAAAGCAAACACACATTCACAAATGGCTGATCCTACTTGAATGTCTACATGCACTAACTCGTGATCCCGAGTCCCTCATCGACTTTCTCTCACTCGCCTAAGCCTCGTATGAGAATTATTATTTTATTAGTGGGCAACCCTCCGATGAATATATATCAATTGGGCCGCTCTGACGATTGATATATTATTTGTTTGTGGATCTACTCCGCGAATGTGAGACAACCGGGCTGGCCCGACATTGGAGTATATTATTTAGTTTGACTACTTCTCCGACCACATATTTTGGGGACTATCCTCCGAACCATATTTTCTCTAGACTCATCTCATGCACTAACTCATATTCCTAGGATGTTCCAAAGGTAATATGGAATGCATGTATGCCAATTCCAATACATAAATAATCACGCAAATATATAACATGAATATACTCGCATAAAAATTAAATCACACAAACATGTTATGTAATTATCATTTCAAACATCAAAATTAGCTCACTTGGGCTAATGTTCAATCACAAGCAATTCGATTTGAATTACTTAACCAAACATATAATTTCACGAAAATTATATTTTAGAACACTATTCCGGGAATAGTGAAACCCTCGGTTACTATTCCCGAAAAATCACAAATCAACGGTTCACCTTGTGAACCCGCAATCCATGGCCATTCCCGCCCAATCCAAATCAATCCATGATTTAAAACAAATATTTTGGAATTAAAACACCCAAACAGCCCTAAATTTCAGCCACGCCTAACAAAGAAATCCCAAAAAATTCCAACACCTGGGTCCTACTGTTTCAGGATCGATCAACCGGCCCTCACGGCCTCAAACCAACCGAAACATCGAAAAACACTTAAAATGAGAGTAAAACTCAAGTAGGGAGAAAATCCATCTCTCAAGGAGTCTAGCGAAACTCCCGATCTCGAGTCCACGCTGCACCATTCCGCGAGAACGCTCCTTGTCCCGGCTCGCGACTTGGCCGACGCCCACACCCAGAGTATGCTCTCTCTCTAAAATCTCCTACCCCCATTTCTCGATCTCCCTAATGTTTTTCCTTTCAGCCATCGTGATCATTTTGCCTTTAATGGGAGAGATGACACTGTAGCAATTTTCGTCATCTAGTGACTTAAACAACTTCTAAAATGACCCTTATGTCCCTCTTTTACCAGATTTGATATTCGACACTATCTCGGCCATCCATTTTCATCATTTCTCTACTCATACCACTTATGGCACATGAGTACGTGTTATATGTGACTTTCACATCGGAATCGCTTACTGCGACTAAACGCGATGCCTCGAAAAAAACGCGGCCGACCTAAACCGGGCTCCTCGGAAAATTACGAACGACAAAGTATAACTAGATTTCCTCATGTAGACGACTCCCAACGTGCAATCCGTTCTTATCATCCGAGATCTAGAGAATTAATTCGGGATTTTTAACCGAAAATTACTATTTAGAATCAAATTACGATTTTGCCCTTTATTCCAGAATTAAATTTCTTGGTCTTACATTCTCCTCTCTTAAAAGGAATTTCATTCAAATTTGAAACGATATTTATCAAACACATGCATATGCAACATGCACTCATCACTACGCATATAAAATGGTCATTTAAATCTTAAACGACTAAACTACGACCTCTCCATCCCTAAACAAGAAGGGATAGGGCAGCGCATCGTGTCCCGCCCCACGCTGACTTCCACCCACAAAGGTCGTCATAGCACTCACCAGGCCTCACGGTCTTGGCGCCACACAAGACCCGATCACTAAGCATCAACAATGAGCACCGGTCTCTCCTCAAAGGTCCCATCCGTGTCAATCTCAACTGGCCCCCAACTGCCCACCACATGAGATGGATCCGAGTTTATTTCCGAGCATGGAGACGTGAATACCTCTCTGACACCCGACATGGCCGGGGCGAGCACGCCAACCGGCACGTTAATCGTGCCCATCCTCTCGAGTATCCCCGGAAGGTCCAATAAAACCTCGACGATAGCCTCCTCATGCTTGCCGAACCTCGACTACCCTCCTTTAGGCATCACCCTCAAGAAAACGTGATCACCAACCTAGAACTCTAGGGGTCGACAGAGATCCACATAGCCTTCCCGCCGCCTCGAGCCAGTGAGAAGACGCTATCTTATCAAGCCTACCTTCTCAAAGGTGCGTCTCTAATCAACCGTGACTAGTGATGGAACTCTTCCGCCTCGTCCAACATAACGGTAATCTATACGGCCTCCTATACCATGACTCATATGGTGCCATCTGCCACTCGCCCGATAACTGTTGTTGTAGGCGAGTTCCACTAAGGGCAACTAATCTTCTACTCCTTATGATCCAGACACATGTTCGCATGCTTTAACACCCGTATGTAATCCATAATACGTGAATCTCTACACAACCCTTGCTTGGTGTGTAAACGCCTAACCTCTAAGGTCACAAATCACTCGATAACCGATGGATCTATCAACTCAATCCATGCCATGCATGGCCTCCATTTACCGAGCCTTTGCCGCCAACCTAACAACATCCAATGTAATTCCAAAAGGGTATCCAACCCTCGAGTCACTCCCCCGACTTCATCACTCAACTCCCAAGTCCCGCGCCAGAACTCATGTCCCCGTGGTTTCATCTCGGCACACAACTCTCGACTTTACACTTCGAGCCTCCTTACACTTCCTCGATTCAACTATGAGTCTCTTACTGGACGAGTCCTAAAGACAACCTCACCCCACACTCACCAAGGGTGGTGAATGACCATACTGGGTGTAACCTACACCCGCCCCTCGATGCAATGCTACTCAGGCACGTAACGCAATAATGCCATACTGCGACACCCACTCCCGGGTCCACCATGAGAAGAATCTCAGAGATCTCTCACTCTTAATCTCGACCTATCAGGTCAACTCTCACCCTACATCCCCTAGGAAGAATGACCATTCCCGGCTTCTCTAAAGGTCTTAACTCTAAGCCTAAATCTAATGCCGTGTCGAGTATGACAATCCGGCTAAGGTCTCAATTACTGACAACCCGATGGTTGTCAACTCATCCATGTCAACTTGACATCAACAACCTATAGGTCTACCACCCTAAGGTCCACCACGCTCGCTGGGCGTGAATCCTCGATCCGTCCCTCGACTACCCACACTGCCCCTCCGCCTATCCGCAGGTTGGCCGGAAGTGCTCAGATAAGACTCAAACTGAAACTAGTTCCTCCGACTCGCATTTAGCGCCGGAGGAAATGAATCGCATACCTCATGTCTCTACGGCTAACTGGGACTGGATTGTCCCAAAGTCTTGGGATCCCTATCTTTGGGGCAATCCCGTCACTCATGCTCAATCCCGTCCTAGTCCCTAAACTAGTGCAAGAAGCCTCTCCCGCCTTCCCGAACTCAAGAAAGCTGATCCTTCCTCTTGCTACCAACACCCGTACCTCAGTGTCTCCCAAGCATCCCGATTTCCTCTCTCTATGGCCGGTCAGTCCCAACCATGGAGTCCATATCCCGTAGGGCGAAACTTCTGGCTAATCTCGTCTCGAATGGACAACTTCCGCCGATTCTTGTGTCTCGTAATACCTGTACCATCCCCAAGAACTACATCTCAAGATCGACGTCTGTCTCTCCCAACTCATCACCGCTCAACCTTCTAGGTCGAACAACTTCCTCTAGTAAGCTAAAACTCTCACTTATCGAACTTAGTACAATGATGGTCTCAAGAATCAGAATATTAACCGCTTATACTCATGCTCCCACTCCGACGGAGTAGATCAAATGTCATCCACTTACATCACATAAACTGATCTAGATAGAGTTGGAACACCTTATGCATGAGATCCATGAATGCCGCTGGCGTATTCGGTTAATCCATCAATGGGCATCACTGTGAAACTCAAAGTGCCCATAACTCGCCCTAAACGCCTGGCCTTAGGATATCCGTCTCCTCACCCTATGAGTCAATATGATAACCAGTGCGAAAGTCTATCATGGAGTAGACTCATCTCTCTCAATCGGTCAACAATATCAACTCGTAATGGGTACCGATTCTTGATCGTAATCTTTGTTCAATAGCTCCCGTAATTGACTCGAGTTCCCTTAACTCAACCGGTCATCCTATGAGTCATAGATGGTAAAATACTGTGTAAATCTCAATACCGGGTCTACATCCCTATGCAGAGGTAGTCCAGCAAATTTCTATCCGAAAAACATCCACATATTCGCAAATCCACTCGAGGTAGATCCAAGTCCCGTCTCACTCGTTTCTAGGGTAGCTAGCCTCCGTGAGCCAACCCGCTAATCGGTCCCGACACTTGAACTCATACCAGGCAAAAATATCATGTTTATCCCCTTGAAATACTCACACGAGTACCGTCTCGCGTAGGCGGTAACCCTCTACGCTCAAGCAATCGATAACGATCCCGTAAGCTATCGCCTACCATCCTCGGTGGATGACATCGAACTCCTGGCTACGTCCAAAATCCTCAGGTCCATCATGAGTAGAGTCCCTAGACTTCATCCCCGCAACCCCGACTCCATCATTCCTTATTCTCGCTCTAATCCCCAGTGGAAACTCACGACAACGGCCTCCTCTAAGGTCCTAGGAGGTCCCTTGACCATTTCCACCACATTCTGGGCCCCATTCCTCTGCAGCCAGAACGCAGCCTAGTCTATCCTCGGCCGTGTCGAGGTAATTCCATAGCCTCTAACACTTTCTCGACCGCACGAACCAATGGTCGGCCACTATCTTGATCTCCTCCCGCAGGAAGGCCGTGAGGATGATGCGCCCTAAACCTCCGGAGGTTACTAGGATCTTCCTGTCTACCCGCTATACCGTACCAAGGCAGCATCTGGCCGTAATACCTGGCACTCGGGCAAAGTCTCGCTGATCAAACACTCGGTGGTGCCTCGACCAGCACCCGTGGATGCCCTCTACGTCGTCGCCCTTTACTAGCCATCTACATATGCTAAATGGCACAAGATCATGTAATTTTTTTCATTCTACCTAACTAGCAATGCATATGCCAATTACTTAACAACCATGAACCTAATCTGCCTACTCTCAAGTGGTGCCAAATCTTAAATCCACTCAATTTATTTATTCAAGAAGGTCCTAGGCTCTTGCTCATTCTGCATCCAACTCCCTAAGGTCATAGTTCCTAACCTTAGCATTCACCCTTTTTCATATACGCATTACACCATGCATATAATTTTCTACGCAACTACCACACAATCACGATTTCAAATGGTAGTTAACCCAATACAAGATTCTAAGGCATAAGCACGCCCCCAAGACACTATTCATACATTACATAAATCAAGCAGATATATATCATTCTCAGATTTTCAGTATCAAAGAAGGCAATTAATTTTTAGATTTAAAATATTGTTTTCAATAAAATTTATTTGCGAAAAATTTCATTTTTTTAAATTATTATTAATATTTTCTTTTTTTTCAAAATTCCATTCCATATAAGTTTAAAAATTCAATGAAGTGTTCTAGACACAAACACAAATTTCGCCAGAGATACTATTCATACAATCAAAAAAAAATTTCACACACTACGCCAAATGCATTTATAGTAAAATTTGGGCCATGAATATCTCATATATTAAATCACCCCAAGAAAATTTTTAAAATTTTTGTACTCTTTTTTTTTTTTTTTTAAATCAGAATAAAGGTTCATGAATAGCCGCCCAAAATGCTGACTTAAATAAGGCATCGTTCCAACTCGGGTTGGGTACACAAAGGCGCGACACCTGGCACCTGTGTCGCGTACATCAGCGCGCCGCAGCGTTCTTGTCGCGGTGCGTCACGCGCTGCGACAAGCAGTTTGTAGCGCACGTCAGCTACGGCAAACAATACAGGTCGCGCATGCCGGGCGTGCACTTGTCGCGACACGCCCAGCAGCCGCCCCTGTGTCGCGACCACTACCGCCGTGACATCAAGGCGCATTTGAAATCATGTCGCGACATCCAATAGGTGTCGCGACAACCCCCAGACACATCCATGTCGCGACATCAAATCCGTGTCGCGACATCGTTTCTCCTTCCCACACTGTCGCCCATGTCGCGATGATCAAAATGATGTCGCGATATCAAGCCCAGCCTGCTTTCATCGCCAACGGCGTCGCTGGATCCCATTCATGTCGCGACATCAAGTCCGCTTCACGACCGCTATTTCGCGACGCCTAAAGGCGGTCGCGACTCCTCGCCTGCTTCAGTTCCTTTGTCGAGCGTGACTCATACTTTGCTCATTACACTTACGCTTAGAATCTAAGAGCTATTCCAAATTCTTCGCTTGTACATTTTTTTTTTTTTTCAAAATCATCCAGTAGCCTTTCTTCCTCAAGCAGCTTCCTTGATGCAAGAGCCTAACCCATCAGATACATACAATTTCCAATATATTTATAAAATTTATTTTATTCACCTTCTTCGCTTTATATCGTAAACCTTAGAAAAATTATTTTCTTCATCTCCGCATCAAAATAAATTTATAAAATTTATTTATTATTATTATTATTATTTTCATTCTATCGTAGCCTTCTCATACTTCCTACCTCGCAGAATTTGAATATCGTATCCATATGACAAAATTTATTAAAATTTTATTTTGTCTTCCAGTAAACCAAATAAATTTATAAAAATTTATTTCTTTGATGTTATTCTTCCAGCTTTGTTCACTGTAAAATTTTCTCCACTCAAATAAATTTCTAAAAAATTTATTTTCTTCCATTTTCTTCAATCTCAGCATCCAATAAATTTAGTAAAATTTTTATCTTTTCTTGTCTTTAAAATTTCTTCATTTCTAATAACCTAAAATAAATTAAGAAAAATTTATTTTATTTAATTTTCGCTACCTTTGTTAATCGTAAACCTAAAAATTTAAATTTCTTCACACTACTAAACCAAACAAATAAATTATGAATTTACTTTGTTTATTTCTCGTCTAAGTTTACACACCGTAAACGCCCCAAAAAATATTTTCTTAAAATACTTCCTTAACTCCATCTATGCTAATCACTAAGTACAACATTATAAATACATTACAAATCATGTTATACACCTAATCACCAAATGATTTGCCAAAATCACAAAACATCAAACATATGCACGTAGTGTCCTAGTTTTGTTCCGATTTTCCTAGGTAATCCCATACCTAAACTCAACATCGAACCACACCTAGTGGTGATGCTATTCCTCAACCATGGCCTACACAAATTTTCTATCTATAGGCTCCATATACCTATATTCCACATCAAACCACCTGAGCGGTGATGGATACCCAACCCGAGCCCCTAGGTATCTCGTGATACCTAAGCTCCGATACTGCTTCGTGACGCCCCATTTCCTTAAACTCGTTGACTACCCGTCAACTCCGCTGAATACAAGTGAGGTCGTGGGCTACCCGACGACTTCAGAGGTAAAATCGGGCAAGAGTCTCTTTGTACGAGCTCTACCCCAAATACATCACCGTGATAAACCTCGTCCCAAATAGTCCGTTAACATATGCAATATATGTCCAACATGGCCACTGGGTCTATAACATCTAACATGCATATCCAAACTATATCCAATAATTTCAAGAGTTAAACTACTTTATACAATACATATATTAAACTTAAGCAAATGACATATGTAAATACTGGACACAAAGCCATTCCGCTTTCTCTAGCTCTCATCCTCTAAGATTTAGCCGTCTCTCGCACGCCTCCCCTCGTACCAGAGTGCGGGGATCCACGACGGTGAGCAAAGCTCAAGAGGAGAATCGCCCTAAGTGGGCTACTTCACCACCTATGCAAAGGTAAATGTTTCAGTAAACATACATTCAAGCAAAATGCATGATCCTACTTGGAATGTCTACATGACTAACTCAGATCTCAGTCCTCTCACTGACTTTCTTTCTCTCTCTACACTCGCCTAAGCCTCAGATGAGAATTATTATTTTATTAGTGGGCAACCTCCGGGCGAATATATATCAATTGGGCCGCTCCGACGATTGATATATATTAATTGTTTGTGGACTACCCTCCGATGAATGTATATCAACTGGGCCGCTCCGACGGTTGATATATTATTTAGTTTGGACTACCCTCCGATCATTAATATTTTAGACTATCCTCCGAACCATTTTCTGTGATCATCCTTCATGCACTAACTCCTATATTCCTAAGATGTTCCAAAGAATATGGAATGCATGTATGCCAATTCCAATACAATCTTAATCACGCAATGTTTATATAACATGAATATACTCGCATAAAAATTAAATCACACAAACATGTTATGTAATTATCATTTCCAACATCAAAATTACCACTGGGCTAATGTTCAATCACAAGCAATTGACGAATTATTACCAAACATATAATTTCACGAAAATTATATTTTAGAACACTATTCCGGGAATAGTGAAACCCTCGGTTACTATTCCCGAAAAATCACAAATCAACGGTTCACCTTGTGAACCCGCAATCCATGGCCATTCCCGGCCCAATCCAAATCAATCCATGATTTAAAGCAAATATTTTGGAATTAAAACACCCAAACAGCCCCCTAAATTTCTGGGCAGCCACGGCCAACAAAGAAATCCCAAAATTCCCCAACACCCGTCCCATGTTTTGGGACTGATCAACGTGCCCCTCACGTCTCAAACCAAATCCAAAACATCGAAAAACACTTTAAAATAAGAGTAAAACTCAAGTAGGGAGAAAATCCTACCTCAAGGAGTTTGAAGAAACTCCCGATCCCGGAGTCCACGAGTAGCCTGCTCTGTGTAGAACGTTTCTCCTTCTTGTCCCGGCCCACACTGGCCTGACGCCCACACCCAGAGAAGTGCTCTCTCTCTCTAAAAATCTCCCAAATTTCGCTTCTGCATCTCCCCTATCACGTTTTCCCTTTCTTCCAGCCACCGATCATTTTGCCTTTAATGGGAGAGATGACATTGTAGCAGTTTTCGTCATCTAGTGACTTAAACAACTTCTAAAATGACCCTTATGTCCTCTTTACCAGACGGATATTCAGACTATCTCACTTTCGGTCCATTTTCATCATCATTTCTCTACTCATACCACTTGTATGGCATGAGTTACAGGTTATGTGACTTTCACACATCGAATCAGCTTTACTTGACCAAACGCCGATGCCTCCTGAGTGGCAAAAACGCAAGCCGACCCAATCGTTCCTCGAAAATTACTAAATTTTGCTGCCAACTAGATTTCCTCATGAAGATTCCAACGACATTCCGTTTACTCATCCGAGATCTAGAGAATTAATTCCGGATTTTTAACCGAAATTACTATTTTGTAATCAAAATTAATATTTGTTCTTATTCCAAATTTGGAATTTCTGTCTTATGTATAAAACTCTACTATATATATATATATATATATATATATATATATATATATATATATATATATATATATATATATATATATATATATATATATATTATTTTTCCTCGTCTTACACCTTCATCTAATTAATGATAAGTGTCTATAGTTTTGGTGCGAATCGTTGAATTGTAATAATTTGTATTAAAGTTTCGTTAAATAGTGGAATTAATTGGAAAATCGGGGCATGTTAGTTCACTATTTTAAAAAACAATTTTCCTCATTTTAAAAATAAAGGAAACAAGAAGAAAACATGTTTGCTCTCAGCTTTTTTTTTCTCAAAACATAAAGTATAAATAACACTAAATTTATAGAACAAAGAAAATTTTTAAATAATACATTTTTGGTGTTATTTGTGTTTTTAAATTCTATTCTCAATAACAGTTTTAAAAAACGCGAATCAAATAGGGTCTTATGTTTTAGTTTTATAATAATACTATTTCTTTTCTTCTATAGATAAAAAAATGTATTGTGGTTTTTGAATTATAGTTGATACTACTACTAATTGAGGGAAAGAAGACAAGGAAAATGAAGAATTTTGTGATTTTACTGAGAATGAATGTGTCAAGCTTAGAGCATGAAACATGAAGGGTTTTTTTAATAAAAGATCATTTATATCACAATAAAATTTCTTCATATGCTTCGACATACATTCTTTATGATCTACAATTTTAATAAAAAATGATTTTATTATATTAAAATAATATATCAATCCCCAAAACTGTATCAGAAACTACCCGAAAACAGGGTTTCACTTTAACAAATTTTCTGGGTCCAATGGGGTTCAAATTTGAATATACTAATTTCAAGAAGATTTGTTTTTCTAGAAGTCTAGTTTACCTTAAATTTGACCACTAATTTGGGATGAATGAAACTCAACTTATGGCCTAAATATCCAAAACGTATCAAAACATCAAAGTCAGATTTAAAACTCCGCCTCAAAATAAAGGTTTCACTTGATTTAATTTTTCGGGGTCTAATAGGGTCCAAATTTGAATACACTTATTTCAAGGATATTTGTTCTCCTATAAGTCTAGTTTAACAAGAAATTTAAATCACTTGATTTGGATGAGTTAAGGCCAAGACAAAAATGTGGGTTTTGGAAAATTTTTGACAACATCTCCCCTAGAACCCCAACATTTCCTTTATACAAACATTCATCAATTGAGGACTACAGCCAACTCAAACAACTTCAAAACAACCACAAACTAAACTAGAACAATTAAAATCACACTTATACAAGTAAGGGTTTGATGAAACCTAAATGAAATGCTCAAAGAAATTAGGATGAGTTCCTAACCTTAATATTTTCTTCAAACTTGTTTTTCCTCATATCCTTCATTTCTTCTCTTTGCTTGAACAAATAAAACCCAAAGATGGCTTCTCCCTTCAACAACCGTGTCTCTTTCTCACACTCTCTCTTTTCTCCACATGAGCAAATGCTCATTCACTAGACTATTTTGGTCTTATCCCTAATTTTGGTCTAAGGCCTTGTTTGGCCTTGCATTTTTAGTTAGTTTTCCCATTTTTTCTCAAAATCCCTTCATCTCTCTTCATTTGCACTTCAAATTATATCATTATTCTATTTTGGCATATAAACTTCTTGTCTTATGCCCTTTGGGTCCTTATTTTACAATTTACCATTTTACCCTTTATTCTTGAATTTAATTTCCGGGTTGTTATCATTTTCACACTTAACAGTATAAATTCCTAAAAATTTAAAATTTAACATTCATTATACCCTTAACTTGTTATAAAACGATTAGGGTTTAATTTCGGGGTATTACAATTCTCCCCCCCTTGAAAGAATTTCGTCCTCGGAATTATTACCTGAACTGAATAGTTGTGAGTACTGTGCCCTCATAGGTGCTTCTAGCCCCCATGTAGCTTCCGCCCTGCCATGGTGTTGCCAGAGTATTTTCACTAACGGTATTTGCTTATTCCGCAACTGTTTAACTTCTCGAGCTAATATAGCTTTTGGCTCTTCATCATAGGAGAAATTCTGTTAGACTTACACCTTTTGCATAAGCAGGATATGAGATATGTCTGATCTTTATTTCCTCAACATAGACGCATGAAAAACATCATGTAAGTTGGACAACTCCAGAGGGAGTGCCAACCGATAAGAAAGAGGGCCAATTCTTTATAGGATTTCATAAGGCCTAATGAATCTTGGACTCAGCTTTCATTTCTTGCTAAACCAGAGAATTCCTTTCCCTACTCTGATATTCTTCAAAAATATCATATCTCCGACTTCATATTCAATATTTTTTCTTTTTCAAATTGGCATATGATTTTTTTCGAATACTAGCAAACAATAACCTTTTACTCGAATAACTTGAACTTTCTCTTTGTTTCTTCTTACTATGTCAGACTAATAACCTTATGCCTTGCTCAATTTCATCACCTAAAGATATAGAGTTATACATCTCCTTCCATACAAAGCTTCATATGCGTAGCCATATAAATATCGGATCGATAATCAAGGGTTATAAGAAAATTCCATAAAGAGGAATATACTTATCCCAACTTACGGAAAAATCTAGTGCACTACCCCGAAGCATGTCTTCTAACACTTGAATCACTCTCTCTAATTGTCCATCTGTTTATGGATGGAAAGTTGTACTAAAATTCAGCCTAGTACCCAAGGCTGACTGTAATTCCTACCAAAACCTTGACGTAAACCGTGGATCATGGTCAGACACTATAGATATCGGAATACCATGTAACTCGACACTCTATCTTACATACAATCCACTAACTGATCCATGAATAATCAAGCCTGGACTGCAAGAAGTGACTAGATTTTGTCACCGTCCACAAGTACCTAAACATAATCATGTCTCTTTTAGAGAGGGGAAAAACCTTATACAAAGTCCATAGTAATGTTGTCTCACTTCCATCGGGAATTCAAAGAGGATTTAACAAATGTGATAGTACTCTGATGTTTAGCCTTTTACTTAAGCAATGTCGATATTTAGACACACATATCAATACATCCTTTTCATCCCTCACCACCAATAGTACTGTTTCAAATCATGGCACATCTTGTTACCTCCAGGATGCATGATAAATACGGTATTGTGGCTTCATACATCAACTTCCTTTTCAACTCCATGTCATCTCTAAGACACATAATCTACTCTGTAAAACAAACCTCCATTTCATCCATAAAATAGTCGTACCTTGTCTCCATTTCTCGAATTAACTGCATTACTCAGAGCTTGACATCATTCTTTTGAGCATCTCTTATCATCATTTTCAAATCAAGAATTACTCTCAGTTAAGCCAACAAGGCTCCATCATATTCAAATCTCAAATCCCAATGATTAAGGGATAGAGTGGAAATCACTTTTCTACTTAAAGCATCAGCCACCACATTAGCTTTTCTTAGGTGGTTTGAATTGTCTGAAGGCATAAGCCACCACTTTTCCATCTTGCATCAATACACATCCCAAACCAATTTTGACGATCACTATAATACGTGTATATTCTCTACCCGAAGTAAATGCCGTAGGAACTTTAAAATCCAAATTTTTGTAAGGATAATAAAACGGTAATTTTGGTCGAAAAACATAATTTTTCTAAATCTCAGATGACGAAACGGACTTCACTGTTGAACTCGTCTCACAAAATCTAGCTACCATGTTGAATTTCATTGAATTCCTAAACAACCGAAATTTCATGTCTTCGAGGCACCCAGGTAGGCGACACCGCACGATTCTCGTGGCTCAAGGCTCACATGTGTCAGGCGGGTGAAAGATGAGTCAAACAATGAGCCTGGCGGGCTAAGTAAGAGACATGTGGTAATCAGAGGATTGGATGGGAATCCAGCGGATGGATGGAACGGATATGAAATCTGGCCGAGCCAATAGATAAAGCAATATGTGGCAAGATAGGTACTCTCCCATCGCTCCATCTCACCAAAACGATGGGAGAAGGAAGGAAAAAGAGAGAAGGAAAGAAAAGGAAGGGGAAAAAGAGAATTTAGAGAGAGACACACCACATTCTTTCTAAATTTCTTGGCGATCGATCAAGGCTCTCACGAGCAAGAGGAAAAGCGCTTTCTCAAGGATAAAGAGCTACAAATGGAAACCGGAATTGTGAGTTTTGAAAAACTGCAAGAGGTAGGGGTTTCTCTATTCGATTTACTTCTTGTTTAAGATCCATTTGATGGCTTGGGTAGTCTTGGGGCCTCGAGTGGTCGTGTAAGTTCCAAGAAAGTGGGACTTAATGCTGGAAGTCTCGACTGCTGATACCCGGGAATGTTAGTGAAGATGGATTTTGCCTGACCGAGGCTCATGGGGCTCTGCTGTGTGTTTGGTGCTTAGGGTTGTTTCACTTCGCTAAAATGGTAAACGCAAGGGAAATCCGGATCGGTTCAGGATGCGTCAATGTGGATAATGCCCCGCTGGGTTTGAGATCCTAAAGTAAGGATCTTTTATGTGCTATTGTTTGGTAGTTAAATAACATGATTGAGTGGTTCATGTGTCATTATGTGACAAATGAATGACACATGGTTATGCATGATTAAGGCTATTACATGGCTCGCTGGAAGCTAGTCGTGGACGAATTGTGTCACCACTAGGCCTAGGGATTTATGTGTATCAATACCCGAGTGGTAGTAACTTGTGATGTCCATGTCCTGGTTTGACCGATATGTGGCATGAATGATAAGGATTTATTTGGACTTTGTATGCACCTTAATATAAATGTCCAAATGATGCATGGATGAATATTCATGAGTAGGTATGCACATATAGTTCTTTACCGATATGTAGTATGGTATGAGTAGGCAAATGGCATAATTTCATTGTATACACGTAAAGCATCGTACGTGGTGACGCCTGAAAACCCGAGGGTCCGCTTGATAACCCGCTAAACTCCACGAAATACTCAGGTGTCAAGTTACCCGACACCACTCCATGAAAATCAAGAGTCCCCTTTGCACAGGAGCTCACCCAAGGTATATAGTCCCCAACTTACACAATGACCATATATGTATAAATGAGTAAAATGGCCACTCGCCCTTGCATCCATACTACAATGTATATATCCTAAATCTGGGGTTGGTTATATCATGGTTCAAGAGTTTTTTTATATCATTTTAATACAAATATATATATTAAAATTATAAAATTTAATACATGTCATACATAATAATACCAAAGCCACAAGTTGGCTTTCTTCTAACACTACCCCTAAGATGAGCCGTCTCCTCGAACGCTCCCTGTACCTGAAATAATATTCCCTCGACAGGGTGAGCTAATGCCCAGTAGTGGAATTACCCTAAATGGGTTACTCCCACTCATGCATATGCAATGATCCAATATAAACACACACTTACAAATTCAGGATCCTACTTGAATGTCTAAATGACTCAACCCATGTCCCGAGTCCTCACTCGTCGTTTCCCCCCCACACTTTCGCCTAAGCCATGTATGAGAAAATACTCATTTTCAAAACAAAATATTTTTGTTCTTGAAAAATATACTCACCGAATTTTTGCAGAAAATATGAGATCATTCCTCCGAGGCGAATGTGTCAGAGGAACCATCCAAAATAATTCATGGCCCTCCGACGTGCACTGTAGGGACCATCTCCAACACTCATTCTCCTGAAAATCATCCATTGAAATTCCTTTCTCTTACAACCATGTTCGCTTTATTTTTCTTCATGTCATGCACACACACCTAATTTCCCTAGGTTACCTTTGGGTGCATATGGAAATGCATTATGCAATTTCAAATATTAATTTATACAACAATGCCAATAATATCATCATGCATATATTGACATAAATTAAATCACAAATAACATGTCATTCATCTCTTGCTAATTCCTCATACACACCACACATGGACGCTTTTAGTCTAATTCAGCCAACTGACCGCTTTTTAATAAATTCCGGTGTATCAAAGGATGTCCATGACGTACCACCATCACAATAATTCGCTCCACTTTTGAATGAAATCCATGGCCATATCCGGCCTCATACACACCAAACCATGAATTTATGCACAATTTATCACATTGCTGTCCCAAACAGTCCATAAAATTACTGACCATCCAAACGGGTTCCTCGTAATTTGACACTTCCGGTCCCAAGCTCAGGATCGATCAAATGGCCACTCACGCTTTAATCAACTCAAACATTTACAAAACACTTAAACAAGGCAAAACAAGAGGATAAACCCTACCTCACGGAAATAGTCGAAATTCCTAAACCCGTGCCCACGCTGCCCCTCATCAAGGCAGGAACCACTTTTCTTCTTAGCCCGAAGAAATCCGGCGGTCCGATCGTCCAGGATCCTAGAGAGAAGTTACTCCCTCTCTCTCTAAAAACCCAAAACCTAAGCTTCTATAAATTTTCCCCCTCCCTTCACGTTTTTGGCTCTCAAATAAAGGGAGAAGATGATCACTATTCCCTATTTTGTCCTTATTATCATTAAGAATTCAAAAATGTCATCCATGTCCCTAAAATCTTGGGTTTTTGACACTTGGCACAATCTCGGCCGTCCGTTTCCATCATCTCTCTAATCTTGTAACATGTGTCACAAGAGTACATGTTATAGGTGACTTTTTCATATCACATGTCGTTTTAATAAGACTGATACTTGATGCCTCGAAAACATGTAAATTCCTATCGCTCTCAAATTCGACGAAATTGACGTGGGTAGCTAGATTTCCTCGCGTAGACGATTCACCCAAGTGAAGTCCATTTTGTCATCCGAGATCTAGGAAAAAGCTTGGACTTTACCAAATTACGATTTTGCCCTTTAGAAAACTGGATCTCTTAGGCTCTACATTCTCCTCCTTAAAAAAGAATTTCCCGGGTCCTGCACCCACATATACGATCCAACCACGCATATGTAACCTCACCCAACTCTAAGACTGCAGCTCGTATGACAACCTAGCTAAGGTCCCACCATCGACAACCCGATGGTCATTAACTCATCCATGCCAAGAATGACATCAACACTCCAATATGTCTACTACCCTAAGGTCCACTCAGCAGAATCATTGAGATCCTCCGACCACGACCCTAAGAGCACATCCCGACCAACCTCACCCTACATCCTAGGGAAGACCTCCATCATCTCCAAAGGCCCCAACCCCCAAGACTAAATCTATCACGCACCTGCAACAATGATGATCATGATGCAAAATAACTGCGTATGAACGACCGCATGTCCTACCGATCCGCATGCTCAGCCTCGTCACGCCCCGATCCCTGCGCCCCCCACGATCAAGTGATTCGAATCAAGTCCGGAAGGAGCATTATCTAGTACTATATATTATACTCTCATCAGACTGACTCATTGACTGCTCTTTCTCGTGAGTCAGATTCAGATTTCCATTGGTGCACAAACACTCCAATAATAAATAAAAAATCATTTGTACATATACATAAGAACTACCACCGGAGTGGTGTCCGTCACAATCTATACACATACAGAGTCCCATCTTACTTTATACATGTACACTTCTATTACAAACATCAGAGATTGTGGAAGTAGCCAATGTGAGCACCTATCTCCTCGAGTCGGCTTGTTTACGATGTGGAATGTCTTGTCCTCTAAATTTGCCTTTCTCGCTCTCAGACCTACACTGATTGAATCGTGCTGCTTTACGCCTTTAGTGGGAATATAAGCATGGACAACTACCAATGGTGACTGGCCATGTTTCTATACAGCGCATTATATATCTAAACATATTTCTATAACGAATTCTTTATCATCCTCGATATTCCTATTGTATGTCGAATCTTTCTATTACATGTTCTATGTTTCAAAGATCTCCTTTATTTATACTTTTCGTATTCCTATTTGAGTACTTTATATATTCCTATATTTCTGTCCTGTCTATCTTTCACGCCTTGTTATATGTCTTTTCAATGTTCCTATTCTTTTGTCAGGTTACATAGCATGTCTCTAGTCTATGTCTTTTTTCATCTTTCATTTCTAAGGATTTATTGCATTCTTCACTTCATACTTGTACTCATTGTATAATTTCCTATTATAGGTGTCTAATCTTGTACTTTCATATCCTGCTATCTCAGACTATTCCTATACTATATACATTTGTACGCTCTATTCTATCTATCCTATACTTTGTGCTTTTGTATACTTTTATTACTTTTCTTATGTTCATGTACTTATTTTCATATCAATTTATACTGTACTACTTGTTCTTGTAATTGTCTGTACTTTCATCGCATAGCAGTGTTATGCTTCACATATCATGTCATTTCCCTTTTGGTTTCATGTCTGCAAATACCTTAGAAGCGAATACGGGAAACTATGTGTATTCGGCTACTATCTCCGTACGGTGCGCTGATCTCTGGCCCTCCGTTAATACCCGAAGGTATCAATACCGCATGAGATAGTGACCTATGTCATATGCTATCGGGTAATTAAGGTACTATCACCAGACGAGTGCTGATCTCCGCCTATTGTGCGGTGACTTTATGGGCCACTCCGATCCAAATGGATCTATATCATCGACCCAAACGGCCCACATCCGGCCTATGAATATGCCGCAAAGAATCGTGATTCCCTATAGGCATGCCTCTATCTATCCTCCCACTAGAAGTTCTAAGGCATAATCAGCTTTATTACGCTTTTCTCGTGATATATCCTTATGCTACGAATAACCATTGTTAATATAATTTCTTGCTTATATATACTAATAATATTTACTCCTCGTATTAATTCTCATCTCAATTTCATATTACTGGCTCATATATCTATATATATTACATATAAATACATTCCTTTCTAGTATTTAGTTTTGTATATCATATATCATGAATGCATCTATGCACTCTTGTATTCCTATATTCATATATAGCTTTCTATATTCATATCTTTTATATCGCTAGATACTTCTATCATGATTTGGGGCCTATTCTTGTACTTTCTATATTCCTATCATGTAGGCTTTTACTTCATTCACATTTTCATATATGTACCTATCATTTATGCAAATGTTCTCGCCTTATGCTTTGTCATCTTTGCTTATCTCTATCAGTTTTATCATTTATGTCTTCTATCATATGTTCCTAGCATGTTCCATCTTATTCCTTCGGTATGTCTATCATATATTCCTATCATTTTACATATTCCTATCATGTCTTTATCTATTCATATACTTTCTATATTTCTATCATGTTCCATCTATCTGCTCATGTATGATAATCATATGTTCACAAAACATATAATCTTATATTCATATGTGTCTATCAATAATTGTGTACTTTAGACTATCGTATCTTATGACATATCCTATCATATCTTATCATATCTTATGACTCTTATACTCTATCATATCTTATGACATATCCTATATTAATATCATATTCTATGTTTTATGAATATATCTATACATATTGCATTTTCTATATTTTCCTTGTTTCACGGTTATTATATTATTAGCATCATATATATTTATGAGGTATGATGTGTATGAAATCACACCTCATTCATATATTCTTATTCTATGAATCTATTTTACTTAGGAATTGGAATCAATCCAATCGGATCATCCAAACTAAAGTTATGGTACTTTCATGCCAACTAGTCATTTTACGATTTTTCTAGTGACAGTTTGTATTACTTAATTTTTCCGGGGTCTTAATTTCATTTTGACAATATGTTCTTATATTTCCATTTAAAGCTAAGGTGCTAAGGGTCCCATTCCAACTGAATCACCCAATTCGATAATCGAACCTGCCACGTCCAAACAACCCGACTTCTATGTTCAACACTGAAACTAGAATTTGGTTTGCATACTGTCCTAATTTCGAGTGGATTTTTGGGCCACTTAAAGTCATAATTTGATGATATCTATTTCTATATGGATGGTTTTCCTTGAAGTCTATTTTAATTGGCCACTTGGATCACTCAATTCGGATAAGAAATGAGCAAGTTATGGCTAAAATAAGAAAACTGGTCAAATCGGGAAAACAAAGATCACATGTACCAGTACAACCCTAACATGTACCGGTACATGTTGGCCCAAAATGACCAGAACCCAAATTGTACCGGTACAAGTTCAGGTTGTACCGGTACATGTCACGAAAATTGCCCAAAATGTGTGTTTTTCACCCATTTTTCCATATTTTTGATACCCATATCAACTCTATATTCCATACATACAAGACTACTCCAAATTCATCTCGACTCTCTTTCTACTCAAATCATCTTCACTCTTATCTCTTCAAAGACTCATCATGAATTACTTCAAAACTCCATTTTTATATGGATCCTAACCTATACATAACCCTAACATGTAGATTGAAGTTGTGGGTCATTCTAAACCCTAACTCAATTACTTTGCCCTTGAGCTATGAATCCATCCTCAAAGAGAGGATTTCATGTGGCTTCTTGTCCTATTCTGCCTTACTAAGCTAACTTTAAGAAGTCTAGGGTTAGGAAGAAATCCTAACAAACTCCTAGGTTTCTTGGGGAACAAATTAATAATTCATGCAATTGTATGGAAAACACCCCAAGCTTTAAAAGCCCATGGTTCCATACTCTTGATCTTGGCTTGCTTGATTTCCCTTCCCTTCCTTCCTATTCTCTTCTTCTCTTCTCTCCTTCTCTCTCCACTTGCCTTCTCTCCTAAATTGAGACTCAATTTGGTCTTTAAATCTTTATGTTTGTTAAGGCTATGTTTGGCCAAGTAAAATCTATATTTTTACTTTAAGTTTCCTATAATTGCATCTTGGTCCCTAAATTCTTCCCTTTTGAAAATCAACTTATGCCAATTTCTCATTCGAATTTTAATCTTTCCTCTTTATGACTTCTCTATATCCTTTTTAATAAATTATAAGATTGCCCTTGTATCTTGTAAACTTTCCGGGTCCTATTTTATTTTCCGAAATTCTATATTTAATCTTTTAATATACTCCTAAACAAGTCCGAAATCAAGTAGGGTATATTTCGGATGTTACACAAATTCTAGCACGACGGCGAGAGATACATGCCCCGGGTCCTTGATATCCCGCCCGCGGCCCGCATCTCGACCGACCCATACTCCGCCCTCCGTGGCTCGGAGGAGCTTGTATAGAACTCGCGACCGAAACTAGTCTCCGACCCACATTAGGTGTGGTGGAATGAATCGCACTCTCTCCGCCTTACGCCAATCGTGACTATGCCGTCCCAAAATCCCGATCCCCCGCCTCGGGGGATAATCCTGCCTCATGTCCAAAGCACGCAATGGTAGCACATCATCCGCCCACTGACCGGCACCTCCGATCCGTCCCCCCGACCCGAATGGTCGTGGCCCGAACCCCCGTGGAACTGGGAAGCCCCGGCCTTCCCGAACTAGAAGAAGACTGAATTCCTCCTTCCTCTGCTACTAACACTCGCCCCGAGTGCTTCGAGCATCCCCGATCTCTCTCTATAAATGTGCATCGTCTCCCAACCACGAGTCCATGTCCAAGAGGCGAAGTCCCATATCCCGCCTTCGACCGGACAACTTCAGCCCATTCTCGAACCTTTTGACTTTGGCCATGTCCGTGGCCAATGTGAATCATCGCAAACGCTAGGCCTGAATATAGCCACATAATCCATCACGCTGTCCCTTGCTTCAAATCTAGGAACTCCCGAGTTTTGACACACTCCCACCCTTCCAAATGTAGGTGCTGCCACTCCATAGAAATCCTCAAATGCTGGCTCTAATGACTAGAAATCCCCGCGGAAGCTGTTTCATTGCTTTGCTTAAACCTCATATAAAAATTTTTCCTTTTTCCAACTTATGGTCTTGTAAATCTCGCAAATGTAAAACCCTAAGAAAGCATGACGCAGCCGTATATAGGATATATTCCAATTCCTGTATACACTCAATTTTCACTTTTTCCAAAATATGGCAACCAACAATATTCTCTACATTTCACAAAACTACACTATGTACATACATATGCTTCCATTATACAAATTCAAAGTATATTCTTACAAAATATTATTAATTACAGCATTGCACAAATGTCAGGAGAATCCTACTCTACTCCAGCGTCCGGAGTGCCTGTACCTGGAAAATAGTTTTTAAAACACGAAAATAATGAGGCAAACGAGCCTGCTGAGTGGCGTTTATAAATGTTTTGCTTCGAAAACATCTCAAAACTCAGAAACTCTCTTTAAAATTATTTTCCGTATTTCATGCTTTTGCTTTACTTTGGCTTAAAAGTTTCTAAAACTTTTATCAAATCTTCTGCTTTGCTTTGCTTGTGTTGCTTTAAAAGCTTATAAAACCTTCTCAATTCTCTTGCTTGCTTACTTTACCTTGCTTGCTTTAAAAGTTGATAAAACTTTTATAAACCCTCTTGCTTTAAAATGTATAGAACATTTCTTAAATATTCGCTTTAAAAAAGTTTCCAAAACTTTTATAAATACGAGCCTAGCTTAACTCGCATGCTTTAAAATAACTGACGGAGCCTCGGGCTCAACCGACTTTGAAATAAAAAACGGGAGCATGTGCTCAACCGTTTGCTTTAAATCTCTACGGGAGCCTGGGGATCAACCGTGCATCAAATCTCTACGGGATTGCACCAATGGTTGATTTTTCAAAGGTGTATTAAGCATGCTTATAAATCATCAACCACTGGAGGCCTATTATGCTTGCTGTACCCTAGTAAACACGGGAGCCTGTGCATCGACCGTGCGGTGGAAGGACCTGTGTCCGCATCACCTAGGTGGAAGGGCCTGGGCCCGCTTCACTCCACCTTTTCCGGTAAATACGGTGGAATTGACCGGGCCGCCCTCACTATAATTTAGCTAGAGCCTTAACCTTATATACTCATGCACGTGCCACGGTCCCCTTTAAACGCGCCATGATGCATGACTTGAAATATCTCGAATTGTGCAAAACTAAATGCATGATGATATCCTAACTCCACTGCACATACAATTTTAATTCTCTTACCGGTTTGCTTGCTTAGAACTAGGGATTTTAGTTAAGCCTGTTTTCACAAATATTCATTTGCTTGCTTGCTTGCTTGCTTGCTTGCTTACTTGAAATATGGTTTGATAATTCAAAACCATTTGCTTACTTGCTTGCTTTAAATATGCTTTAATAATTCAAAACCATTTGCTTACTTGCTTGCTTGAAACATGGTTTAATAATTAAAACTATCATTTCTTACTGGTTTTCAAATATGGTTTAATAATCCAAAACCATTGCTTGTTTAACTCCTGCTGCTTTTCAAATATGGCTTAAATCAAACTATTTGTTTGCTTCTCTAAATTCATTGCTTGTTTCTTAAAATGGTTTATAATCCAAACCATTAAATAAAGGTAAACAAATTTATAATATACTACACCAAAGATTGGAAAAATAGGCCTAGGAACACTCACCTTTCCCCGCTTACTAAACTTGAGCACGATTCCACAAATTTCCCACCTTTGCTTTTAGCCTACACACTCAAACGAATACGGCGAAATATTAATCTCCTACGTAATCGCATAATTTTAACGTACTTTCTAGCATTTAGTCACACTAACGACGCTTTCGCCCCTCATGAGGTACGCTTACGCTTTTCACGTTCCACCTTATTTGAACCTC
Organism: Tetrastigma voinierianum; assembly: GCA_016808115.1. Taxonomy (NCBI): domain Eukaryota; kingdom Viridiplantae; phylum Streptophyta; class Magnoliopsida; order Vitales; family Vitaceae; genus Tetrastigma; species Tetrastigma voinierianum. The sequence goes on from JAEQBH010007653.1 coordinate 148,841, forward strand.
TCTTAATCATTTAATGAGGTTCCTATACTAACGGTGTATGAATTTAGGCTTGATTACGCAAAAATTACACATTCTGGGCATTTTGGCATTGACTTCTGTACCGCATACCTCGAAGTTATACCGCATGTGTTGCATTCTCGCTGGGGTGTATCGGTATTAGCCGGACTGCACTGTGTACAGTTATTTCCTCACTGGGTGTATCCCAGATACTCGTACTGCACTGCATACCGAATTTTGCCCAGATTTGTTATTTTTGCCACTTTTGATACCAAAACTCTTCATACAACTTCCCCATTCCTTATCAATTTCAAAAACCAACATGGAATCTATCTTAAAAACAACTTCAGCAACACTCTGAATTGGTGATCGGAAACCTCATACCACAAAACCCTAGGTGAAAATCCAAGAACTCTTATGAATTTAACCCAAGGTCCACCAATTCTTTATAAAACCATATATATATGATGATTCCATGTTTATTTTACACTAATTGGGGTTTTACCCACATAACCTCAACAAATCTAGGGTTTGGGTGAGCTCTTCCACAAAACCCTAGAAAAAGAACCAACTATTCTCCATGGAAATCCAAAATACCCATGATTTCAAGACAAAAACATACCTTGGTTTGGTCTTCTTCTCCTTCTCCTTCTTCTTCCTCTTCTTCCTCTCCAAAACGTGGAGCCCTAATAAAAAATGAGACAAATTAACTTTGTTTGTCTCAACTCTCCTTTTATACTCCCATAATTCTCCATATTGCAATTAAGCCCTTAATCTTTCAACAATTGCACCACACTTTTGTTATTTATATGATGCAGGCCTATATCTCTAATCATTTTATGATTTTCTATATCCTTATGGCAATTATAATTTTATCCTCTTGTTCTAGTACTACAATTCCGGTTCCATAATTTATAATTTCCTAATTTACTCCAAAATATTATAATGTACACTTAGTGCTCGATAGACGCCCCTGCGCCACATTGTACACTCTTCGCATGTCTCGCAATATATGGAAAATACTTACCCACAGAAAAGATCATGAACTCGCCCAAGTCATCAAGCTTCTAGATCTCAGGAGGTCTCTTGCCCATTTCCACCATATCAATATTCACCTCTAGCCGGAACGCAGCCTAGTCCCGATCCTCGGGGTCGTGGCCCGCAGGTAATCCCATAGCCTCTAACACCTTCCGACTCCATACGTACCAATGGTCCGCCACCATCCGATCTCCTCCCCGCGGAATGTCGAGGATGATGTACCCTAAACCTCCGGAGGTTACCCGGGACCTCCCTCGACTACTCACGTGACTAGCATGTGCACAGCAAAAGAGCCTCGCAATACCTACCGCCTCGAAGAAAAGCCCGTCAGTCAAACACTAGTGGTGCCCGACCGCACTCCGTGGACGCCCTCTTACGTCCCGCCTCGACTAGCCATCTACACATGCGTCAAATGGAATGTTAATTAACGCAGTGATCTCTAAGGCATAAACACACTTTGAGACACTATTCATATACATAAAACATTTCTATACATGTCCCCGAAGATTCACGGTAATGCAAGATAATCATTCCACATTAAATCATTTTTAACAGCAAAATTTCATTTTTTAAAAATTTCATTTCATTTTATTTTATTATTATTATTATTTTTTTTTTTTTTTGAAAAAATTTTGTGAACAAAGGTTTTATGAATAAGGTCCAAATGAAGGATCAGCCGCACCGAGTCCAAAAATAGGTCAAGTGCACAATGTGCACACACAACCGACTCCCCCGGGTCACATGGTGCCTGTGGTGCGCCCACAGCTCAGGGTCACGTGGGGGCCTATCGCGGCCCCGCACCGGCAGCTGTCGCACCCTTAGCTCGCCATGCGCAGCTCCAGCACGCATGTCGTGGCCTCGTCGCTGTCAGATGCCAGTGTACCGCTATGTCAGACGTGACATAGCCACGACTCATTGTTCTTCCCCACCCACCATCACGATACACTCACTGTACCGTGACACGCCCCATAACCACCAGTTCGCCTGTCACGATACACTGATTGTATCATGACATGCTTCCCCAACCAAGCTAGCCAAATTCTTCCTCTCGTCACGATACAAACGATTGCATCGTGACACCTTCAACCTCAATCAACCACCGCCATCACGATACAACTTGCATTGCGACACACCCTCACCCGCCCAGCTTCACATCTCTGTCACGGCTACAATCGTCAGATCGTGACACAATCTCCCAAATTTAATTAACGCCGCCCAAACACGATATGCCAAAATTTGTATCGCGGACACGGCTTTTCCCGTGCCAAAGCAAATTTCTTCCAGTCGCATTGTGTCACGATACAATGGTTATATCGTGACCTAGTGCCTATGCTAAAAATGGCAGTAGCCCAGCCAATTCTGCACCTTTTTTTTCATTTTTCACACATATTATTATTTTTTTCCCTCATTTCTGCTACTGGAAAACACCAAATATATATATCCATTTTTTTTTCTCATTCTCCAGTACACCCAAATAATTTTTTTTTAAAATTTATTTCATTTAATTTTCTGGGCTTGTTTCATTAAAAAACCTTAAAATCGTCATATATTTATTTATTTTATTTATTTTCTTCCATTTCTTATACATCAGAATCTAAAATTTTCCAACACTTCGTTTTTTTTTCCTATGTGCCAATCACTAAGCACACAAACCAATCACAACACATAACAATTCATGTTATGCACACCATTCACACATACATACACAACAATTCATCAAACAATCACATGATCACACATAAACGCCATGCATGCAGTGTTCTAATCTTATCCCGTGCTTATCTAGGTAATCACATACCTAACCCTACACCGAGCCACACCAAGTGGTGATGTTCTTATACCTAAATGATTGTGGCCTTAGCCCAAGTCCCTCAACCCTAGGTAATCGTTTACCTAAACTCTACACTCCATCGAGCCCCAAGGTAATCGCTTATCTTTAGCTCGATACTGCCGGACGCCCCAACCCGGGTCCTGATAACCCGTCAACCCGCGGAAATACTCGTGGTTGTCGGGTTACCCGACACCACTCATGAAAATCGGGTAGAGTCGCCTTTGTATGGGGAGCTCTACCCAAGGTACATAGCCTGTCCCAACCATACACAACGACCACACATGGATAAAATGAGTAAAAATGGCCACTTCGGCCCCTACATCCATACTCACAACAAGCATATCCCAACCAAATATAAATCATGGTTCAAGAGTTTTTTTACATTACTCTTAATACAAACATATATTAAAATTATAAAATTCTAATACATGTCATACATAATAATACCAAAGCCACAAGTTGGCTTTCTTCTAACATGACCCCTAAGATGAGCTGCCTCCTCGAACGCTCCCGTACCGGGGGCCACATTCCTCGACAGGTGAGGCCAATGCCCAAGAGAAGGAATTACTTCCTAAATGGCATTCTCACCCATGCACATATGCAATGATTCAATATAAACACACACTTGGCCATTAATCTCACATCCTACTCAATGTCTAAATGACTAACCCATCCCAGTCCTCACTCGACTTCACACTCGCTTGGCCATGCATGAGAAAATACTACTTAAAACAAAAGATTTTGTTCGAAAATACACTACCGACTCCTGGGTGAAAATATGAGACTACCCTCCGAGGCGAATGTGTTGGAGAACCTTTCAAAACAATACATGGGCTCCTCCGACGTGTAATTGTAGGACCATCTCTCAACACCATTCTCCGGAAAATCATCCATTGAAATTCCTTTCGCAACCATGTTCGTTTCTATTTTTCTTTTTCATATGTCATGCACATACACCTAATTTCTAGGTTACTTTCCGGTGCATATGAAATGCATTATGCAATTTCAACATTAATTATATAATACATGCCAATACATCATCATGCATATATTGATAAATTTCAAATCAATATAAATAACATGTCATTCATTTCAACAATTCTTACACACCACGGATCTTTTGGGTCCAATCTAAGCCAACCGACTATTTTTAAATAAATTCCGAACATAATCGTGGAGTCGCTCTGCGGATGCCCACTCATCACAATATCGTTCCACTTCGGGAACTTAAATCCATGGCCATATCTGGCCTCATACACACCAAACCATGAATTTATGCACAATTTATCACATAACGCCCCCAAAAAGTCCATACATTGTCATGAACTGGCCCAAACAGTTCTCAAAATTTACACTTGGGTCCCAAGCTCAGGATCGATCAAACGCCACCACGGCCTCAATCAACTCAAACATTTACAAAACACTTAAACAAGGGGTTAAACAAGTAGGATAAAACCCCTACCTCACGGAGTTTGTCGAAACTCCCTAAAACCGGTGCCCACGTCGGGCCCTCATCACAGAGAACCACTTCTTCCCCCTTCTCAAGGTCTTAAGAAACGAACACTATCCGATCGTCCGGGAGATCCTAGAGAGAAGCATTCCTCTCTCTACCAAAACCTAAGCTTCTGTAAATTTTCCCCCTCCTTCACGTTTTTGGCTCTCAAATAAAGGGAGAAGTTTATAACTATTCCCTATTTTGTCCTTATTATCATTAAGAATTCAATAAATGTCATCCATGTCCTTAAAATCTTAGGTTTTTATTACACTCGCACAATCTCGTCCTAAGCCTATCATCTCTAATTCAGAATACGCTTCATGCGAAAGACATGTTATGGTGGTGACTTTAGTCACATCACATTTCGTTTTACGGCACCCGATATTCGATGCCATAAAAACATGCAAATTCCGACTATCTCGACCTGACGAATTCATGGTAGCTAGATTTTCGCGAGACGATCTCCAGTAAAGTCCGTTTACTCATCCGAGAGATCTGTTAAATTTTGGATTTTTACTGAAATTACGATTTTACTCCTTTTCTTAAAATTGATTTTCCGGCTCTACAAAGCATGACATATAAGTGTGAGTGCATAGTTGAGGATCAACACTGTGGTTAGGTGTCTGATGGTGTCTCATGGGTATACTTGCCAGGATCAACACTACGATGGTATTTTTGCTGGCCTGGTTATCGGGATAACGCCCAAAATGAGCTTCCACGTTAAGAAAATGGTAGCGATAATTATGTGTCGAGTATTAATGTAAGTTAGATAGATCTCCCATATGAAAGACTCCATCACTTATGGTTAGACATAGTCCCCAGCTGTGAAAGGCCGTGAAAGTGTCTAGGCTCAGGAGCCCGGGCTAAGTGCGACAGGCTAATTAACCATTACCTACAAAAGGCATGGTTGTAAAATGAAAATATGAAATGATTAAGAACAATCTTTGGTTTCATCGGAAAATGATTAAAGAGGCTCACGCCTCTGTAAATTGTGCATGTGTGAGGAGCCGGTGAGGACTCCGGGACATGGAAAGGGGTGATTGATTCTCCATCCAAGGCATGCAGATATCTCGAGCAGGAATACGCATGCTCTGCTCGAATGTGTGCCTACATTGCATGGACACTTAGGTAGGGAGTAGCCCTTATAGGAGAATACAACTACTGGGCATTGCTCACCTTGTCGTGGGAATAACAATTTCAGGTATTTAAGGTACACTCGGGGATGGGACGCATTCGAGGCCTTAGAGGCGAAGAAATGGCAAGATTTGGCCTTATTTCTGTATTTTGTAAAAATCTGGGTAGAAGACCTAGTTTTTGTAATTTGTAATTAAAGACAAATTGTAATGAAACTCCTTTTTGTATAAGAAATACATTTTGCTGAGTTTTTCAAGTTCCAGTAGCATTTGTATTAATACAAATTGTCAGAGGGTTTTGCAGGGGCGGAATAAAAGGAAAGGGTGCAGGCTGAATGGAATTGGCACGCCATTTCAGGAGCCCTCAACGCAATACTGCACGCCAGGTCGTATACTTATGCGCCACGAGATGCCAAGGCATGCGCAGACCGCATGTGCGCACGATGCAGTAGCTTACGCTATATAACACAACGCCAGCGCGATGTTGTTTGCGCGTATGATACAAGAGCTCTATCGCTGACAGAGGATTTTCTATCGCGATACAGTCCCTCGTCGCACATGGGTCTTTGGCTGCAAGTAAATGGTCAGACAAGGGTTTTCTCATAGGATAAGTCTTTGGTAATAAGTGTGTGTGATGTAGGAGCTTTGTCGCGATAGTGAGAATTTCCTCTATCGCGGATCGAGTCTCCAAGATATTCGTTTGATAAGGCCTCTCGTCAGGATGGCCGCCTAAGGCGCGAGGCCGAGTGTCGCGATAGGGTGGATCGTATGTGGTCACCTGTTGCGAGCATGACTTTAATGTCGCTTATAGCCGGGCCTGTGTTGCGGAATCAAGTCCTGGCCGCGATAGGCATGCTCAATGGTTGTGATACAGTCTCTCGTGTCGCGATAAGGTCGGGCTGGCTGGCTATGGTCAGACCGAGCGCGACGCGATGTGGTGCTAGTTATATGAGCTTGGCTAACGCATCTGGGGCAGTGCAAGGCGATAACATGCGCAAAGGGTCAGGTACATGCTAGATGAGGTTTCATTATAGTAATCGGTCAACAGGCACTATTTGGGTTAATGCGGTATGTACACTATCAGTCTATTCATGGACATTGTATACAAACACTGTTCATGAATGTTTAAAAAAAAAAAAATTACTCCTTCGTTCAAAATAATTTACATCTGTTACATGAACTCATTATCATTCCAATTAGATAAAGTAAAAAATGCATGATAGTTTGGGATTAGAAAGTTGATATATATCCACATATTGTCATATACGGTATGCAATTTCGTTTTATATTATGCCAACTTGATCATCATAATCAATTTTTTCGATTTATTATATTATTAACTTAAATATTGTTTCATTGTTTGTGATTTTTAGCGAATTGATATTTATGTATCTATCAATCTATTACTAGTTTGAATCAATAAAAAATAATTTTCTAACGCATAAAATATAGCTTAGTTTGAGAAATGTTCTAAATCAATTCTTAAAAAATAATTTTTAAAACTATTATAAGATGTTATATAAATAAAAATATATTTAATAATTTGAAATATTCCTAAGAGTGCCAGTCTATTTTAAAATAAATTTTTATGAATTATCTTATTTTCACTTCATATTGATATAATTATTTTAAAAATAATATATGTTTCTAGCTCTTAAGAATATTTATACATTAAAAATTTTTAAAATAATTATCTAATAGGATTTTCATTTACCCTTGGAGGTCGCTAGTGGTTAAGGGCTGAACATGCAAAGTTATGTCTGATATTCATAAGGAGCTTACCACGTGAAGTCCCGGGTTCTGGCTGAAACAGGAGTCCGCACCTCGTGACGCCCCATCTCGGGTGCCCAAGTGACAACCCGGGCCAACTCCTGGACACTGATGCCTGCAACTACATCACTCACGAAAATCGGGAAGAGTCTCATTTGTACTGGGAGCTCTACCCAAATACAAAACCTGTCCCAACTCCAATCATAAGACAAATATACAGAGGGGCACCACGACTCAGCCCCATACGACAATACTCACAATAAACATCAACTATACGCCCAGTTTTCAAGAGGTAATAATTCCCATTTTATACAACATATATTAAAAATTTAGAATCTCTAATACATGTAATACACTATAAACACTAGTTTCACAACCCGCTTCGCACGGGGCCTCTAGATGAGCCGTCCCTCGTGCGCTCCCGTACCGGGGCCAATATAACTCCTGGGACAGGCGAAAGCACGCCCAAAGAAAGGGAATCACCCTAATCAAGCCTACTCCCACTCAAGCATATGCCATGATCCTATAAACACACATTCAAGCAAATACGCAGATCCTACTAATGTCTAAATCGACCAACCCATGTCCCCAGTACTCATCGACTTCACACTCTGCCTGCCATGCATGAGAAACATTATTTTCAAAACAAAGGTATTTGTTTTTAATTATGACACAACCTCTCCGATATAAGTAGTGGACCGACCATAATCTATTTGAAGGACAACCCTCCGATGTATATCAATCAATACTTAACGATTGATATCTTATATCGACTACCTCCGATATTGTAAATGGACACTCGATAATTATCATTATTAACAACCTCCGAAACCATTCTCTCAAGAAACCATCTCATGCACTCACTCCTATTGCTCTAGGGTGCCCCATTGCATATGGAATGCATGATACCAATTCCAATACATGCAAATATATATAACATGATATACATTTACATAATTTAATCCTCCATACAACATGTTATGTAAATTCTTACAATCAATTAAGCACCAAAATTAGCCTACGTGGGTTAATTAATAACCACGAAGCAATCTGACGAAATTCATCTTAACTAAATACATTTTTCTCATACAAAATTTATTTCGTGGAATTCACTATCTACATGAATAAAGAAAACGTCCATCGTTAACACGCTCATGGCTACTAATTCTACATCAGGTTCCATTTCTCGTGAACTCCGACCTCAGCTCATTTCCAGCCTCATAAGGATCAAACATGATTTATGGCATAATTTCCAAGTACCATTACACCTAAAATAGCCCCTATGCCACGGATCATTCCAATGGGCTCCCAAAATTTTCAATAATTCGTCCTAGTTTTGGGACCGATCAAACGGTCGCTCAAGGCCCCAAATCAACTAAAGCATTGGCAAACACTTTAAATAAAGTGTAACTTCAAGAGGATAAAACCCCTATCTCACGGAGTTTGTCGAAACTCCTCAAAACCGAAGTCCACGCATAGGCCTCTCCGCGTAGAACAACTTTCCTTCTTGCCCCGAAGCAATCCGACGGTCTGATTGCCCGGGATTTTAGAGAGAAGTCTCTCTCTCTCTCTCTAGAAAATCAAATCTCCACTCTCTGCATCCCCCTTCTCTTCACGTTTCTTTTTGGCCCCTTTTTCATTGTAAGAGACGACACTATATGCTAATTTGTCATATTATCATTTAAACATTTCAATAATTCCAATTATGTCCCCAAGCTTTGGATTTTCGACATTTGGCATTATCTCAACCGTCCATTTCCATCATCTCTCTACTTATGCAACATGTGTAACATGTGTACATGATATAGGTGACTTTTTTCACATCACAAGTCATTTTCCGGCACCCGATACTTGATGCCTCGAACGTAACCCGAACGTTCCCCGAATTCAAGAAATTTGACGTGGTAGCTAGATTTTGCGACATTTATCTCAAAACGTGAAATCCGCTTCATCATCCAAGATCTGTAGAATAAATTTTGGATTTTTACCGAAATTACGACTTATCTTTTCGAAAATTGAAATTTTCTCGTCTTACATTCTTCCTCTATAAAGGAATTCATTCCAAATTCGATAATCACAATCACTACATGCATATGCAATGTGCACAATACCATGACATGTAAACTCGTCATTTAAATATTAAACGACTAAAACTACGATCTTCATCCCTAAACAAGAAGGGATAGGTGTGGGCTCCGCATCGTGTCCTCTCGTCCCGCCTGACTCCTCCACCCATAGTGACGCCATAACACCCCCACTAGCCCTCACGGTCCTATGCTGCAAAACTTGATCACGCCATCCAAAAATGAACACTCTGTCCTCCTCGAAGGTCCCATCAATGTCAACCCTCAATCATCCCTAATCCACCATGCAGAGCCTTGATCCCCGGAGTATACTCCCAGAGCATGGAGACGGAAACACCTCGTGACACCCAACATGTCGGGCGGTAGCTTCAACCGCACGCAATAGCGCCTACCCTCTCGAGTATCTCGAAAGGCCCAATAAACTCTAGGCTGATAGCTTCCTCACACAATAACCTAACCACTCCCTCTCTTAGGCATTACTCTTCTGCTGAAGATTTGATCCCTAATCCTCAACTCTAAGGTCGACAGATATCAAGATAGCCTTCCGCCGGCTCGAGCCGCGAGAAGACGCTGTCGATCAAGTTCACCTTCCTGAGGTGTCTCTAATCGCATCAGACTGATCGAGCTCTCTCCCACCTCACCCAACATAACGCGATCTATATGGCCTCCCATACAATGCCTCACGGCATCCTCAGATAATTTCCCGATAATTGTTGTTGGTAGCGACCCACTCAAGGGCAAATGCTCCTCCTAGCTACCTTATATCCAGACACATGCTCATAGCATGTCCTCTAACACCTGTATAGTCCTCCCAAACTGACCATCTGTCTGAGGGTGGAAAGTTGTACTCATGGTCACCGCAAGGCTCTTGTAAATTGAAACTCTTCCAAAATGCGCCTGTAAACCTTAGTCCCTATCCGACACTATGGATACTAGTACTCCATGTAGCCAGACTATCTCTTGAATATAACCGCATAATCTCTCCAATGTGAAGGTCATCCGCACGGCTAGGAAAAGTGCCGACTTCGTGAGCCGGTCTACTATCACCCATTACTCATCATGTTCTACGGTGCCTGGTAAGGGTCATTAAATCCATCGTGACGTGCCCCACTCCACCTCAACTACCTAACGGCCGATCGAGCCTCGTCGTTTCTAGTGCTCAAATTCTTTAACTCCTCACGACACATGAGACATCGTCGAACAAAGTCCCCTATGTGTCTCTTCATCCCGCTCCAGTAGTACTGGCGACTAAGATCCTGGTACATCTTCGTTCCACCTGGATGCATGGAAAATCGAGAGCAGCGAAACTCCCTGAGAATCTCCTCTCTCAAATCGGTCAACTGGGGAACCACTACCCGTCCTCTATACCGAAGACTACCATCTATGTGGATGGTCCAAATTTCGTCACCTGTACTCGATTGTGTACCCGTCCCCGATGGATAATATCTCCTCGCGCCCGCCTCGGACTCAACAACAATCACTCGTCACGCAGATGGGTGTAGCCACAAACTCCCCAATGCACCCCGAGCTTGCCCACCGCATCGCAACCCAACCGGTCCCATGCCTCGAGCATCCAGCCACCCGGAAGCCATACTTTAGCCAATACTCCCATGACTTCCGATCGAGTGCATCAGCCACTCACATTCGCTACCAGGTGGTAATGCAAAGTGAAGTCATAATCCTCTTAGGAACTCCATCCATCTCATGCCTCATGCTGAGGTCCCACGGTGAAAATATACTCAGACTCTCCCAGCATACCCCCTCGAACCTCACCATAGCAGAAGTAGTGGCGCCCAAATCTCTGGCGAAGACTACCGCCGCCAACTCCATGTCGCAGCGGTAATTCGCCCATGATTCTGCTGAATCGACGGAACCATAAGCTACTACCTTCCCTGATCAAACAAAACACATCCTAGTCCTGCCCTCGAGGCATCAAGCACACTGCGGTACTCCCCGCCCGTCCGGACTATCAAGATAGGAGCCGAAGCCGCCTCCTCTTCCAACTCCTAGAATGCCCCTCGCATCGGGGCCATCCTAATCAAACCTCGACCTCCTTCCGGTCAACCTCACATAGGTGCCGCTTAATCGAGAAATCCTCAATGAATCTCCTATAGTACCCAAATTAACCCAAGAAACTACGATCTCGAAGACCGACTCTCGCCTCCTAACCTACTTCATCACGACTAACCTTCTTCGCGGGGTCCATCGACACGCCCTCGATGCCGAAGCATCGCATGTCCCAAAATCTCACCTCGCAAGCCAAAACTAGCACTTACCGAACTTTACATGATAAAATGATGTTTCAACAATCGTAATACAATCCTCAAATGATACTCATGCTCCCACTGGTAGGAGTAGATCAAGATATCATCCACTAAGACTACGACAAGCCCAGTCTAGAATGGGGTTGGAATACCTTATGCACATGAGATCCATGAATCTTCTTGCTTTGATCGTGATCGAGGCATATAGTAAACTCAGAAGTGCCATGCAGCGTCCTAAGCATTGTCTCTTAGGGATATCTGTCTCCTAACCCTCGGCTGATGGTAACCGGTCATGACGTCTATCTTAGGTAGACTCGCTCCTCTCAATGATCAAGCAAAATCATCAATCCTGGTAGTAGATGCGGGTCTCCAGTCGTAACCACAATTCGACAATCTGTAATCGATACCTGTCCGAAGGGTCTTGTCCTTCTTAACTACAAAACGGAATGGGAGGCCGCGGTGAGTGCTGGAGTCCCAATGAACCCCACTTGTCGGTAGCTCTTGTATTTGGACTCACGAAAGTTCTCTTGACTGACTAGTGCCATCTATCTTGGAGTCATGAGATGAAAGTACCGAGGGGGTGTAACTCGTGCGAAGTGCATCCACATGCGGAGGCAATCGGATAGTTCATGGGAAAAACATCCTCCTTACTGAGCTACGGTAGATCTAAGTCAGATCTCACCTGGAGTCACTCTAGGTAGACTCGCTAGCCAACGTCATTTGTTCTAACAGCCGGACTAAGTAAGCATGCGAGGCGAAATATCATGTTTGTCCCCTGAATCTCTGACAAGTGCAGTCTGTGAATGGCGGTAACCCTCCACACACTCCTGATCGATAGCGACCACATGGTGTCGACGATCCATCCCGGGATGACCTTCGAACTCGACATGTCCATGATCCCTCGAGGTCCATTGTGGAGTAGAGTCCCAGAGATCTCGACTTCGCGACCACGGCGCCCATCATCTTTATTCACCTTTAATCCACCGGGGAGACTCTCACATACAAAGGCTCCTCTAAGGTCTCAGCCTCTAAGCCCTGACTCTATCCACCGGCGGTGCGGCGTGGAATGGTCGGCCTTACGAATCCAGGCCTCTTGCCCGCTAAGGCGAGATAGCAAAATGCTACCACTGCTTATATTGGGTGTCTGGCGACTTAGCACACGTGGTGTGTAATGGTGTAGACACGCCCACTGGAGCCCACATGTCCACACTGTGGGCCTCGTCACTCTGCCTCGGCCCCCAACTTTGGCCTCTCGACTGCTATGAAATGGGAGGGTGCAGGTGTATCCGTGGCCAGAAGCTGGCTCCTCATTTGTCTGGGACTGTCAGGAGGGCGTGTCTTGTATCTCTCTGTCTACCTTGGCCTTGGGATTGCGTCGAGGCTCCCCAGGATCCCTGTCTCTAGGGGGCAATCCACTCACTCATGTGTCCCGGTAACAACGATGGTGTGTGTGTCTCTGCAGGCGACCGAGCGCTAAATGTGGCAGGTGGCCAGCGACTCTGGAACCCTCGTAGGCTGAAAAGCCCTGCGCTAACTACGAGCTAGAAGAGGCGCTCTCCTTCCTCTTGCCTCACCCAACACTTAGCATCCCAGGTGCTCAGGAGCATCGGCCCATCTCTCTACTGCTCTGTGGTGGGGTTGTCACCGACCATGGGTCCGTATCCTGTAGGCAAGGAGATCTACGATCCTACGCCAGAATGGACAACCGATACATTTCTCAAATCTCCTAACCCAGCCATGTGTGTGGCCCGTAAATCATCGACAATCGGTAGCTCTTGTGAACCTAGCCCATGATCCATCCACAGGTCATCGCCCCTGCTTTAGCTCTGGAACTCTGAGCCTTCCCGGCCTCGTAGTGTCTGGAAAGTACTTACCCATGAATGACTCTGAAGCTACGCCCGTGTCATCTCCTCTGGGTCTCTAGAGATCCTTGCCATTTCCACTTAGTACTTGGGCTCTCTTCCTCTAGTGGAACTCCGCCCCAACCTAATCACATTAGTGTCAGGAGGTAGTCTCCTTGTGCCTTGACACCTTCTCGATGCAGCAGACAGTAGTGCATATAGCCGGATCTCCTCCCCCTTTGTGAATGTCGGAAAAGTTCTCCTCTAGGATATAGGGTGAGGGAACAGTGGATATAGTGAACATATCGGGTTTTGATGTCATTCTTGACATGGATGAGTTAATGACCCATCGAGTTATTGTGATTAGCGACTGGCGGGTTATCATACCCAGACCTGATCTTGGGTTAGTAGAGGTAGCATATGCATGTGAGTGATGCGTATGCGTGAATTCCAGGACTAAATTAATTAAAAGAAGGGGGAATGTAAGGCTTTGAAAAATTCAATTTTCTTAAAATGATGTAGTATTTGGTTGAAAAGCAGAAAATTCTCTAGATCTCGGATAATAAGCAGTCTGTAGATTAAATTTGTCTGAAATCTAGTGACTGAAAAATTTAAGTCAGTTATGAGACAATCGAGGAATAATTCTGATTTTTACAGGTGATAAGTCGTCAGGTGACTTGAGGAATGAGATTTTTTAATATCGGAAGTCGAAATGACTTGGGTAAGTTCATTTAAAATAAAATGGCGAAAAGAAATAAATTTTTTAGAACAAGCAGAACTCGAATAGAAACAATATGAACCAACATATTCAAATAATAATATAATAATAAGAATAAGAATAATAAATAAATAAATAAATAAAAGATAAAAAGGGAAAAAAAAATAACACAACAAAGTAAAAAAGGGCATGTGAGAGAAGAGAGCGTACTGAGAGATAATTTTATTTTTAATTTTTTCTTCTCTTCGCTTCTTTCTCAGATCTATGAAAATCGGACAGTAGGTTTTGGTTGGGATTGAAGACAAAGTTGATATACGCGACGAGAGCTACGCGTGGGTTTTAATCTTGGGTTTCGTCGAGCTCCATGAGGTAAAATTTTCCTACTTGTGTTATTTCAACCTAAAGGCTATTTAATGGTTTGGAATTGGATTAGAGGAGCCGGCGGTAAATTTCAATCCTCAAATTTTTAGGCTGGGTGTAGATTCATTAGAATTTTAGGGACTATTTTTGGACAGTCGGGCTGAATTTCGGAATTTGTTTTCGGACCGATTCGATTTGAATTTTCAAAAGCGTTGTTTTTAGGCAGTCATGTGAATTTTAAGGTTCTTTCGAGGCTGGGTCTGGGACTATGTTGAGGTTTGGTTTTGCTCAAGGTGATGTCTTCGGGTTTGTAGTTGTGTTTGGTATCCACGATATTCGGTGATGAGCAAGTGAAGGAATGAGAGTGCCATTTTATATAGGTCCGAGATTTGGGGCATTTCGTGTGTTATTACTAGAAAATGAATAACGTGAATAGTAACATGAATAGTAATGTGAATAGTGACACGAAATTATTTTTTTGTGTGAACATGTGTATGGTTAAGTGATTCAAAATGAATTACTCGTGTTTGTTAATTAGCCAATGTGAGCTAATTTTGGTGTAATTAATTGTGATTTGCATATATGTTTATGTGATTTAGTATGTTAATATATATGCATGTGAATATATTAGCATGAATGTGTTGGAATTGGCATCATGCATTCCATATGCGCAGGGTAACTAGAAATTAGGTGTGAGTGCATGGTTTGAGATCGGCCCGTATTTAGGTGTTTGATGGTGTGTTGTGGTACTGCGGTTGTGGATCGACAGTGATAGTCTTGATTAGTGAAGCGATTAATAAGACAACGTCGAGCAAATCCATGCCGGGTTAGAAAATGGAAATGGCTGTGCATTTCATATGCGGTGGGGCGCGAAACGATAGGAGTGAGTGCATGGGTGGTTTCTTAAGAGGAGTGTTCGGAGGGTTGACTGACAATAGTATTATCGGGTGTGTCCACTGACATCGGAGGGTTGTCCATATAATATCAGTGTCGGTCACTTGATTGATATGCATCAGAAGGACATCCATATAATGTCGATCGTCAGATGCGCCTGAATTGATATACATCGGAGGTTGTCCAGCAAATAGATTATCGGTCATCCACTATTTATATCGGGTTGTCGGTTAAAAACAAATGCGCCTTTGTTTGGAAATGGTTTTCATTCGCGGCAATGCATGTTTGAGGAGTCGGTGAGCTTCCGGGGTGTATGGGTGTAAGAGACATGCGATATCATAGTTTTGTATGGGTGTAAAAGACCTGCGGTATCATCCAAAAAGTTATGTTGTCCAAGGAAGACACACGGTCATGTTGCCCATTGACACTTGCATTGGGTAATGGAGCCGGTGAGGGCTCGATACTTGGGTCATTAGTACGGTGGCGGTTGTCCGCGATTGGCGTAGCATGCATGTGAGGGCCCGAGTCGATTAGTGACTTGGGATATATTACTCAGACATATTGAGTGATGGGCCGGCGAAGGCTTCGGTACATAGGGCATGGTGAGGTGGGGTCTCATTGTGGCATGTAGACATTTAGGTAGACATGCCATGTGTTGCCTTTGGGATGTGTGTTTGATTATCTGACCATTGCATGTACACATTTAGGTGGGGGTAGCCCTTGTAGGGGATTATCACCTCTTGGGCTTTGCTCTGTCTGGTGGGACCTTCCAGTCTGGTCAGTGTAGGTGCGACAGCGTTCGGGACCGCACGTATGAAGCGGGATTATGACTTTGATATATATTTTGTAAATATATGAGTTGTATTATTTGTATAAGAGTGATGTAATTTAAACACTTATGGACTATGGTTTTATAGTCATGTGCTTATATGTTTGAGTATGGATAAATGGGCCCTACATGGCCATTTTTACTCGTATGTGGACCGGTGTGGTCGTTGTATGGCCTCATTGGTAGTATTAGTATTGTTGGCATACGGGGTTGTATTTTTGGTAGAAACCACGTACAAAGTCTTTGCTAGATTTTCGTTAAATCATGGGTCCGGAAAGGGGACAGAATGTTGTGGTGTCGGGTTACTCGACATCCACGAGTATTCCGAGGGTTGACGGGTTGTCAACGGGACCCCCGGGATAGGGGTGTCACAAATTCCCAATTGTTTGTAAGAAAAACATATTTGTGTGTTCTTCTTTTCGTTTCTCTTGAATTTATACCCCCACCCTCCCTAATTTGCTACTTAACATCATGTTTTGGTTCTCGAACAACATCATTTAGCAAGTTTTTAATGAAATGGGAAGATTTTATCCTTTTTATGGGATTCTCTCTCATTTTTCAGAATTTTCTTTATGGGTCTTGAGTTTCATAATTAGAGTTGGACTGATTTTTGGATATTTTTAGTATGAAAATAGAGGTTTTCCCTAGAATTAAAGTTTTAAAAAAGATGAGTTAGAGGTCATAAGAGCTTGTGTTCCCATTATTGATTTGAGAATAATTGTAAAGATGGTATAAAAATGCAAAATACATGGTTGATACCTTTTCGTAAAAATAATAATTGTGTTTAAAGACCAATCTTATGCGTTATCTTGTCCATTTGTAAGTGTACATGACTTCTTTGTTCATTATAGTACTACGATTATTAGGTAATATCTATAGTTTATTATAATAGTATTTAGGTGATTATTTTACATGAAATCAATCATGCATTTTGCATTTTTATGTCATATTTATAATTATTCTTTGTATCTCATATTTGCAAAATTTATTCCCAAATCAACAAGGCAAGTTTCCTTGAAACAATAAATCTTTGTTGATTTTAATTCCCTATTACATATACATATATATGTGCATTTATCTTATTGATATTCATTAAAAGAAAAATTATTAAATTCCTTTTTTGCATCAGTCCTTAAAAAGAAAAAAGGAGTTGTGGTTAAAAACAATTCCAACGATAAAATTTGCTTTAAAATGTTCAATACCAAAACAGTATAAAACTATTTAATTAATTAACACATGATTTGTATTATTCTCATTATTAATATTTTATATTTTGAAAACTATTAGTTGAGTATTTAAAAAAGGCAACCTACTAATGTGATGAGAATTGAAAAGATTCAACTCTTTTTTCTTGAAAAATACCTGTCAGGCGTTCTTATTTTCACACATTTTTAAAAGCATTTCTGGAACATTAGTTCTGTTTTTTATAAGTATAATTTCATATGTTTTTTTAAACAAAAGTCTTTTCCTAACTTTTATTCTTTAAGTAACTTTTTAAACAAAATTAATTATTTATTTGTTGTCAACGATTAAAAAGATTATAATAAAGTATGTAATTGTTGTTATAATCTTGAAATTCTACTAAAGAAACATGATGGACTTAGGGATTGTTTGTTTTTTATTTAAATCTTGAAAATTTGAATAGTTTTAGTATTCGATTTGTTTGTTTAATTTTACGACATTGTGAAATTTTTTAAAAAAAAGTTATAAATAGAAAGAAGTGAACATATTTTGCTTTTATTTGTTTAATCGTTCATGAAACCAGAAAATTTAATGAATTTAATAAACTGAAGGAGGAAATTTGTGGCGCTCATGCTGGCTGGATGACAAAGGGGTTTGGGACAGTATTCATCCGGGCCGATTCGTTTTATTTTTGATTAAAACAAATCTTATTTAATAAATTAAAGTAGTGGGATGGAAATTCCCAAAGCCAATCCGTTTATATTTGATTTTGTTTTGTTTTTATTTTTTATTTTAATTTTTATTATATTAAAATTAATATATTTCATAAAAAATAAAAATAAAAGTATAATTTATAAATTATTTATTAAAAAACATTTTAATTATTATTATTTATATTAAAGTATAAAATAAAATAATAAAATTTAGGAAAATTTGATCTTGAGGATATTAATCAAGCCTAATTGGCAGGTTCAAATTTTGTTCTGAGTTTTTGGAAGGAATAACATGTGGACCACCCATACTAAGGAGGAAACTGGTCAATGATTCCAAGCATGTCGCCTCACAGTAACGCCCCAACACCCTCAGATCAGGACCATCTGTTCATCCAACAACAGCAACAACAGCAGCCGCAGCAACCACAGCAGCACCACCTTTATCAGCATCAACAGCAGCGTCTTCACCATCACCAGCCGCAGCAGCAGCAGCAGCAGGCAGCAACTAGAAACAGCGCAGCAACAGCGCAGCAGCGGCAGCAACAGCATCATATCGCAATCACTGGCTTCTCACTTCCACTTACTACATGTAAATAAACGGAAAACCTAAATCCTAATTGCTTTGTGATGATTTGATTTTGATGCTGTCCACAGTTGGTGGAGAATTTTGCCGATAAATCCGAAAACAGAACACGTGATGATCAGCACTCTGATGCACTGGTTCTAGTTCAGGAAATGAACACTCACTTTGAGAAGTGCCAGCAGCTTCTGAACTCAATATCAATCTCTATCAACACAAAGGCTATGGTAATTAACAACTGCTTTCATCATATTTTTTAGGTTTTGATTTGAATACTGTAGATTACATTCTAATGTTGTAGATTATCCCGGATTGTGATTGAGTTATTGGGTTAACGGTTTATGGTTGGAGATTCAGTAGCCATTGTGTTCGAGAAAATGGGGAAGCATTAAGAAGAAAATGGTGGGCTTCTAGAATTTAATAGATAACATTGCCCAAGGATTGAATATAAACCCTTTTAATTGAGTTCAGTAGGACCTTGTCATATGGTCAGTCTAGTGTTAGTTATAGGTACCATGCATCGTTATGATAATGGGTCCATAGATCCTTTCTGGACTTCCATATATGTTCAGAAAATGACTCAAAAACGCATTCATCATGGAACGATGGAGCATGCCTCTGTTTTCATTTCTTATATCAGAATCTATGAGTTGTATGTAACTTGTACTTTCTCGGTTACTGAATGTTGTTCATAGACAGTTGAGGGACAACAGCATCAGCTGGAGGAAAGTAGAGCAACATAAATCAACAGAGGTTTGTGGTGTCAGCCTAGAATGTTTCTGTTTGCACCAAGTTTGCAATACAGCTTAATGTATTCCACATGTTTATATGTTGATGCTACAAGGACCTGGTTGCCAGTGTGGAACTCTGTTGAGGATCTCATCAAGTCTGAGCCTTGGTGCTTTAGATTCTCTGAAGATGCAGTAAGAGATCCTCCTGTTTTACTTTTTTAAATAACTGAAGAACAATATATATCACTTTGATTCGAAACAAAGCCATTTATCATATTTTGGTAAAAACAAGGCTTTGTTATAAACCTTTTAATACTATTGAATTGATTGGTTGTCCTCTATGAGTTCACTGGATTGAAAAAAAGGGCATGTAGGTTTTTGTCAGAAATGGAAATGTTAGGCCCTCATCGACATTTTGCAAGACTTTTCTAATACGATTCTCTTTGAACCAACATTATTCTTCAGAACTTTTTATCAACTAACCATTTATCTTTGTTTTCTATGTTTCTGTGTGATGTTCTCTGAATTTGCTTTTTGGTGCTTGTAAATGTTGCCAAAATCTTGTTAATTTTAAATCTTTTAATAGGTTAATATTTACTAGTAAAGACCTAAGAAGAGGAGGCAATGCTCAAGTACATAGAAAGCCTACAGTGCATGTCGAAGGCAAGAACCAAACAAGTGTCTATTTAGAAATTGTTCTTAAAATTCTAACTAAAAAACAGGAGTTTTGAACTTTTAAATGTTTTTGAAAATTATTTAAAAAAACAAACATTTGATAACAAATTTATGGCCTTTCAAGTCACTTTTGAAGTGTTCTGAGAAAACAAGTGAAAATGTTAAGCATTCTTTAGAAGCTTTTAATTTATATAAGTGTGTCATGCCCTTCATTGCAGACCAAGCTAAGAAAACTGTTTTCTATTTTAAAGATTCAGCAGAAATTTGTTAGTGAAACAATTGTAAACTATTCTAAGAATTGCTTTTGTCTTCACCCCGAACTGTCCCAATCTACCCAACTCCCTTGTATATCATCAATAGAATCTAACAAAGATTCACATTCTGAACATGTAACCTTAAATCCTGAGTGGCCTTTCACATTCAAGCAGCTTCTGACCTTCAGCCTGGCTTGTTAATTTCAGGCCTACTGTACTGAGATATCTGTCCAAAGTTGCGAGGCTGAGAGGAAGCTTATGGCACTGTTATGGATTTCGTCTCCTGATATTCACATAAGGAGCTTACCATGTGAAGTCCTGAAGCTGAAGAAATAGGTCTGTTAATTGCCAATTGTTTGTAAGAAAAACAGATCTGTGTGTTCTTCTTTCTGTTCCTCTTGAGTTTATACCCACCCTCCCTAATTTGCTAGTTAAAATCATGTTTTGGTTCTCGAACAAGATCATTTACCAGGTTTTTAATTAAATGGGAAGATTTTATCCTTTTTCTGGGATTTTCTCTCATTTTTTCAGAATTTTCTTTAAGGGTGTGAGTTTCATAATTTAGTTGGACTTTGATTTTGGATATTTTAGTATGAAAATAGAGGTTTTCCTGAAATTAGAATTTACAAATGAGTTGAGTCATAAAACTTGTGTTGTCCACATTGAGTTTGAGAATAATTGTAAAGATGGTATAAAGAGATTCAAAATACATGGTTTAAGACATTTTCATAAAAATAATTGTGTTTCAAGGCATTATATAGGTATTATGTTAATAAACTGTAAGTACTACGTGACATTATTATTATTATTCTTTTATTATTATTATTATTATTATTATTATTATTCTTTTATTATTATTATTATTATTATTATTATTCATCTTTTATTATTATTATTATTATTATCAAACGTTTTTTTTGTCTTAAAAACTCTTAAAAGTGTTTTTAGATTTAGAAACACTTCTAAGAAGCCTTTGCGAACTGATTCTTATATAAGTGCTAAAGTTCTTACTTATCAGATATGGGATGTGACAAATACAGATATTGTCCACTTTGGGCCCCTCACGGCTTTAAAACGTGTCTACTAGGTTTAGAGAACTCATACTTATATAATGCTAAGAACTTTCTCCCATATCCGATGTGGGATGGAACAAACACCCTCAGGCAAACATAACGTCTTCATTGTGTCCTATGGGATTGCGGAGCCAAACCAAATCGACAAACAACTTTCTGTAGGCAGAAAATTCAATTTTCTCGGCCAGGAACAAAATCGTAATTTCGGTCAAAAATCAAAATTTATTCTCTAGATCTCGGATGACAAAACAGATTTCAGTTAGATCGTCTACGAGAAATCTAGCTATACGTCGAATTGTTAGAACCAGGCGTCGATTTGCGTTTTCAGAGGCATCAGTATCGGGTGTCGTAAAAGCGAAGTAATGAGTGACAAAATTCACCTATAACATGTACACATGTTACACATGTTCTGCGTAATTAGAGAGATGATGGAAATGGACGATTAGAGATAATTGCCAAATAGCCAGAAAATCAAGCTTGGGGACATAGATGACATTATAGAATTTGCTATAAATGATAATAAGACCTGTATAATAGTGTCGTCTCACACCTTTTGAAAGCAAAAAAAAAAAAAAACGTGTGAGATGGGGTGGGCATTTCAGATTTGGTTTTAGAGTGAGAGAGAGAGACTTATCTCTAGGTTTCTTGGCAATCCGGTAGGTCGGTCGTCGGGACAAGGAGGAAGAGTCGTTGCGGCGAGGGGCAACGTGTAGGTACCGGAGTTTAGGAGTTTTGAATAAACTCGAGTGAGGTGAGGTTTCCTCCTGTGGGTTTTACACTTTATTTAAGTGTTTTGTAACGTTTCGGATGATTTGAGGCCTTGAATGGCCGTTTGATCGGTCCCAAAACTTGGGACCGATGTGTGAAAAATTTATGGAATTTATTGGACAATTAGTGACTGTCCATGAATTTTGGGGCTATTTATGTTGGAAATTATGCATTAAATTGTGTTGTGCTATGCATCATGCCGGAATGGCAATTGGATTTCGGGTTCACAAGGTGGAACCGATGTTGAAAGTGGTGTGAGCGGTAACCCAGGGTTTCTTTGGCCAACATGAATAGTGTTCATGAAATAAATTTTGTGAAATAATGTGTTTGGTTGAGTAATTCAAATCGAATTGCTTGTGGTTGTTAATTAGCCCACGTGAGCTAATTTTTGGTGTAATGAATTTTGAAATTGCATAACATGTTTGTGTGATTTAAATTATGTAAATATATGTGATGATATATTTGCATGTATTAAGATAAATTGTATTGGAATTGGCATCCTCGTGTTCCATATGCCTTTGGGGCACCACACTAGAGCGATAGAGTGAGTGCATGAGGTGGTTTATTGAGAGAGTGGTTTTGGAGGGTTGACTAATAATAATAATTATCGGAGCGTGTCCATTACAATATCAGAGGGTAGTCCATAACATATCAATCGTCGAGATCGGCTCAATTGATATATCGGAGTTGTCCATTATATAGATCATCGGAGTCAGTCCTTTACTTATATATCGGAGGGTTGTCCACAATTAAAAACAAATATCTTTGTTTTGAAATAGTATTTCTCATGTGGCTTGGAGCAGGAGTGTGAGGGGAGTCGATGAGGACTCGAGGTATGAGTTAGTCATGTAGACGTTCAGTAGGATCACACATTTACTTGAATGTGCGTTTTCATTGAAAGAACATGCATATCACGCAGGTGGAAGTAACTCATTTAGGGTGATTCCCTCTTGGGCATTAGCTCACCTGTTGAGGAATTTATTATTTAGTGCGAGGGGCCTTACGGGGAAGGCGGCTCATCATAGAGCCGCTTTAGAAGAAAGCGGGTTATGACTTTGGTTTATAGTAACACTTTATGTATTAGAATTTTAGATTTTAATATATGTTGTATAAGAGTAAAATTTTAACTCTTGTAACTATGGTATATAGTTGGTATGGTTATGAGTATTGTTTTATGGGCCCAAGTGGCCGTTTTTACTCATATATATATATCTTCTGTTGTTGATGATTGGGACGGTGGTTCTTGGAATTTAAGAGCTCCGTCTGAGAGACTACGCATTACCGTGGTGTGTCGAGTTATCCGACATTCCGCAGTATTCAGCAATTGGCAGTTATCCAATGGAACCGAAATGGAAAAAGTCATGACTTGGTATTGGAAGCTTAGGTATCTACGACTACCTGGGACCCGAGGATTGGGCTTAGGCATAGTCTTTGAGGTGTAAGAACATCACCACTAGGGTGGCTCGATGTTAGGTTTAGGTATGTGAAGTTACCACCAGAAATCGGGACAAAACTAGGACACTTCCCACATTGCATGTGTTTAATTATTGTTTTGTGTGATTTGATGAATTCTTGTGTGAAAAATATAACATGAATTATGTGTTGTGATGTTTGTATTGCTTAGTGATTAGCACATAGGGAAAAATATGATGTGTTGGAAATTTTTAAGAGTTTTTGATTGTATGGCTTGGAACAAGAGAAAAATGAATAAATTTAGATAATTTATTTGAGATTATAGAAATGAAAAAAAAAATAAAGAAAATAAGAATTTTATAAATTTATTTTGGTTTTAGAAAGTGAAGAAAATTGAATAAAATAGAATTTTATAAATTTATTTGATATTAAGGAATGAGAAAAAAAAATAGGTATATATGTTTTTTTAGTGTTTTCAGTAATTTAAAAGAAAAAAAATAATAATGAAAAACGAAAAAAAAAAAGAAAAAAAATTTGGTCTTTGGAATTTGATTTGAGCTCTTGTACAATTGTGTGTGGTGTATTGCAGCATGGGAGTCTGATTATGGCTTGGTTTGTATTTATAGAAAGAAGAGGCTTGATGGTTGAGTTTGTATCGTAATACAATAGGGTGTATTGTGACAGGAAGGGCTGGCTTGGCTACTGAGGTCACGATACAAATAAATTGTATCGTGACGCCCAGAAACGGCTTTATTCTTGAAGCGTATTACTGTCTGAGTTTAGGTAATGTAGTAGAGGAAGCGGGCAATGAATATGTAGTGACCTTATGATGAATGTGAACAAGAAATGTGACCTTGAGACCACAGTGTGCGAAGCGCCTGGAGAGCATGCGAGACGTGACATGGCCAAGGTCTTAGCCACGACAAAATGTTGTACGACCTGCGGCCAGCGCGCGGCCGCGCCGGCTTGGCCCATGGTAATATGATACCTGTGATTTGACTTCGATGTTATTCTTAAGTCACTTTTTGAGCCTTTGTTCATGAACAATGTTGCGACATTTGAAATCATCACAAAAAAATTTACGAAAAAAATGAGTAAAGTAAAATAAAATCAAATAAAATGGGACAAATTTTGAAAAAAAATGAAATTTTCGAAAATAAAATTTTTGTGGAAAAAAAATGATTTAATATGTATGATTTGATTTAAAGTGATTTAATGATTTAATATGACAACTCAGATGTTGTCTAAGCCTCAAAACTGTGAAGGGAGGGTTGCTAGGTTGGTTGATGTGGATTTGCGGGTGTTCCTCTGTTTTCATAGATCAGTCACTAGCGTATTTGTGTTTCAAACTTTCCAAACTAGGTTTAAATGCTATTTAATGTATTTTCTTTAGTCAATACTTGGCATGCTTTAGGGTTCAGTGTATTCTTAATGGTAGATACACTGACATCCATTAGATGTCATTTACGAAAGTTGAAAGTAGGTTAAAATGCTTTATTTTCAACTGCAGGAACATTAAATGCTCGATAAAATGCTGTATGGTTCAAATAGGAATGTTACTAAGGGTTGGTTTTTAAAAGTTAAACATAGATTCGGTTTCAGAGCTTGACTATATGTCATTTGCTACTTGTGAGAAATAGCAGAGGATTTTCTACAGCCCCATCATACCAAAATAATGACCCCAAAACTGGAGTCTTCTTTTTACATCTTATTTTAAAATTTGCTTTCGATTAGCCTAGTAACGTAACAGCCACACTTTTATGCAAATCCGAAAATCCAAATGAAAGCCTCACCATTTTGAATCATTATACAAGTCATTTGTAAGGCGAAAACTTATCACGTGTTGATCCTAGAGCACTTTATCTTTGCGATGAATTTATATATACGACGTAGAGTAGTATAAATTTTGTTGATTCCCGTGACCTGCGTAGCGCGAATCAAATGGCGCATTCAGGGGATAGTGCCAAACTACGGATATTGAGTTGATGAGTACTTGTAATCCTCATTACAAGTATTGGTGACCTTACAAACCTTTTGATTTTTCATTGTTTAGAATTTCAAGTTTTTGCTCGGCCCGGTCATGCGGCGGGTTTTTATCATCACGATCATTTATTGTTGGCTAACACTAATCCTTTTTGGCAAGTCTTTTTGTTGTTCTTTTCTTTGTCTCTTTTTGTGTCACGGGTGTTTAGCCATCTTGGGATAGAGATGTCGGGCTAGGCGCGAGAGTCTGTACTGTTGAACAAGGTTGTGAAGTTAGTACTTTGCAGTGGTAAATGGATCCTCTACGAGGAACAACAAAGTCATCAAGCGACTCCTATGAATCCAGGCCTCTGGAATTAATGAGGACCACATACCCTCCTAGAGTTAGTGCACCTTCTGCATCATACCACTGCGAGGATGTAGTAGTGAGACCTTATCGTGCCTCTACTCCCAAACTTTTCATAGTATGGAAAATGAAAATCCATACACACACATCAGGTTTTGAGAAGTATGCATAACTTTTTAAGGAGGATTGTAACCGATATCGTTTGATGAAGTTGAAGGCATTCCCATTAACCCTCAAAACAAGCCAAAATATGGCTTAATTCATGAGACCAAGAACCATTAGAAGGTGATGGAAATTTGTGTGGGGATTTTAAAAAATTCTTGATTGCTCACAGACTGATAATTTGAAGAGGCAAATCTACCGTTTCGGCCCATGCGACGTGAAGGTTCTATCGGTGCTAGGAGAGGTTCTGGAGACCATCGGTGCGTGTCCACATCATGGTTTCGATACTTAGATGCTTATGAATCACTTCTATGGTGGTATGTCTCGGCCGTAGACCGACTCACAGAGCTTGATGTGTGGGGACTTTACGAGCAAACACCGAGATGAAGCCATGGACTTTTTGAATTGTGGGCAGAGCTTCAAGGAGATGGGATGAGCCAAGCCAAGGGAGGTGGAGAAAATGAGGCCTTCGGCCCACGAGGAGGCATTTTTGCACTACGAGGATATGGAGATGAGAAAGCGAAATATATCAGCGCAGCTAGGAAGGTGGAAGAATTTTGGAAGGAAAAAAGAGCTACATGAGAGTGCAATTAGTGGCCCGAAATCCTGCCGCAGGCCAACCCTTCATCAATTTCCAATCCTTTATTACCTGAAAGAACCTTTGTCCAATTGTTCCTCGTGAGAGATTTGATGGCGAGGCATGCAGTGTGGAGCATTGTCTGACCTGACCAATTACCACCATATGGTAATACATATAATCCCGATTGGAACCACCCTAATCTCTCTTGGAAGCCTAATCCCACAACTTATGTACTTTGGTACCCGAACAACGGTTTGGTTCCTCATCTCGACCCGGTATCACCATCCTCGTCCCACATTGAGCAGCTATTTTAAATTTGAGCAAGGTGGTAGGTGATTTTATGGAAGAGCAAAAGGGAATCAATGTCTGATTAGCTCGGAGAATAGAGAATCTTGTGGAAAGCACCTGAGCGAGAATAGATGGGCCGTAGCATGATCGGTGATAATGGGTATTCCGTCACGAGTTACTATTTACGGAGGTACGAAGAAAGGAAGATTCCCTTCCCGGACACTGCGATCTGAGGTCCAGCGGAAATAGGTTCTTCCATCCAGCTCGAGAGTGGATAGGTAAAGGCTATCATCACTTTGCGGAGTGGAAAGAATTGAGCAACCGGTGCCTAGGATTGCTAAAAGAAACAAAAGGAAAAGG
Source organism: Tetrastigma voinierianum (assembly GCA_016808115.1). Classification (NCBI taxonomy): domain Eukaryota; kingdom Viridiplantae; phylum Streptophyta; class Magnoliopsida; order Vitales; family Vitaceae; genus Tetrastigma; species Tetrastigma voinierianum. Next base: position 176,203 of record JAEQBH010007653.1, read on the forward strand.
AAGCGAGCTGAGGTAATAATCGGAGAAGATTCAATGAAGAAAAACATGCCCCCCTCCATTTCCTCAAACACTTAGAAGCAGAAAAATCCATGAACCAAGCCCGAAATTTGGGAGGTGGTAAAGCGATGAAAGTAAATATCCCATTGTGACATAGTGCTTGAATTGACATATGCAAAATTTTTAAGGACCTGTGCGGTCGAGAGGTTGGGCATTGAAAAGCCTTCCTAACGAGCAATTCGGTGCCATCATTGAGCAAGACCAGGTGAAATACAAGAGATCCGGGATCCCCCACAATATCGATCAACAATGGAGGAACATAGATAAAAGCCTTTGTTGGACTTGGGGCAGTGTAAACCTCTTTGCCATACTCGGTATATAGCGGTTGGGTTGGGAACTTAAGCCTACCAACATCACTCCTATCCTTAGGCGATCGATCGGTAAAAATTCCTAAGAATAGTTGAGGATGTGTGGTGAAGGTGGACAAATTCTATCTAGTGGATTTTGTGAGTGCTCAAATCTGAGGCAGGTGCGGTTGGGCCTAATCATGTGCTAATCATCTGGGAAGGCCCCATTTTTGGCCACTTCAATAGATAATCAATTCTTGCAGGAATGAGTCATCAGCTCACATTTGGAAACATGACACTGGAGCTCAACATTTTTCACCTGAGCAACAAGCACAAACCATTAGAGGATGAGGGGCAGGAATTAGATGACGTTTGCTTGATTGGTGGTACGAAACCAAGTGCTCTAAGCTGCGGGGAGGATTGATGAAGAAAAGTGAAGCCAGTTGATGGAGAATTATTGCATCGATCCTCCCTAAGAGCCAATGCTTTCCCAACACACCAGAGTGAAAGAAGCTCAACACAAAGGAGGCTGAGCATGAGGCAACTTCTGACACACATCACTGCGGGAATTGGGAGCTCCTCCTCCTTGATCCTCCATGAGATGAAATTCCCGACTCTTGGCTGGTTTGGTCTCAACGGGCTAAAGCTGCGACTCAAAAAATTTTGATTTTAAGATTCAAATTAAGTCAATTTTTAGTTTATTTTATTTTTATTTATTTTAGTTTTATTTTAGTTTATTTTTATTTATTTTATTTTAATTTTTTAAAAATTAATTTTGTTTTTGTTTTCCAGGATGGAAGGTGGTGCAGGGCATAAATTTGTGGCAGAGATTTATCCTCCTCTGCTGGCTCTTCGGCTACAATGGGGGTCCTTTCGGTTGCTAAGTGCTTTATAAAGGAAACCTACGTTCTTAGTCATGACACCTTCTCACAAAAAGCAGCCTGATGAGGCCCCTCCGTGCCCTGCGTTTACGCCTGCTGCCCGGCTAACGTGTGAAGCGGTCCATATTTTCCTTTCGCTTCTCTTTATGCGCCTCACTGTGCATTCCAATGGGCCAGAAACCACTCTCTTCCTGCCCGATCTGTCGCTACTGTACTTTGCGAGCCTGCTTTGCACAGGTCGCGGCCATTAAGCGCCCTTCCGCGCCCCGTCGGTCCCGAGCTAAATTGCGAGACATGGTTCGCACTCGCAGTGCCCATCGTTCTGAGCTAAATTCGAGTTCGGTACCCACTGAGAGAGATGGTGGCGGCACGTCAGTACCGGTGCTCGCTCTCGGACGAGGTTGCAGAGACACCTCCTGCATTATTTTGCTTCTATTTTGGGGAGGCTCGAGGCTTGGAGCCCCATCCGACGATACCGGACCGGGTGGGACCTGCGCCCCTTCTCCTGTGCATACGGGACCCACGGAGGGCCGCCTTCAGCGGACCGGACATCCGCGGGTGGTCATCGCGGTCTAGGCCCGGCGTCGCCTCCTCCACCCGATCGGAGTTCGGTTGCCCCGAGTTATCCCCATACGAGGATCACGTTCGTGTTCCAGCTACTATCCGTTCGGGAGGCGTCAATCTTCGTGCCAGGGACATCCATGGAGAGCCATACTATGACATACCGGCATTGACAGCAGACCTTAAGGGGGATAAGTTAGCTGAAGGAAGTGCATGCAAATGGTAACCCCAAAGTGCCCAGAAATTTGTCAAACTTGAGCTATGTGCAGATTACGTACTTGAATTGGAAGTAATCTAGATGTAAATACACTACTTGAGTTTTGGTGATCCAAATTGGGTGATTCCAATTGGAGAAGAAACCTTAGAACCCTATATTCAAATGAGTGAAGAAACAATTTCCAATTTATGGAGTTAAGACCCCATAAATCAAGGATAACAATAGGTGATTCAGTGAGCTAACCGATTTAGCATTAAAAAAAATGTTGTAACTTGTGTTATGTGGTTGAGAGCATTAGAGAAGGAATTTTAAATTGAAACTTTAAATAGATGTCATTAGATATATATAGGACTAATCTGGAGAGTTTCATAATTTTTTTTGAACCCGTTTGAATAATTTTTGGAAATAAAATTAAAGGTATTGTTGGAAAAGAGTTTGCAAAATAAGTGGTTTTTTTTTTTGTTAGGGCTTTTGGTGCTCAAGGGAGTAAATTTATTTCATTTTGGTTTTATATGAATGTTGTGTGACCCTAAAGTGACTTGCGTGTGAAATGCACGTTAAGTTTCGCTATATGAAGGGCGATTAATATTTTAGCCGTATTCGTTTGAGTGTGTGAAGCTAAGCTGAGGCGGGAAAGTTGGTAGGAAGTCGTGCTCCCGCCGGTTTGGTACAAAGGTGAGTGTTCTAAACCCTATTTTTTCAAATACTAGTGTATTATTATTATAAATTGTTTGCTGGTATTTAATGGTTTGATTGTAAACCATATTTGAAAAACAGCAATGAGTTTAGCAAACAAGTAATGGTTTGATTTGTCCAACCATACTTTTAAAAAGTGTAAGGAGACCAAATGATGTATATGTAGAGAAAATATGGCCACGAGGTAGATGTGGTAAATGCGAAGCGATTTGAAACAAAAGTAAGTATACTCAAAAACTGAAATGAAAAGTAGCCACCAGCACTCAGCCCTTTCCGCAAGTGCACGGGTCATACAAGTAATAAAGTGGACTCTAGAATTAGGATGTCATGCCACGAGTTGGAGTTCTCTCTGGTGGAATTTGATCACCCAGATTACAAGGGCTTTTTTTTCACTATTTAGGCGATCAAATAGGATGTGGAGATAAAATCAATTTAATTGAAACAAAAGCGATTTAAAACTAATCCTAAAAATCTACCAAATAAACAATAACTACTTAATTCTAAAAGGTATGAAGAGTCACTAAGGATGGGGATAATTATTTACAAAAGAGAGTTTGCATTTTCTTTGAAAGTGCGGTATTTGTGAGTTGAATGTTGGATTTGTCAGCTTGATATAGTATAGCTTGAATTTCTCCATACACCATACATTTCATAGTTAAGTCCATATTCCTTTTCAAGACAAATGGGTCTAAATAGCTACTTGTAAAATTTGGCTCTCTTTAAGATTTGATTGTTTTCTTTTCTGATACTTACAATCATTTCTTAGAATTTGAAGAATTCTTGCCCATGAATGAGGATAATGCAAGCCTTCTCGATGTAATTGGTATCTAAATCCCTTCAAAATCTAATAAAATTTTCTATCTCCTTGATTAGATCTTTGCTAACACGGGATCAAGATCCTTTCATCAGACTAAGGAGAAACTTCTGATCAACTAAATTGATACATCATCTAATTAATCCTCACATCATGAGTAAATTAGTGATCTATCAAAGTAATTTTTCAGAGTTCATTAGTTCCAAGATATTAATCTAACATACCCCTAAGTTACCGCTCTTTACTCTCAGGAATCTCCATCTTTGTGTCACTCAGAGGGCCTCCTGGAAATCAGAGCAAAGATACATCTCTTTTTTGGGTATAAGCTACTAATATTCCGAACAATTCATTATATGAACAGTACCAATTATATAAATTCAGTATTCAAACCCACAAAATAAGCGAAAAAGCTGCCAAATATGAATGTTCAACAATTAAACCCCAACCAGAGGAATTGTTTAATGTTTCCATTCTTTGAATTCCAATCATCACCAATCATACAAAAAGTAGAAAATGAAGAAAGAAATCAAGAGAAAGAAAGAGAAAAACCCAGTTTGAGCTTAAATCTTCTCCTCGAAAAGTAAATAAATTGAATATCTGATCTGACAAGAAATCTTCAATAGAAATAAAAATGCTCTAAGATCTATTAAAATAAAAATGCAAGCCAAAAACTAAGAAAATGGCGGGTTTAGAGAGAAAACCCATGAGAGAGAGAGAAAAGTCAGATTTTAGCTTCAATCTTTAATACGAACATTAGTAGAAATACGAACCTCACATTCTTACAACAGAAAATATCTTCAATAGAAATAAAATCTACTAAAAAATAACTCTCAGATCTAAAAAGAATCAAAATCTACAGAAAAACTGGAAAAATGGGCAGTCTAGAGAGAGAAACCCCATGAAAGAGGCTCTCCAATCTTCAGCACTTTCTTTACCTAAAAAAGCAGTATATATGGTCCTAGGGTGAAATGGGCTTGAAATTAGGTCAAAACTCAATTTCGAAACCTTTTTCAGTTCTATGACATTTAAGTGTGACACGAGGTTTTACGTCACGACACCATTTCTGTCATGACATGCTTAGCGACATACTTGGTGCGACATACTTCCTGGTCGCGACCGCCGCGACATACTTTGGTCGCGACATCTTTTCTGGTGCGACATACTCTCTGACAACTTTGTTTTCTTCTCCAACTTGTAGGCCATAGCCGTTTAACCGGATTTGGCGTGTAGTGTACTTTCGTTGGAAACTCTTTGAATGTAGAATGCAGCCGTAGAAATTGAACCATTTGATGTTTAGATGGTACAGAAAAATTCATCTTTCCAGTGGTGCGCTATGAGACTCTTGGTTGACTCTTCTTTTGAAATAAATTGCTCATTTCTTGCCAAAGCACTTGCTTTTCATTTATAATCATACAAAACCAAGTTTGAAGGAAATTTTATGAGTTTTATATGAATATGGATATAAAATGCTCAAAATAACATGTGAAATGAACTCAAAACATAGATAAGTTTTGCACTCATCAAACATACTGACTTGAAGTTTGCTTGTCCTCGAGCAAGAAAAGAAAGAGATTGCTTGTCCCAAGCAAATGAAAGGAAAGTTCATTTCACCCTTTTTATTTAACCAAAACCGAGAGTAATCAAGCTTTCTTGAGGGTATGTGATATGTGTCACAGAATCACCCGCCCCACAGGAATATAGAAAATATGATCAAGATAATTTATTCATTTTAATAGTGAATTAATCTCACAATAGACAAATTTAAAATCTGCAAGTTTCTCACTAGTGTGTGTGTGGTCTTTCCCTAACAAGCAATTTACAAGCTAAGATGAGTTTTATGAGAATTGAGATAAGTATGTGGATCTCCTAAGATAATTTATTTAGGTTCCATGAAGCATTGTTCTTATCACTCTCCACTAATGTAGACACACACAACTCTCAAGATCAAGTAGGTCTTTATAAGCTTGTAATGTAAGGCTTGGGTGAGGGGGTAGTTGAGTAGTCATTTAGGCTAAAACTTACCCAGCTTCTGTATTTTACGCATTAACAGCTCCTACTCCATCCACGATTCTTACCATGACATAGTGACACTCAGGCACGACGGTGGTGCATCCTTCCATACCATCACCAGCATCACTTTTAACAAGTGCATTCTTTCAACAAACATCAAGAAGCCTTTTTCTTTAAGACAAGGTTATTAGAGTAGTACAATGTCAAAACCCCCTTAGAAAGCTTTCTACCAACCCATGCTTGAGCTTTAAATCAATAGCTCCCAAACCAATTGGCCTTAGGGTATTAGGTGTTGAGACACCCCTTAGGATTTACTTGCTCTAGGGAAGGAAGGCTACGAGGCTAGACTCACTCTTCCTTGACTTTTATTGTATTTTTGCTTCTTTTACATTCGATATATATATATATATATATATATATATTTTTTTTTGACAACTTCTTTTGATTTGCAACAACTCATTTCAACCAAGAAAAATAACTCCCCCGAACTTGCTCCTCACCACATTTTCTCAATTATGTTCAAATCCTACGTATTATGGGTGAGTTTGGTTCTTTATTGAGGGATAGTGATGTATAGGAAGGTTATTGGCTTCAAACTTGTTTTTTTTATAAACAATTTTGGCTCTTTAAGGCTCAACATCTTGGTACTAAGAGGAATATGCATATGCATATTAATAGGGTTAGCAGAAGGCACAATCTTTCCAAGGATGGCCTATATCATTTCTCAATTGTTGTGTTGCCTAGGATTTAAGCCTCAGCGATAATAGAACAAGTTCTAGAACCTATGGAATCAAAATTAGATGGATTCTCATAAACCTTCTCTAAACCAAGCAAAAGCGCTTTTCAAGGGTACTTAGTGACCACGTGCATGGTTTTGAAACCAATGACTAAATAGCCTATTAAGAGATAACTCATTAAGCATTAAGTCCTATATCTCTAATATTGTCCATATGTCAAGGGTTCATTTATGGTCCTTATTGACAGCCGCAATGACTCAAAAGCAAACTCAATTAACTCAATAAACTCTAACTAAAAAAAATACCAAACTAAGATTGTAAGTTATGAAGCATCAAACAAAGTCATTATCGAGGAAAAGCACCAGAAATTTCATCCTCAAAGTTGTCATTTCAACATGTGGGGTGTGACATGATAAACTAACAAAAATAAACACTAACTTTGAGATGAACATTGTCCTAAATGTCTAGCAATGGCTTGAAAGGCAATAAAGTAAAGCATTAATAAAGAGAGATGGAAAAGTGAACTCCCCTTTGTAGTCTTGGCCACTTTGAATAGGAAACTTGATGATTTTCGAGACATTGACATTGGTGTACTACCCCTTGATACACTCTTTTGCTTCTTTGGAGCCATGAAAGTGGCTGGCATTTCTCAAACGCGAATTGTGCACCTGACTTCCTTCGCCTCAAATGAGTGAGTTTTGATTCTTCAAAACCTCCTTCTAATACAATACAAATCACTCCCACAATCAACAATGATCCCTGAAAGAACCAAAACAAACAACCAAGCACAAAAATTTTCTTCCATTAACTCCTCTTTAATCTTGGAATGATGGATGGAAAGTGAGGTTCAACAAGAGTAAGTTTGTGGGTTTTTGTGATGGGTTTTGAAGCTTGAAGATGATGAAATGGATTGGGGAGGAATGTGATTTAGAATTTGAGTGGATGGGAGAGGAGTTTGAAAGTGGTTAAGTTACAGGGTTGGAGGGGAAAGAGTATGGCAAGATAGAGTATAAAGGAGGAAGAAGAAAAATGGGTTTTAAAAGGGTTAAAAAGCCTCTGTTTTCTAAATAGCTGTGGTCTTTGGTCACGTTACTTGATTCTGTTCGAAGCACCTGTTTTTTATCAACTTGTTGTATACTCATATCTCCTCTTCATTTTAACTCGGAATTGGATGTGTAAGGACTCGTTGGAAAGCTCTTTCAATGTAGGAATGTGCTCATGGAGCAGGGGTGAGACATTTGGAGCCTCAATCAATACAGAAAAATCAGAATGTTCAATGTTGTCAGTGTGATGATTTCTTGACTCATAGGTTCTCCTTGCTTTGTCTCTTGCCCTTATCACTTTGCTATCTTCAAAAAGTCCTTCATGCTTATATATTCTCTCAAAATTCCTCCAATAGCAACCCTTAATTCTTTCATTCATTCTTGAACTCATCTCTTGTCTTCAATTCTCCTCAAGCATGATCATGAACCTTCAAACTTTATATTTTAGTTCAATTTGGTTCTTTTCACCTCAAAAACCCTAAATTTGATGAACATCTCCACTCCATTTTTTCACACTTGAGAGAGAGCACTATAATTACATCAACCACTTTCCAACTGCACCTTTGCTCTTGCAAACTGATCCTTGTTTCTTATGTTGAGCTTCAAATTTATCTTATTAAAGAAACACTAACAACGAAGTTAAAACAACTGCTTGGAATTTTCATCCAGCAGAGTAAAAAAAACAGCAACAAATAAAATTACTAAAAAAATAGAAAAAGAAAAGAGAATGGATAGAATCCTTATTACTTAGCTTAGGTTACCTCCCAAGAAGCTGCTCCGTTTTTAGAGTCCAGCTAGACTCATTGGAAAAGCACTAGTGCTTCCATTTGACCAATCATTCATCTTGGAAAGTACTTCCTCTTCATAACCATTCAGCTCAAGGATGTTTTCTTTCAGACTTTGAAGAGGGGAAAGAAACTCAAAATCTCCTTTAATTATGGCTGGTGGTTCAGCCATAATTTCTTCAAAACAGTCCCCTCTATGTGAAGTAGATGTAAATACATTTATGCTTAAGAATTTGTTGAGCATGTTCACTTTTGATTGAAGCAAAGGCTGCGAGGAATTTTACACTTTTATGGCTCTTTCTTGCTCAGTCGAGGTAATAATTGGTGAAGATTGAACTTTGCTTTCTCACTCACCCACGAAGCAAGGTGAGCTCCATGTTGATGTCAATCCATGCTTGGCAGGAAAGAAGTGGTCTTCTTAGTATATGAGAATTTTGTAGATCCGCTAATGCCCCCCAGTCCACAAAAATCCGTAGGGAAGGTAAATGTGTCAATCTTAAACAAATGTTTTCAATATGACTTGACTTCTTCAAATTTCAGTTTATCCAATAATGACTCTTCGTCATTTAAGTTGTTTAGGAGTGCCTTGTTCTAAATTTCCAGCTCATTTTCACCTTAACTACAGTTTCGGGATGATTCTGCGCCTTTATCGAAAAGGAGTATCGATGCATTCATTGGGATTTGGCAAAGTGTTACTAGGAGAGGTCTAGAATTTTTCCTTGAAGATACTTGGACGAGTGTCCTATTTGAGCTTCTACATTTTTCAATCTAGCGTATGTTGACTTGGAAGGCATCATCTGGAGAATTTACGCTCATGAAGATAATCCTCTTCTTGTTCCCTTCCATGTAGATAAAAATCGCCTTAACGGGAGACAACTCTTCTTCCTCTGAAGTGTAGGTTTGAACTCCGCATTAAGGCGATACTCCTTGTTCCATGGTGAGTCATTGTAGATTCTTTGGTCCAATTTTTTGAAGAAGTAGTTCAAGCTTGGCTTCTATGGAGGCAAATCTATCTTCTATTGAATGTTCCTCCGTAAGTACCCTGACAAATGAAGAAAAACAAAGAAAATAAAATTACAAAATACAAATAAAAAAATTAACTAAGAAACAAATCACAACCAAAAAGATAAAAATAAAAATAAAAATTGCCTAAATTAGCAAATTACCGTTCTTCAAAGTGTCAGCTTCCACGATGAGAAAGTGAAGCACTTTTGATCAAACAACGGCGTAAAAACTTGTAAGGAGACGAATGATGTATATGTGAAAATGTACGGGGTGAATGTGGTAAATCTTGAAAAAGCGATTTGAAACAAAAGTAAGTATACTCAAAAATGAAATGAAAAGTATTACGACACTCGACCCCTTTCCTTGATTACACGGGTCATACAAGTAATAAAGTGGACTCTAGAGTCGGGATGCTCGTACCACGAGGATTGGAGGTTCTCTCTGGTGGAATTTGATCACCAGATTACAAGGGCTTTTCACTATTTAGGCGATTCAAATGGAGATGTGGAATAAAATCAATTTAATTGAAACAAAATGATTTAAAACTAATCAAAATCTACCAAATAAACAACTACTTAATTCTAAAAGGTATGAAGAGAGTCACTAGGGATGGGATAATTACACAAGAGTTTGCATTTCCTTACAAATTGCAATATTTATGAGTTGAATCTTTGGTTGTCCAAGAGCAATGTAGTATAGCTTGGATTTCTCCATACACCATACATTTCCTTAGTTTAGAGATCCATATTCATTTCGAAGACGAATGGGTCTAAATAGCTACTTGTAAAATTTGTGGCTCTCTTTAAGATTTGATTGTTTTCTTTTACAATACTTCACAATCATTTCTTGGGGTGAAGAATTCTTACCCCATAGGCAGGGATAATGCAAGCCTTACTCCAGTGTAATTGGTATCGTCCTTGAATCTAATAAAATTTTCTATCTCCTTGATTAGATCTTTGCTAACACGGGATCGAAGATCCTTTCATCAGTTTAGGAGAAACCTCGATCAACTAAATTGATACATCATCTAATTAATCCTCACACCATGAGTAAATTAGTGATCCTCCAAAAATATTTTTCGAGTTCATTAGTTCAGATATTAATTAACATACCCACAAGTTACCGCTCTTTTACTCTCGGGAATCTCCATCTACGTGTCCACTTTCGGAGGGCCTCTTGGAAATCGAGCAAGATACGGCTCTTTTTTGGGTATAAGCTACTAATATTCGAACAATTCATTATACGAACAGTACCAATTATATAAGTCGTATTCAAACCCACAAAATAGCTGAAAAAATGCAAATATGAATGTTCAACAATTGACCCCAACCACCAGGGTGTTTAATGTTTCATTCTTTGGATTCAATCATGCGCGATCATCTAGTAAGAAAATGAAGAAAGAATCAAGAGAAAGAGAGAAAAACCCATATTTGAGCTTAAATCTTCTCTGACAGTAAATAAATTGAATAATAAATTTTTAACAAGAAATCTCTTCAATAGAAATAAAAATCTGCTCTAAGATCTATTAAAAATAAAAATATGCAGCAAAAACTAAGAAAATGGGCAGTTTAGAAAGAGAAAACCCATGAGAGAAAGAAAATCCAGATCTTTAGCTTCAATCTTTGTCTTAACATTAGTGAAATCTGAACCTCTGATGTACAACACCGAAAATATCTTCAATAGAAATAAAATCTACTAAAAAATAACTCTCAGATCTAAAAAGAATCAAAATACATGGAAAAATTGGAAAAATGAAACGATCCCAGAGAGAAACCCCATGAAGAGGCTCTCCAATCTTCAGAAACATCTTTACCTAAAAAACGTGTATATATATGATAAGGGTGAAATGGGCTTGAAATTAGGTCAAAACTCAATTTTCGACCTTTTCAAGTTCTAACACGTATTCACGGTCGCGACCACCGGGTTTTAAATGCGACACCATTTCTGTCGCGACATACTTCTTAGTGCGACATGCTTCTGGTCGTGACATGTAGCAACATACTTCTGAGGTCGCGACATACTTGCGACATACTTCACAGGTCGCGACATATCTGAGTCGCGACATACTTTCTTTGGCAATGACCTGTTTTCTTCTCCAACTTGTCGGAGACCCTGCTTCTTCGTTTTAACTTTCGGTTGGGCGTGTGAGTACTGCGTTGGAAAGCTCTTTGAATGTAGAATGCAGCCATGAGGGAAATTGAACCATTTGATATTTCCAGATGGTACAGAAAATTCATCTTTCGGTGGTGCGCTATGAGACTCTTGGTTGACTCTTCTTTGGAAATAAATTGCTCATTTCTTGCCAAATCGCACTTTTCATCAATAATCCTACAAAACCAATTTAGAGGAAATTTTATGAGTTTTACATGAATATGGATATAAAATGCACAAAATAACATGTGAAATGAATTCAAAACATAGATGAGTTTTGCACTCATCAAAAAGCAAGCAATGAATTTAGTAAGCAAGCAATGATTTTGAATTATCAAACCATGTTCAAAGCAAACAATGGTTTTGAATTATTAAACCATGTTTCAAAGAGCAAGCAAAAGAATATTTTCAGAACGAGGCCTAGCTAAAATCCACTAGTTTTAAGCGAGCATGCGGGTCTCGGAGAATTATTCGTGCGTGCACGGTGGTGTTAGGATATTATTCATGCATTTTAGATTTGCCTGGTCGGAAAACTTAGGTCATGCATCATGGCATTTACTGGAGTATATAGGGTTAACGCGTTAACTAAATTATGGTGATGGAGACCCAGGTCAATTCCACCATATTTACCGGAAAAGGGGGAATTGAGTAAAGGCTCTTCCACCTAGGTGATGCGGACCAGGTCGATACAAACCTGATCGATGCCAGGCTCCGTGTTCATAGAATTTATGGCGGAAAGGCTCTAGTGGTTGATGATTTATAAGCATATTTATACGGTTTGAAATCAACTAGCACGGTTGCATGAATTAGAGCCGGGCTTTCAGTTTGTTTTAAAGCAAACGTGGTTTGAGCGAGCTCCAGATTTTATTTCAAACGGCGGTTGAGCCCCAAGCTCCCGTGGGGTTATTTTAAACAAGCGGTTGAGCGAGACTCCATTTGATTTTAAACCAGCGGTTAAGCCCGAGCTCCGTGTTTATAAAATTTTAAACTTTTAAAAGCTGAGAAATTTGAGAAAAGTTTTATAAACTTATAAAGAAAGCAAAGCAAAGCGAGTAGCGGGTTTGAAAGTTTATAAACTTTAAGAAAGCACTTCTGAAAGTTTTAGAAACTTTAAAGTATGACGAGGCTTTTGGAAAATATCTACCATAAAGAGTTTCTGAGTTTGAGATGTTTTGAGAAAAAGCAAACATTTTTATAAGCATACCTCAGAGCTCGTTTTAGCTCATGATTTTCTGTTTTTAAAAACTATTTTTCTGGTGAGCTGCGGATCTTTGACGGTTTAGGATTCTCCGACTTTTATGTTTATGCGTGTGTATATTTTTAATATTGAAATACTTTGGTACTTATCTTGGGTATTTGTATGTACATAGTTTTGTTTTTGTGAAAATGTGATGAGCATGAGGCTCTTTGGATGAATGTGTTAAGTTCATATTTTGAAAAGTGTAAATTGTATATACGGGTTTGCAGGATTTTGTCCTTGTATGCGGTATCTTTGTAAAATTTATAAAATCTAAGTTTAGAAAAGAAAATTTTTTTATAGTTTGAATGCAAGCTTGGCTTCTGAGGGAGTTTCTGATCGTTAAAGAAGTGCAGTGAGGATTTACGTAGGGTGTATTTCTGATAGTAGGGGGTGGGGTGTGACAAGTTGATATCGAAGCGGGATCTTGGGAAACCTATGTTATTAAGCATGCATTAGTTTTTGGCATACTATTTTACACTCTTTGGCAACCATGCATTTTGCAAACTCAAAGTATACATATGAGGTGATTCAAAGTATTAGCAGTTAGTTTTTAATTTTTTGCAAATCTGACACTATGTCTGGAGTGGAGGATGTCGAATTAGATCTAGGAGAGTCATTCCGGAAGGGTTTCCAAGTGTCTGCGATTACGAGAGAGATGAGCACGTAGTTGGTTCCGCTGCGCCTCTACTTGACGAATTAATTTGGCGGACCGTCGACACAAGAAGGAGTAAGTGCAGGATTATTTCTGACAGACGGTGGCGTTGCTGGATCAGTGACCATAGACTCAGTGATGATCGCGACCTCCACCGCCACCTAGAGAAGTTCTCGAAGAACACCGGGAGGTGCAGGAAACCACAAGAAAACAGGCGCCAAGCCATATAATGGTAGTGATCAGAGAGGGGCATCCTGGTTATGGTTAAGCCGATAAACGAGTTTAAGGTTATAGGTTGCACGGATGAGCGGAGAGACTTGTTTCGAGTTTTCTTATGGAGGACGAGGCTAAATTGTCTGGATCTTGTGGACGAGAGGTATCACGAGGGTATATCATGGGACGATTTCAACGAGTTTACTAACATATTCTTTCTCAAGGTGCAGGATTAGAAAGATTGAGAGTTCTTCATGTGGCGAAGAACATCGATTATCAAACTCATGAGAAGAGTTCACTGAGCTAGTTAAGTGGTTCCATATATCTGGTGATGAAGTCACGAAGTCTGAGTTTTGGCGGGATTCACCTTTTGTCAGTGCATTGTCTGTGGTTCCTCGAATGATTTGGGGACTTAGTTGGGGCCACTGCGAGAGTTGATCAAAGTACTATGGCTATGTATCGGGTAGGAAGAAGTAGAGGGTGCATCGGGCACTTCTCAATTTATGGTCGATCCAGTAAAAAGAAACGGGTGAAGTTACGAAGTAGGAGTGTAGGTGGGATACCTACAGTCGAGGATCAATAGAGGCCCCGGTTGGAAGTGACACGAGCATTCCTCCCATCTTTCATATGTCGGAGCGACACCATGGGAGTGTAGGAGATATAGTATAGGATGTTTCCCTTTGTGGCTAGGTAGGGCGATGGGCGGAAGCAACGATTGTATAAAATACAACGCCTATGCGCAGTGCACGCAGCCAAGTGAGTATGGTGTACTCGTGGTGAATGTCGATCACGGGGACCGGTGTGACTTCACAAAAGGTTCTTGCTTTTAGATAATATATAGAAAAATGACTCTAGGAGAATTCAACTATATAAAGATTACAAAGCTATTGATTCGATTAAAGTATTGGTTTTGAAGCTGAGTTCTCTCTACATGCATTCAATGGATTAATCTTCTAATATGTTATTATTCAGTATATTTACAATATGTCAATGGCGAGGAGTGATCTCTTCTACAAGGTATCCTCTCTCAAGGTATATCCGCCTATTTCGCGAATAGAATGGTCATATCTCTATCGGGCTTCAAATATTCGAAATGCATTAATATCTAACCCAGTGCCACCTTTAGGTTCGAATATGTGCAGATAGTAGAGTCTATCTGCAGTCCACTGAATACCCTCATCCTCTGAATCACCGGATCTCCCGGGACAATTATGCTGTGTTGGCCGGACATCAACATCTGATTAAATCATAGGCATAGAAGACCGTTCTAGCGTATTGAGAAACAAGCTGAATAATATAAAGTTTCAAACTTTAATCCATGAACATATGACGGGTTCAATATAACCCTAGAAATAGATCTAGAACATCGCCAGATGAAAAGAAAATGTTTAGAATTAAAACATCATTCTCACATCAGAAAATATCCAACAATGAAAGCGATTCGAATCCGGGCACTTCCTCGATCTGTGTCACTCCCGTCACGGGAATTATATTACGCCCGTTCTTCGCTTCCCGGTGTTTACGAATCGCCGTACTTTAAATGATAGGGTGCAGATCTCGAGTACGACTTGTCCTTGTGACGTGGGGGCGTCGCGGCGTGGGGGCGTCGCGGCGTGACGAATGTCTCTCATCGCTGGTTCCCATTTGCTCCAAAATTTGCTTCCTATGCTGCTACTTTTAAGCCCCGTGCTCCACTACGTTCTACTTGGACATCAAATCGGTATTCTAGTCACAAGGAAACTATGAATTGCTCCTAAAATATACGGAAAATGGAAGGCGACGAGTATAATATAGGTGTTTTACAGGCGCTCATCACACCCAGCCGTTTCTTGCTTGTCTCAGCAAAGGCTGACTAAGCAGGATGCACAACCTACGTGCAGCTAAAACTAGGCAGTGTGCTGCTGAAAATAAGGGATTAAATTAGGGTGACTCACACTCCCCACATGTTGCCTGAGTTCACCAAATGCATGCAAGTGTTAGGCTTTTCGGAGAAACTACGGTTGAAATAGGTAGGAGTGACTGGTACGCCAGATCCCGTGGTACCAATTGTTGCTCCCGAGCCTATGTGGCATAATGGTGACCTCGACATATGCCTAGGTTTGACACCCCAGGCTTAAGCTCAACACCTGTTTGGAAGAACAACCGAGAAAAGGATAGGAGCTTTAATTTATTCGACCCAAAAACCTAGAAACTACCTCGTGCTTAGAATAAATGTAAAGAAAACTGGTGCGAAGTTTAAGCGAGTGTTCTGTAGCGGGGATCCCGTGGTGACCCACAGTTGGTTAAGGGCTGGGCATTAATTCACCTTCAAAACTTCCTTGAACACTCCAAGCAAACTCTGAGGGCCCTAGGTTGCGTGAATGATCCATCTTACATCCCATGTGGCGGGCGGTAAGTGTCAAACTCTGGCCGGGTTAAACAGGGCATTAGGCTTTGTGGGGCCCTTGGTATGCACGGGATTCGATTGGATGATCTCGCTTGTTTATGCGAGATGCCTATTTTTTGTCATTTGTCTTTTCTTTTTCACTTTTTCTTTTGTTTTGTATTTTCTCTTTTGGATTTGGGGCTCGATGGCAATCCTCTTTTATCAGTGCTCATTATTAAATGGTTGAGTCTCAAGGATTAAATCCCATTCGGTAGTTATTTTCATTTATGCATCACTCTGGGATTCATTAGTGTGTGAGTGTGATAGGGTTCTTGAGAACTGGTGTCTTGACTACTCAGGATTGGTTCACTAACCCTTTCATCTATTCAACCTAATTACCGAGTATAAAACATTGTATGCATTTGAACATTCCATGTTAATCGTGAATCCGATTAGTGATCCTCAATTTTTAACATAGCACACAAACAACAATTATTACATATAAGATTGACCTAACACAAGCATAAGAAGCGAACTACACACTGACTGAGATAAATGGACTGACACAGAATAGAAATGAAACACAACTATGCTAAACAAATACTATGCTAAACACAACTCTGTGCTTCCACTTTGATAGTCTGTGTCTCTTCTGGTAAAATCGTTGCCGCACATAGGAAGCGAATCCCTACGAGATCGACTAGAGATTCATCCAGAGTGCATGTTTGTGATCTCGGAGGACCCTCAATGGCTACACACACACTCTAGATGGTCAAGAATCTTTTGAATGATCCTGGTGGTGTAGATTCTGGTATGCATACTTCAAATGGTACGGTAGTTTTGTTCTATTTTGATGGTTGCTCAATGGTGGACAGCCATTTAACTCCTTACCCCAGATTCGAGTATTTCGCGTCTATTGTCGAAAAAGAGTCCATCCATTTGACATATTCTTACGCCTCTCGCTCAAGTTCTCGAGACTCATTCTCCGCTCGGCTAGTCTCGAGAGGTCGATGAGACCACTTTGGCTAGACCATTATCAGCCTGAACCATTTGGTAATTAAATGATATCACTTTCTGCTTTGGGTGTCTCCTTGCCTCGAAGAAAATCAGATTTGCTGCTCTTCTTGTACTCCGGTTTCGGTTCGCCCCTACATTGCATCAATCATTGCCAGGTTGCTAGAAAAGGTCTTCCCAAGGTGTCGGTATTTCTTTATCTTCCTCAGCGTAAACAGTGATCTCTGGGAAGATAAACTTGCTAGGCCTTTACTAGCCTATCTTCCTATTATCCCTCTCGGATGCTTCAAGATACATCTTGTTTGATGTTGTGGTCGAGTGGGGCCTCTCTAATCAAGCGGCTTGAAGATGGATAAGGGCATGAATTAATGCTGGCACCCCGAATCTGACCTTCTCTCAAAAAATAACATTCCGTTATTGCCGCAGGATAGTGCCACTGGATCCTTGACCTGCGTGACTTCCTCCACGAAGGATATCTTGCATTCCTGATTAAGTTCAGCATTTGGCTCCGGTAATGATCTCTTATGGAATAAGATGTCTTTCATGAATTTTATAGCTGGCGTCACTCACAGGGCATCGGCCAATGGGATATTGATATCGCGACTTTTGAACACATCCATGAATTTCGTGAATTGCTTATCCGATTTATGCTTCTTGAGAGCCAGTAGGTAAGGAAGCGGTATCGCGGCCTTTGCTTGATAGAGTTCTCACGATGGCTATTTCTCCTGAGGTATTTCAGCACTGCTCGCATCATCTTTTATCTGGTGCGTTGACCTTCTCGGTCTCTAGCTGTTCTCACGATTGGGGTTGTAACGGTATATCAATTCTTTCCCACTTCTCGGCATATTTTGCTTTAGCATGCTCATTCCCATCTCTTGAGTTTCTCAAATTACTTGGTAAAGAACCGGTTGTCTTTTACGTCGATCAATTTGCCATTTGGCCCGTTTGGCACCTCAACTTCTCGAGTTGTGCTGCTTGATTGTTCAACTGGGTTGCCTGCTGTTGCATGTTGGCCTTCGTTTCATTCATAAAGAAGCGGTGGGAGGTGCTTTTATGCGTGAGCTTGTTCTAAATCGACTTTTTCTGAGAAGTTGGTTCCTTATTCCGACTCGATGGCATATTGTTGATTATTCCGCCACCCGTATCATGATTGTTTTGACTATTACGGTTAAGTTGTTCACGCCACCCTTGGCCACGATTACGGTCGATATTTATTTCCCCCATACGGTCCGCTGGCACATTCTTGATTGATTCTGATTAAACACGGACCTTGCGTGCGGGCTTATACTGCGTAGGGTTTCTGTTGACATTAGATGTGTTGTCAGGTCAGCCCTGAAATTCATAATTCCATGGATTAGTTTGTATCAGTGATTCGCGGTTCCTTCTTTGTCTATTCAGCTGGCAGTCGGGTTGTGCCACATGTTCACCAGTTGTTAAGGACCTCATTATGCATGCCACCGCAGCATTGCTTGGTGTAGCCTTCTCTCTAGGCCGCGATTAGTGTTAGTCCTTGACCCATCTTCCTAAGATTTCATAGGCTTAGTGCATGGTTTTCTTCATCAGGTGCTCTACTGTTGAGGTATCAAATCATTACTCAAGTTGCATTTCTCCATTCATTATAGAAAGGTGTGGACATCATCTGGTTGAGTCGGTGGTGTGGGCGCCAGCGATAGTCGTGAGAGCCTCCGTGCCTCTTGCCGGTTCTCCTTGAGTTGTCCCGACGTGTTGATTTCTTGCACCGGAGTTGTACAATTTTCGATGGTGGGAAGAACTTGGTCAGAAATTTTTGCACCAAATCATTCCATGTAGTAATGGAATACGGTGGTTGGCCCGGTTGCTTGATCTTTGGCCCTATCTGATGAAAGTGGGAGCAGGCCGTAACACGAGACCTTAACCCCGGTAACTTCTTGTTGTATTTGATAGTACTTGCAAACCGGGGAAGTTAGTCAAATGCATGTTCGGGTTCTCCATCGGGTAGTCCATGGAATAAGATATTAAAAGCATCTGTCTTTGTGGTGCTTCAATTCAAAATTGTTGTGAATAGGTGGTGTCGATAGGCATGCAGTTAGCGATCGGTGGTATCTGAACTCCATCTAATAGCATGAAAGGATCA
Source organism: Tetrastigma voinierianum (assembly GCA_016808115.1). NCBI lineage: Eukaryota > Viridiplantae > Streptophyta > Magnoliopsida > Vitales > Vitaceae > Tetrastigma > Tetrastigma voinierianum. The sequence continues at coordinate 195,044 of JAEQBH010007653.1, forward strand.
TCATTTTATGTAATGCTTCAGGTGCTTGATTCCTTCATGAATTCCCATTTAACCTCTACGTAGTTCGAGTCTTATTCCAATGCGAAGATTTTGTTCTTGAGTGTTTTCCATGACTATTAGTTCTAATATGTTACGTTCTACGTTCTCGGCGCGATCTATGCGAAGTCTTTCTGGTTCGGGATCAAACAGGTGTTGGTTATTTTGATCTCGATGTCGCGCCCTTCACGAAACCTAACTTTCTGATAACACGAGACAGCAAAACCAAGTTACCGACACTTGTAAAATAAACAAAAGTAAAGAAAAATTTCGAGTAATATCTATTTGCTTAATTCTCTATATCAATTCAATCCTGTCCCCGGCAACGGTGCCAAAAACTTGATAGGCGGAAAACGCGGTGTATAAAATACATGCCTATATGCGCAAGTGCACGCTTCGCCCCAAGTAGTATAGTGTACTTTCGTGAATGCGGAATGTCGATCACAGGAGACTGAGGTATATGACTCTAAAGTTCTGCTTTTAGATAATATCTGAAAAATGACTCCTAGGAGAATTCAACTATATAAAGATTACACAAGCTATTAGTTCTAATTAAGTATTAGTTTGAAACTGAGTTATATCTCCCCTGTCACATTCAATGGATTAATCTTCTAAATATGTTATTATTCGGTATATTTACAATATGTGTCGCGAGGTGATCTTTCAGAGTGTCTCTCTAGGAAATTATATCAGCCTATTTCGAATAAGAGATAATTATATCTCTATCGAGCAAGTATTCGAAATGCATTAATGTCTAACAATTGCCACCTTCGGGTTTGGAATATCTCTATTTTCAAATCGTGAAGTCTACTCTGCAGTCCTGAATACCCTCATCTCTCGAATCTCGGATCTCAGGTGTAATTGTATGCCAATGTTGGCGATTTATCAACATACGATTAAAATCATAGGCATAGAATAGTTTACAACATATTGAGAAATAGCCCCGAATAATATAAAGTTTCAAACTTAATCCATGAACATATGACAAAGGTTCAATATAACCACTAGAAATAGATCCTAGAACATCATGAATAGAAAAGAAAGAAAATGTTTAGAATTAAAAACATCATTCTCTATCCGAAAATATCCAAACAATGAAAGGCGTCGAATCCGGGCGCTTCCTCGAAATCTGTCACTTTGCTGGATTGTGCCCTTCGTTCCCTACGCTTCCGATACATTTACGAATCCTTAGTGCTAAATGATAGGGTGCAGATCTCGAGCTGCGTCGCGACGTGGAGACGTCGCGACGTGAGGCGTCGCGACGTGACAGATACTTCATCGCCTTGTTCCCATTTGCTCCAAAATTTGCTTCCTGCTGCTGCTCTTTTCGCCCCAATGCTCCTACATTCACAACAGACATCAAATCAGTATTCTAGTCACAAAAACTATAAAATTACTCTAAAATAGACAGGAAAATGGAAGACTGACGCGAGTATAATATGAGTCAGCGCAGGCACTCATCATAGACCATTTCATTAGAGTGTCCTCGAGTTGATTGGATGCGGAGACATTGTAGCTAGCCTAGCTACTGACACGAAGATTAGTACTCAGTCTTGAGGAGGAGGTTTCCCAGCCGAGAGGGCGGTCTGCGAGAGCGAGAGGTAGTGCCACAGGGATGCGGATGGGCAGGTACTCGGGCGGAGTTTATCTTTGTGACTCGGCGGGATGCGGATGCGACCGGATGTAGTTCTTTGGTATTGGCTATCATGGTCGCCCAGTGCATATACATTGGTGGACCCGGGGAGCCACGTTCATTTTGCATCAGGCCTTTCTTAGATCGCTTCGGATAGGGAGCCAGCCATTAAGTGCCGTGAGTTCCCTTCAGGTTGGAGATCCGTTATTCTCGAGACCAGTGGTCGAGATAGTAGAGTTGATTGGGGGCAGAGTTCAGTCGGATCTTGTAGCTTTAGATATGAGGGACTTCGATGTTGTTCTCGGCAGGGATTGGCTATCTCGCCATAGAGCCACATTAGATTGTTATAAAAAGGAAGTAAAGTTAGGCTTGGGAAATTAGAATTGAGTTCGGAGGAATGCGCGGAAGAGTTATCTTAGGTATGATCTACGCACGGCCTAAGGATGTTACGTAAGGGTTGTCGAGGGTTATCTATCTTGTGTGGTGGAGACGAGGGAAGGGAGGGACTCTAGTGGATGAGATTCCGGTTGTTAGAGAGTTCCTAGGTCTTATGCCGGATGATGCTCGTCGGATTACGCCGAGAAGAGGTGGAGTTCACCATTGATTTGATCCTAGGGGTAGGCCATTTCCATTCCTCCTTATGGGATGGCTCTACGAGTTCTGAGAGCTTAAGGCTCGATTATAAGAATTGTTAAGTAAGGGATTCAATCGTAGGAGGCATATCCCGATGGGGAGCTCGATTATAACCGTGAAAAGAAAGATGGGAGTTTGTGTGGTTGTGTATAGATTCTGACGGTGGCTTGAGTTACATCATAAATCAATATCACTCCTTAGGATCGATGAGTTATTCGATCAACTCCAAGAGTCTCGACTATACTCCAAGATAGACTTGAGGTTGGGGTATCATCGGTTGAGGTGCGAGGAGGTGATGTTCCTATGGCGCATTCGGGACCACGCTACGGACAGCTATGAGTTTTGGTGATCTGGATTTGGCTTGACTAATGCTCGGCGGCGTTTATGGTTGATAGGCAAGATTTCCAATTGTATTTTGATAGGTTTTGTCATAGTCTTTATCGATGATATCCTAGTGTATTCGAATTGAGAGGAACATTCGGAGCACTTAGGGATTGTATTTACGGAGACCACAATGGAGGCGAGTTGTATGCGAGTTGACGAAGTGCAGTTTTGTGCCGCAGGTGGAATTCCTAGGTCATGTGATCTCAGCTGAGGGGGTGAGTGTGGATCCCCAGAAAATAGAAACTTTGGTAAATTGGAAACCGCCAAAGAATGTGTCAGAGGTAAGAAGCCTCCTTGGTTTAGCAGGGTATTACAAGAAGTTTGTTGAGGGTTCTCAAGATGCACTTGGCCCATGACCAAGGCGACAGGAAAGATGCTCAAGGAAATATGATTGAGTGGATGCCTATCAACCAGGTTCGAGGAGTTGAAGGTAGATTGACTTCGACTCCGAGTTTTAGCTTGCCCAATGGAAGATGGGTTTGCTGGTTTTACAGTGATTCTTGGCAGAGCCTTGGTTGTTGTTTTGATAGATGATAGGGTGGTTTGCCTGCCTCTAAACGATTGAAAGCATGATGAGAGCCCTTTACACACGACTTAGAGCTTACGGAGTTGTCTTTAAAATATGGAGACAATACCTATATGAGTGTTCCTTGTAGGATCTTTACAGATCTAGAGTCTTATTATATTTTCACCCAAAAGAGTTAAACTGAGGCAAAGAAGATGGCTTGAGGTTGATTAAGGACTACGACGTACTGTGTGAGTGCCACATGCTTAGGAAAAGCTAATGTCATGCGGATGCCTTGAGTGGGCGGCCAGAGGTTTTCATGCATGGGATTCGAGTTATCTTCCCGCGGTAGGGTGGATCCTGAGAGCTTGTCGAAATTGTGTCGTGTGATTTAGGGGCCTTGTCGCCCACATTTCACATATTAAGACCCCCCTCTAGTGGATTAGGATTGCGGAAACGTCGCGGATCGCGAGTGGATTCGCTTAAGGAAGGGATCGAAAAGGAAAGAAAGTCGAGTTTCGGTCGAGATGACGACTTGATGGTAGAAAGGCCCGGAAGATGTGTGTGCGAGTATGGCGGGCTAAAGAGACATTGTGGAAGAAACACATTCATGCGAGGTGTATGCGTCTAGGTATGAGTACAGATGTCTGAGCTTTGGAAGAACATTCTTGGTGGAATGGGATGAAGAAAGATTACAGATTTGTCTCGGATGTCTAATCCCTCGCGGTGAAGGCCCGAGCATCATAGGCACATGGGAACTATCTGATTACTCCTATTCCAATATGGAAATGGAGGAAGATCACCTATGGATTTTGCTGTGAGTCTTCCACGGACTCGAAAGGCGGCATGATCTTTATATGGGTGATAGTTGGCCAGATTGGCCAGTCTGCTCATTTCCTGCCAGTTAATGTGAGGATTCTCTCTCTGGAAAGTTGGCCAGGTTATTGTGTGGATGAGATAGTGAGACTTCATGGGGTTCCAGGTTTCGATAATTTCGGATGGACCCTAGGTTCACATCCAGTTTTTGGCTAGTTTGCAAGCGACTTTAGGTACTCGCCTTCATTTCGGCCACGGCATTTCATCCTCGGACGGATGGCGGTCGGATAGGGACCATTCGGACGTTAAGAGGATATAGTGAGAAGCTTGTGATGGAATTCAAGGGAGTTGGGATACTCATTTGGCAACGATGAAGTTTGCCTACAACACTTGACTATCGAGGCCCGGGTATAGAGATGGCTCCATTTGAGAGCCTTGTATGGTGAAATGTAGGACTCTAGTGTCTTTAGGATAGAGTTGGTGAGAAGGCTAGTTATTTGAATTAGTGCGGAATCACTTCAAAGAAAGTGAAAGTTCGTGATAACCCAAAGATAGCAAGAGATAGACGAAAGTTATGCGAGACCGACAAATCATTGAGACTTGCGATTCGAGATAGGTGTTGGGTCTTTTTGAAGATTTCCACCCAGGAAGAGGGTGTTTTGAGATTTGGGAGGCGAGGCAAGCTTAGTCCGAGATTTATAGGACCTTATGAGATTGTGAGCAAGGTGGGGCCAATAGCTTCTGAGGTTGAGATTACCCAGGTTATCAGGATTCATGACACATTCCATGTCGATGTTAGGCATCCCCGGATCCTTCGTAATGCGGATTGGAGATCGCGAGCAGTGTTGAGGAGTAAAGTCCGCTGGTTAAAGTCCTATGGAAGAATCATGAGGCGTACTTACAGGCGGGAGGCTCAAATCGCGCCCGTCGGTGCCCTCAATTATTTTCCTGAATAGAATTATTTTCCTTTCCTTTGAGTTTAGTTTGTTCATTCGTGGACAAATGTTCCTAAAGGAGGAGGATTTATAACGTAGATCCAGGAGGGTGCAGTCGTTGAGCCCAGTAGGGCGCATATGTGCACCCGAAGTGTCATTGTAGTATTTTGAGAGTTGTTATTAAGGATGAAATTGCCCGAAATCATAGATTTATTTTAACCCGAATTTGTACTAGAACAAGATAAAATCGTAATTGATCAAATGGGACACATAAAGGTCATAGCGAAGATAGTATGCCAAAATAGAAATAACCAAAGTTGAAGTGCAAATGTTAAAGAGATGGAGGACTTAATTTCAATTAAGGCATAAATGATAATATAAAAGGAGGAGAGACAAACCAAAAATTCATTTTGGTCTCCTTTTTGCTAGGAGCAAAACAATGGAAAGGTTGGAGAGAGAAAAGAGAGGAAGAGGAGGAGAGAGAAGGAAGAAGAAGAAGGAGAGGAAGAATTTCAGGTATGGAATCCTTTAATTTGGGTTTTTGATATGAATTCTAAGGTTTCCATGGATGATTAGTTGCTCCTTTCCTAGGGTTTTGTTAGGAGATTATCCTAACCCTAGATTTGTTGAATTCATGTGGGTAAAACCTTAATTGGTATGAGATAAACAAGGACTTCTTCCTATTTCTATGGTTTTGTATGGATTGGTGGACCTTGGTATGAATTCTTAGGATTTTCACCTAGGGTTTGGTTATATGATGTTCCAAACCACCAATTCAAGTGTTGTGAATTTGTTTTGGATAAATTCCATGTTGGTTTTGAGGAATGGTTGTAAAAGGAGAATGTTGGGCTTTTTTTTAAAGGAAATGCTGTCAAAATTTGTTAAAACCCCTGTTTTTGTTTTGGCTATAGATTAAGTTATAATCATCCAAATGAATTGATTCCAATTGGTAAAGAACCATAAGAGATAGGAATACAAATTTATAGAAGGGACAAAGAGAAAATTGTAGCTCTAAGGCTCCCAAATATGGACTGAAAGGTGTGCTCGTGTAGTTCACTGGTTATGCTTTTTTTTGGGTATTGTTGTAGTGTTTTGACCATAGGTGGAGTTTCACGCATCCAAATTGAGTGATTCAAAATTATGGGTAAAATAGACTTCTAGGGGAATAAGTTAACTGAAGGAAGTGCATGAAAATTGTAATCCCAAAGTTCCCAAAAATTTGTCAAAGTGGTTATCTTGCAGTGCATTCTACAAATTGAGTAATCTAGATGTAAATACAATAACTTGGGTTTGGTTATCTCAAATTAGGTGATTCCAATTGGAGAATAAACCTTAGAACCATAGATTCAAATTAGTGAAGAAAAAATTTCCAATTTATGGAGTTAAGACCCCAGAAATCAAGGATAATAGTAGGTGATTCAGTGAGCTTACCAATTTGGCATTAAAAAAAATGCTGTAATTTGTGTTATGTGGTTGAGGGCCTTAGAGAAGGAATTTTAAATTCAAAATTTAAATAGATGTCATTGGATATATAAAGGACTGATCTGGAGAGTTTCATAAGTTTTGAAGATCGTTTGAATAATTTTTGGGTAATAAGTCAAGAAGAGTATTGTTGAAAAGGTTCTGAATAAGTTGTTTTTTGTTAGGGCTTTTTGGTGCTCAAGGAGTAAATTGTTCATTTGGTTTTTATGAATGTTGTGTGACCTGGTGACTTGCGAGTGAAGTACGTTAGAGTTTTACGCTATCTGTGAGAGCGATTAATGTTTTGCCGTGTTAAGCAGTGTGTAGGATAAAGCAAAGGTGGGAGAAAGTTGTGAGTCGTGCTCAATTTTGGTAAACAAAAAGGTGAGTGTTCTAAACCTATTTTTCAAATACTAGTGTATTATTATTATAAACTGTTTTACACTGGTATTTAATGGTTTTGATTGTAAACCATATTTGAAAAGCAAGCAATGAGTTTAGCAAACAAGTAATGGTTTTGATTTATTCAACCATACTTTTAAAAAGCAAGCAATGAGTTTAGTAAACAATAGATGGTTTGAATTATCAAACCATATTCAAAGCAAACAATGGTTTTGAATTATTAAACCATGTTTCAAGAGCAAAAGAAAAAGAATATTTTTTAAAAGCGGGCTAACTAAAAAAAATCCTAGTTTTAGCGAGCATACGATAAGAGGTATTCCGTGCGTGCGGTGGTGTTAGGATATCATTCATGCGACAGATTTGCACGGTTGGCAAACTTAGGTCATCATCATGGAATTTAAAGAGACCGCCCAGCGCGTCTTGGAGTATATAGGGTTAATCACGTTAACGCTAAATTATGGTGATGGAGACCCAGTTAATTCCACCATATTCTGGGGGAAAATTGAGCCAAAGGCGCTCTTCCACCTAGGTGATGCGGACCCCGGGTCGACCAGGCACGGTCGATCACCCGGGCTCCGTGTTCGCTGGGGGCCTGAAGCGGGAAAAGGCCTCCGAGTGGTTGATGATTTATAAGCATGGCTTACGGTTTGAAATCAACCACTTTGGTGCACGTGAGCCTAGGCTCGAGTGTTTGTCTTTGCAGCAAGCGGTTGAGCCCGGAGAAACCCACATTTTTATTTCAAGCGGCGGTTGAACCCAAGCTCCCGTGGTTATTCCAAAGCAAATGGTTTAGCCCAGGCTCCCGTTTTGATTTTAAAACAAGCGGTTAAGCCCAGGATCTCGTGTTTATAAAAAGTTTTATAAACTTTTAAAGCAAGAGATTTGAGAAAAGTTTTATAAACTTATAAAGAAAAGCAAATCAAAGCAAGCAAGCAAGTTTGAAAAGTTTTATAAACTTTTAAAATCAAGCACGTACATAAAGTTTTAGAAACTTTAAAGTAATAGCCGGGGCTTGGAAAATATCTGTAAAAAGAGAGAGTTTTACGAGTTTTGAGATATTTTCAGAAAAAGCAAACTATTTTATAAAGCATACACTCCGAGCTCGTTTAGCTCATTATTTTCTTGTTTAAAAACTATTTTCAGGTACGCGAGGCCGCGCGAGACAGCTGGGCTTGGATTTAGGATTCTCTGACTTTTGTATTTGTGTCTTTTGTATTAATACTATTTTGTGTAAGGGAAATACTTTGAATTTATCTTTGGAGTATTTGTATGTACATAGTTTTGTTTTGTGAAAATGTGATGAGCACAGAGGCTCTTTGGATGGAATGTGATGGTTGCCATATTTTGAAAGTGTATTGTATTTACAGGTTTTGGGAATTTTCTGTATCACGAAATTTGTTATCTTTGTCGAATTTTATAAAATCACAAGTTTAGAAAAGAAAAAATTTTATACTAGTTTTCAGAAAGTAACACGGCTTCGCATCACAGGAGTTTCTAGTCGTTAGAGATTACGGCTGAGGATTTCTGTGGGGTGGTAAACACGCTGTAGATAGTAGGGGTGGGGTGTGGCAGTGCAAATTAAAGAAAATGCGTTGTATGGGCTAAAACAATCTCCGAGAGCATGGTTTGGAAGGTTCACGAAGTCCATGAGGTCTTTTGGCTACCATCAGAGTAATTAAGACCACACTTTATTCTTGAAAAAACAGCATGGTAAGATCACTGCCCTTATTGTGTATGTTGATGACATGGTGGTTTCAGGAAATTACCTTGATGGAAGGAAGGCTCTACAAAGTTACTTGTCAAGCGAATTCAAAATGAAAGACCTCGATCACTTGAAGTATTTTCTTGGGATCAAAGTGTCTCGATCTGATAAAGGGATTTTCTTGTCTCAAAGAAAATATGCTTTAGATTTATTGCAGGAAACCGGTATGTCAGCATGTCAACTAGCTGATACACCATTAGAAGAAGGATTGAAGTTATGTGTTGAGACTAATCATGTGCCTGTTGATAAAGGGAGATATCAAAGGCTCGTTGGAAGATTGATGTACTTTGCCCACACTAGGCCAGATCTTGCCTATGCATTGAGTATTGTTAGCCAGTTTATGCATAATCCTGGAGAACAACATATGAATGTAGTTATGCACATTTTAAGGTATCTGAAGTCCGCTCCTATAAAGGGCATTTTGTTCACTAAAAATGTAGATTGTCAAAGTGTGGATGCATATAGTGATGCTGATTGGGCTGAAGTAATAGATGACAGATGATTTACTTCGGGATATTTCACCTTTGTAGGTGGTAATCTCGTTACATGGAAGCAGCGAGAATGTTGCACGTTCAGCGCGAGAGGCTGAATTTAGGGGTATGGCACTTGAGATATGTGAAGCATTGTGGCTAAGACTTCTATTGATGGATTTGGGCTGCTCTTTGCCTAGGCTGTAGGTCGGCTTTATTATGATATCAAAGCGGCATGTGATGTGTTCATGTCAGGTACAACATGATCGTACAAAACATCTGGAGGTGAAATGATTCTTCGTTAAGGAGAAATTGGATGGAAAATTGTTGAGTTGCCTAAGGTCGAACCGAGAGATCAATTGGTTAATATCCTCACCAAAGTTGTTTCAAGTCAGTGTTCTCAAGGATTTTTGGGCAAGTTAGGCATGTGTGACATCTATGCCTGACTTAGGGAGGTATTATATTGGATTAATAGTCAAAGATTCTCTATTGTAATTCTTTCCTATTACTATTATATTCTTTCCTAGTTTAGAGATATTTCTTTGTTAGGAAAATAACTTAATTATAGGAATAGCTTGATTGTAGGATCTCTAATATCTCTATAAATGTGTACATGTAAAGATACAAATTTATTATGAATAAAAAATATTCTTCTACACATTGGACTTAATCCAATTCATTCTATCCAGTGCTGCAGTGGGTAAAGATCCTTGCAGAGCTTAAATGATAAGAGTATAAGAACCATCTTTGCTTCTTATATAATAGAAGTAGAGATTGCCATTGATTTCATTGTAAGCTATGTAGTATCCTCAAATTTAAAGGCCTTGGAGAAGGAGGAGGATCATGCTTGGAGGGTTTTGCCCAGCTTTGATTGATTTTGTGAGATTCATGTAGTTGGGTTTGTTTCATATGATTCTCCTCTACAATCTCCATGGCTGTGTTGGTAGACTAAGGGCGCCACAACGATTCAATCATTCAATGCAACCAAACGGTTCACGACTCTACGAATCCATTATACAAATCAGACTCTTTCAATTATTTGATAAACTAAACTAAACTACAATCTATGAAACCGTTGACAAAAGACTCAGAGAATTTAACACATAATTATTCAACAAGTGGTTTTGAGATTTTTATTAAGAGGAGGAGGAGTGATTACAATCAACTATTGCGGAGGCAATAATCATTTAGTGAAAGTGATCGATTGATCTTGCCTAGCACCAAGGGTATTCATAGAACTTTCAATTTCAGTGAGCATAGAGTGCATGTTCACTACATTTGAATTCACATGGTCAAGACTATCAATCCATCATTTTTTTCTGTAATTATTGTCCCTTTCTATCTCCTTGTCTCACCATGATCTTTCCAAATTCCTTGAATTGTTCCTTATAAATATATTTGAACCCCTACCTTCTTGACATGTGCTTCCATCCTTTCCTCTCTTTTCTCCTAAGAATGAAAGCACCTCTTCATCTCTTTTATTGCTCATCATAGAAGGACTTTATTGTTGTGTTCAGCCTTTTCATTAAGCCTCCTTCTCTCCTTTCCATTTCTTCTTTCCATTCCTTATCCCTCTGTTTGAGTATTTGTTCCCAATGTTGTTCCTTTCTTCTGAAGTCAGCCTCCAGAAACTCCTTTCTTTTCTTCTGATGTAGCTCCCATCTCTTTTCTCTCACTTCCATTTCCTGCCACATTGATTCCAACATCTCCATATATGATTGTTTCCAAAACCATAACAAAAAAAAAAAAAACAAGTTTGACAAAAAAAAAAGGCAGAAAATGTGATGCTTCTAGAAAATATGATTGGCCTTGTTTATAAATATAGACCTTGATTTGTTCTTGAATCTTGGAAGCAAGAAAGAAGAGATCTCTCAAAAACAAAACAAGTTTTGGTAATGGTTTCCAAAACCAAAACAATGAAAATAAGTTTGACAACAAATAAAAAGACGAAAATGTGATGCTTCTAGAAAGTATGATTTGCTTGTTCTCAAATATGGGCAATGATTTGTTCTTGAGTGTTGAAAGCAAGAAAGAAGAGATCTCAAACTCAAAAACAAGTTTCTGACAACAAAAAAAGCAGAAAATGTGATGCTTCTAGAAACTATGATTTGCTTTGTCCTCAAATATTAGCAATGATTTGTTCTTAGTCTTTGAAAAGAAAGAAGATATCTCAAACTCAAAACAAGTTTAAACCCCGACAAAAAAAAGCGAGAAAAATGTGATGCTTCTAGAAACTATGATATTGCTTGTTCTCAAATATGGGCAATGATTTGTTCTTGAGTGGAAGGGATATTTTGTGGGCAAAAAGAGGAAAAAGCTGTGGAATTCTATTTATTTGTGTAATTTTTTTGGATAGTGTGGAAAGAGAGAAGCAGATAGCTTTTAAAGATGGGAGGGTAGCTAGGCTTGATTAAAATATGTTTTGTAGAATCACGTAATTTGGAATAAGGATGTTCTTAAGGTGAAGGTGCATTCCATCTTAGATTTTAAAATGGATAGCCTCTGGGTAAAGGTGGTGAGGTTTTCCCCCTTTCCTCTTTTGCTTTTTAGTACATGATGTATTTCTATCTGTATACTTTGTAGTTGTTTTGCTCAGTTCATATTTTTTGGTCAATATGGCTTACCGATCCAAAAAAAAAAAAAAAGAATAAGGAATAAGGATTATAGAAGCTTGATAAGAACAAAATAAATGCAACCATGAAGAGTACTTGCCCATTCTAAACAAGGGTTGATTGGCTCCCACCATCCTAATAAGCTACGTAAAAGCTTTAAAAATCCAAAATTGTTGCGAGAAAGTTGACTCCACAAACCAAGTTCACCTATTGCTTATCAAAAAACCAATTAAAATAATAGAACATATCTCGTGAGTTTTTAGATTATCAGGTTACCTAATATGAAAAGGAATAGAAGAATACTTGGTTTTACAGAATCGAACTTCATATTCTCTTAAAACCTAACCACCTAATCACAAAAAAAAAAAAACGAAAAAAGAAAATAATAAAATTGCATGATTAAAAAATATGTGTTTATATATTATTAAGAATTAACATGAATATAACAGCTATAGTTTAGTTGTAAATGTAATTATCTGGGCGGCAAGGTAATGGTCTTTTTAAAAACAATCTCTGGATATGTTTATTTAGATGTAAAAACAAAGTAGAGGGATAAGCAAAAATGGTTTCTTGGTCCAAAGATAAATATAAAGGGTTTCTCTTGGCTGCTTATATATGAGACCTTTTCCATTGAAACAAGTTCGCCTTGGATGGCATGATGCGGGTACGTATAACAAGAACGTGAAGAGTGGCTCAAGAGGTGGAGCAAATGGAAGTCTAGTTTGAAATTGAGTTAAAACATCGGCCAATGTAGTGTGAAGCGATATTGTTTGTAATTTGGTTATAGTAAAAAAGATTGTTTATATTTAGTTTTGATTGCCAGGCGTTGTCCTCTGTCTGGCTTCTCGGGTCTTGTTAATGCATTGAAACTATTGACCTATCAAAGACAAGTATTTTGGTGTGACATATGCGAGACTTATTCGATTGGCTAGTGCTCTTTGTAGTGGAGGTCTTGCTTAATCTTCCTTTGGAGTCAAGTCAATATTAATTAAAATTGTCAAGCTAGTAAAAAAAATATGAGTCTGATTCTTCAAAAATTTCAGGAGAATTTGGTGGACAAAATCCCATGATGTATGGAAGGGTGGATGTCTCAAAACTGAACGATTACTTGAAAAGGGAGGCTTCTTTTAGTAAGTTAAATGTGCAAAAAGAGATCTCAAACTCAAAACAAAACAAGTTTGGTAATTGTTTCCAAAACCAAAACAATAAAAACAAGTTTGACAACAAAAAAAAAAGGCAGAAAATATATATGATGATTCTAGAAATTGATCTCTTAGAATAGGAAACTGCTTTCAATTCATTATACCTTATGAAAGATGGAATGAGAAATTGCTCTCTCCCTCTTGATAGCTCTTTCTTGCCTCATTTGCAATTTGGCTCTTACTTGCTCCACGGTTCCCCTCCCATCACACCATCCTTCCTGGAAATTCCCAATACTAATAACAAAAACAAAAAACAAAAAACAAAAACTTGAAATTAAAAATTGAATTAGCCTGCCATTATAATACCTCAGCCTGCTTAATGGGATTAGGCAGGTTTTGAAGATGGTCTGGTATATTCTGCTCCGAGGAGATGTTCACAGACTAAGCCATGACTCGGGCTTGAACTCGGACAAGTTACTGCATGCCGGAGTCACCGCCGCTGCTTTTCGGGGACCTCTTAGGCCCGGACTATGGCACGAAGCCTCGTGCAGGCTCTCCCGAGGCCTCGGTGCTCTTCTTGCAATTTTCCATTAACTCCAAAGTAACTAAATATCTAGAATTGTGCTAAAATATGTGTAATAGACGGAGAAAAGAAGCCCACATTTACCCGAAGTCCTCGGAAAATTTGTTTGAATGCGGAATCGCAACCCATTCTTTGTGAACCACAATGAAATCCTTGGGGTGAGCTCGGCGACGGCCTGTGGCGAACCCATCACCCGACCGCCCGCTGCGGGAATAGGACTCCTCCGGATATTAAGCCACGTTCTTTCCTCTCAACTTCGAACCCCCCGAAGAGCTCCTCCACCACCTCCATTTTCTCTTCCCGTTACCACCACCCTCTTTCTAAAACACACAAAAGAAACCAAATAAAAAAAAAAAAAAACTAAAACATAATGAAAACCAGAAATCGGAATTCACGTGGTCTTTGATCTGAGCTTTTTTCTGCCTAATCAATGATTTTAGCCAGTTCCCTGAATAGCCCATGAGTGGAAATTTCATAATTCCGTTGTTTTGAAATGAAAGAAACAAACAAGCAGGAAAAATCTTTTCAAATACAAAAAGAAAAAACCTCAATTCTAGAATAAAAACTCCTAAGTTATATAGCCACTGTGGGAGATCCATCATGGATGGTTATCCAATGGGCAATAATGGGGTGGACAGTTATGAGTCGTCCATAATTCCCAACATAACGCTTGTGGTGATTAATGGGGTGCTTTCTGGAAACAAGAATCGCAAGCAAAACAATGGAGAGAAAGGGAGGTGATTAATGGGGTGCTTTAAAAGCAATGAAAACAATGGAAAGGGAGGTTATGAAATAAAGAGCACGTTTGAATTTTGAAATTAAAAAAAGGGAGGTTATGTAATAAGAGCCGTGTAACGGAAGATGACTCTATTTTGTTATTAGTTGTCTCTTAATCTTAGCAATGGCTCTTGCCAAATTTTTCATTATTACAAAAGTAGAATCACAAATATTGAATCGAGCCTCTTTTGTTCTGTCTTCATCTAACTTACCAAAAATTTTAAAATAAATGATTCGTAACTTTAATAGTAAGAGGGACTTTGAGATAGAAATTTAGTAACTCCTTTGGTTACCCATTTTAAAGTTGTTCTATGTTCTTAAAATCAATGAGAACAAGAAACACGCGTTTGTTTTCGGTTTTGTTTTGAAAAACATAAAAACACATAAAACACTAAATTGAGATAAAAATATCAATTTTTCGAGAACCTGAAATAAATAGTGTTCTTTGTGTTTTAAAAACAAGGAGAACAAAAATATATATGAAAACACGTTTGGTTCTTAATTTTTTTTTATTCTAGACACGAAAAACATTAAATTGAAACAATAACATTTTTAGAGAATACCAAAAAATTGTATTCTCTTTGTTTTTCAAAACTGTTCTTTACAAAAAAAAAAAAAAGGTCATAGGATTTTAAAATTAGAAAATAATCATTCCCGAGCTCTGGTTTGGATATTTTTATTATTAAATTATTTATCTTTTCATAAAAGGGCTAAGAAAAACCAATTATTGATTTTAAATAAATTATTATTTAAGTGAATACATCACACCATAACTTTTTGCTCTACCAAACACAACTCTTAAATTCTAAGCACCTTCCATAATGGGTTAGTATGACCTCAAAACAAGAAACGTTCCAAAATTGAATTTGAACTTATGGTGTGATGTATTCACTTAAATGACCTTCAAGACTAATCTACAAAAAAGAAAAAAAAATCACTTAGGTGAGATGGTTAGGTCTTATGTTCTCTTTTAACTTAACCAATGGTCTCGAGTTCGAACCCCGAGAAAGCAGCTATGTTCCATATCGCTCTTATATATGGTCCCTATAGGCTAGTATGGGGATTAGTTTGAATATGATATGTCTTAAAAGCGCTTTTTGTGTGTATATGGATCCGCTCAAAACACATTATGGTCAGACAAAAAAGAAAAAAAAAAAAAGAGAAATGGTATTAGCCCTCACTACAAGAAAATGGGTCATTGTTGACATATATTATCTTGATATAAAGCAATATATGTTAATAATTTTTATTCAAATGGCCAACTATAACATATAAAACTTAGTTAAAACAATAATGACATATGTGAATTCTACTAATTATTCCATGACTTATGATAATGCAACCTCAACAGAAAACTTATAAGTTAGCAACAATGACATATATAAAAATTGCTAGAAGTGTCTTGAATTTTAATAATACAACCTTGATAGAAAAATGTTAAGTTATACATATTTAAAACATTCTTCAACCTAGGTTGGCAACAACTATCTTAATAAATAGAATTAAAGTATATAAAATCTCATTTTACTTATAAAATTTATCAAGTTATTATATTAGTAAATGTTAAAATTTTTGAAGACAATTTTTTCTTTCGATTCTTTGTAAAGTCAAACCTATCTACAAACAAATTTGATGACATTTTTTTTCTTTGGATTTTCCATTCAAGGAGAGTTATTTTTTTCTTGTTTTCAGTATTAGATTTCCTTTTGTTGGGTTTTGATTTGTGTTTTGGGTGCCTATTTGGTCATTCGGGTTATCACAAAGTTTTATTTTTTTTACATTTTTAAAAACATAAATGATGTAACATGGCTTCCTCTCATTAGTTACATAGGTACAACCACAATAATTATGAAATTTTTCATTATAGCATTTTAATAAAAATAAGAACTTAAAAAATGTCATCCTTGATTGTTTTAAGAAATACATTTACAATTAGTTTTGAAAATGCTATAAGACACAAAACCGATATCAAATTTCAATTCACAATGTTCTTAAGATCATGAATTTGTTTATATTATTCGGTGAAAAAAATGGAATAAACAAGTAAATTTAGTTGCTTCACAAGTGAACCCTTTGATTACCAATACCATTTGTATTTCTTTTATATTAATTCATATTTATAAAAATTATTATTGCAAATTCTATTTATTTTCTTGTTCACTTATTTTTGTTTTTTAAAGGTTCTTGTTCAATTAGTTAAAAAAATGTTTTTTTAATACTTTTGGTAATAAAATCCATCATACTAAATCAGTGCTTTAACTTTTTTTTTTTTTTTTTTGGTTTTTTAAACATAGTTCTCAAGAAACTAGAAATACTTTTGTTTTCTTTGCAAATGAGAAGTGATAGCTTAGGTGCATGATGATGAATCGGAAAAATGCCATTTATGTTTAATAGTCAACCCCTTATTCGGTCTGCAAGGAGAGCTGAGAGCTTTAAATCCTATTCGCCTCAACCCTTCACAAGCTTATGCACTGCCAACTCAAAGGTGTCTCAACCGCTTTCGGGGCCCATATGGGCTACTGGGCAGGCAGCCCAATACCTTTCTAGGTTGGGCTTCAACTACCACTGAGCCTCAACAATCAGCTTGCTTCTTGTGTCATAGTGTTGGCCCAGGTGGCAATTTATGCTGGATGATTGTATGTGCTCGATGAAATGACTCAATTAACCTTCTGAAGACTTTTTTTTGAAAAGATAAATTCCATTCATTCAAAACATTAATACATCAATAAATATATATAAATATAGAGGAGGCGTTTTGCCAAGTGCAGCCGTATGGTGAGGTGGGGCGTAAGGGAGTGTGGGTAGGGGGTTTAGACTATTAAACGAATGGCAGTGGAATTGATTGCATCAATCAAATCAAGAAGCCAGCAGTTAATTATAACCTCTAACAAAAAGAATGGTAGGAATAGTTCTTAAAAATTGAAAAGTGAGGTTAGTTTTTATTTTTTAAATAAAATTTATTAAAATAATTTGAAAATAAAAATAATATCTAAATAATTAATGATTATGGTATTAAAATTTTTTTAAGTTAATATTATAATCATTGACTTTAACATTATAAATATTTTGAAATTTTTTTAAGTTAATATCATAATTATTGACTACGATATTATTGTTCATATAATAATTTGAATATTATTTTTATTTTTAAACTATTTAATAAAAATTAAAAAAACTAAATGTGTACAAATCGAAAAGAGTGGCTCACATTTGCCACATCCCCCATTCACATTTAGCTATGTAATTCGGGATTTCGCTGCTTAAAAGTGTTCCTAATTTTTTCGCTATCAACTCTTTTTCTAATTGTCAATAAATGTCCATCGCTGCTCACTGCTCACACAAATTATTTCAATAGGTGAGCCACTAGAAGAGCGCTAGATGTGCCCGTGATTTGAATCTATCAAATCTTTCCAAAATAGCTTTCGTAGCCTATAGGAAAAAATTATTGGTTTATGGTTCATCTGACCAAATTAAAATAGGTGTCGAATGCTTCTAATTATCTGATGCATTTTAATTTGTAAATTTGTAGAGTCCTATAGTCGAGAAGTGATAGCTTAGGTGTACGATGAGTTTTATAATATTTTATTTTATATTTGTTATGACCCATTGTTGTAAGTTTTGAAGCTTACATATTTGATTATCTTGAAATCAATTTACTTAAAATTGACATGTATCGTTTGAGACTTTTTATTTAGATAAATAAAATCATTTTGAAAAAAATGTGAATAGCTTTGTGGGAAAATAATCGAGATTTAATATCTTTTAAAATTGTTATTCCACTTAAATTTGATTATTTTTCAGATTTTATTTGATAATTTATATTATTATCTTTGAAATAAATTTCACTATAAACAAGACTGAGAAAATTTACAATTTTCTGGAATGGCAAAATGGAAATTCTACAACCTAATTTTTCTAGATCTCGAATGACAAAACAGACACCGTTGGAATCGGCTCAAACGAATACCACGTCGACCATCGACTCGAGACGCCGAATTTCATGTTTTTCGGCAAGAATGGGGTAGCACGACACTTGGCACCTTGCGGAGTGGCCAAGAAGTGCCACGTGTCAACTGCGGAGTAAGTCAAACATCGGTGCTTAAGTGGGGCTCACATGAGACACACATCACGCCATCGCCGAAAATCTCAGTTAGGATGGGATAAAGTGATGCGGCAGATCCCACGAGCCAATTTGTAGCGGGACACGTAGTATCAGGGACAAGTCACTTGTCCCAATCTTGATCCAAGCTCTCCCAACCGGTTTTGGGAGAAGCAAAATAGAGAGAGAAAAGGAAAGAGAGAGAAAGGGTGGAATTTTTAGAGAGAGAAGCTCTACCTTCTCTCTAGAATTTCCGGCGATCGGACCGTCGGTTTCCAGTGGTGTAATGCCCCGTCCCAAGAGGGTGTACCGGTATGTGTAACCGTAGGGTCGCATATGTGCACCAAGGGCTTCCTTAATTATTTGAGTGTCACAAGAGTACTTTGAAAAATGCTTTTAAAGGATTTAAATTATAAAGCTTTCAAAGCATTGCGCACTTTGCAATTACGAGCGGAGGGGTGAAAGTATAAATTATAAATTTCAAAATGATAATAATAATAATAAATTGTCATAATGGTTATTCGTATAGCTCAGCTTCTGCATCTCTGATGATCTAAACGTATCGCGCTACTAAATTCGTCTCGCAAATTCCAAATGTAATCTTAAAACTGAATTCCGAGACAAATGGAATATTTACCAATTTCAGTGACTGCAGAGTGAAACCCGAAAACTAGATTTTCGGTAACTTAAAATTCAAGAATATTCAAAGAATATCAAATTAGATAAATTAAATTGAAACCGGACGAAATAATTGCTTCCTGGTACTGAATGGATAGAGAAGGGAAAGAAAAAGTGGACATGTGGTCCCACTTAAAAAATAAAATAAAATAAAATAAAGTAGGGACGAACAGATGGGAGAAAGTGTGGAGGAGAGAGGGAGAGAATTTTTAATTTTTTTATCTCTTCATTTCTTTCTCGATTTACTGAACTCCATCATTGAATTGGCCTAGCAACAACTTAAAAGTGCCTCTACGCGACGAGGGCTACGCTGCAAGTACTAAAACACGGATTTGTCGATAATTCAAGTAAAAGTTTGAAAAATCCTAATTTTAGTTTTCTCATATTTACCAAGAATCTAATGGTCATAATTTTTCTGACTAAGGGTTGTTACTTACGCAACGCTTAGCCACGCTATGCATCAAATCACTTCGGATTTTGCCGATTTCCATGTGAATAAATAATAGTGAATAAATTGTTTCGTTGGTTGTGCCGACGCGGTGTGGTCTAATACACTAATGTGTAGCTAAAAGCAAAGGAAAAGTCGGAGTCGCGCCTGCTTAGTAAGCAAAAAGCGTTTAACGTTTCTAACCTATTTTTCCAATACTAGCGATAGTATTATAAACTGCTTTTTACATCGGGTATTTAATGGTTTTGATTGTAAACCATGTTTTAAAGCAAGCAATGAGATTTAGCAAGCAAGTAAATGGTTTTGATTTTAAACCATATGTGAAAAAAAAAACAAATAATGGTTTTGATTTATTCAACCATATTTGAAAAGAAAGCAAGGAGTTTAGTAAGCAATGGTTTTAAATTGAAAAACCATATTTCAAAGAGCAAGCAAGCAAGCAAAGGTTTTAAATTGTAAAACCATATTTCAAAGAGCAAGTAAGCAAACAATGGTTTTGAATTATTAAACCATGTTTCAAGCAAGCAAGCAAGCAAATGGTTTTGAATTATTAAACCATGTTCAAACAAGCAAGCAAAGGAAAGAATATTTCAGGAAAACAGCTCAACTAAAATCCCTAGTTCTAAGCAAACATAATGGCTGAGGGGTATTCGCATACGACTATGGTGTTAGGATATCATACATGCATTTTAGACGGTTCGGCTCAACTAGGTCATGCATCATGGCATTTAAAGGAGTCGGCACATCGAGTATGTGGTTAATCGCGTTAACTAAATTACGGTGATGGTGACCCGTGTCAATTCCACCATATTTAATGAAAAAGGTTGAGTGGTTTTTAGTTCTTCCACCTAGGTGAATGGATCTGTGTCCGTACTAATTCCAAGACGGCCTCGATGCCCGTGCCCAGTGTTCACTGTGGTACAACAAAGAAGGATAGGCCCCAAAGGGTTGATGATTTATAGGCATGCTTAATACATTTTTTGAAAATCAACCATCAGTTGCAATCTGGCCGAGCCCAGTCCCATGTTTGTTTAGTTAACTATTGAGTTCGTGCTCGCTTTGATTTCGGGGGTCCATCGGTCGAGCCCAGCTCCCGTGGTGATTTTAGCAAACTATTGAGCCTAAAGCTCCCATGGTTTGCAAAGCAAGCGGTTGAGCTCAGGCTCCCTTGTTTATAAAAAGTTTTAGAAACTTTTAAAGCAGGAGGTTTATGAAAAGTTTTATAAACTTTAAAAGAAAAGCAAAGCAAAGCAAGCAAGAAAGTATGAAAAGTTTTCTAAACTTTTAAAGCAAGCAAGAGATTATGAAAAGTTTTAGAAACTTTTAAAGCAAGCAAGAGATTATGAAAAGTTTTGAAAACTTTAAAGCAAACAAAGCAAAGTAAGAAGGCTTCGAAAATATCTTGTAAAAGAGAGTTTTATAGTTTTGAGATATTTTTCGTAAAAAAGGAAACATTTTATAAAGTATACACTCACCGAGCCTGCTAGTCTCATGATTTTGTGTTTTAAAAACTATTTTTCAGTAATGTGCACTCTGACGTTGGAGTTGCATTAGGATTCTCCCGACATTTCAGGCCAGTGTCAGAATTAATAATATTTTGTAAGGAAATACTTAATTTGTATATGGAGTATATGTATGTACATAGTGTAGTTCTGTAAATGTGTCAGTCACTGCCACATATTTGGAAAATGTAAGTGTGTATACAGATTTGTAATATATCCTATGTAGCCATTATGTCGGGTAGAGGTTTACCGCCAAGATTTTACAAAATCACCAGCTAGGAAAAGGAAAATTTTTATAGAGTTAGCAATACGCTTCGCTTCATAGAATTTATCTGTTAGAGGTAAATCTACCGATTTCACGGAGTGGTCGATACACCCCGCCGCTAGTAGGGGTGGGGGTGTGACAAGTTGGTATCAGAGCATAAGTTGGTATAACCTAAGACTTGAGGGAGAAATAATACCAACACAAGTTAGCATCGTAGGCTGTTCTTAGGTAACTCCGTGTTACATCTTAGTCAAGTCAGATACACTATTTACACTATTAGCAACCATGTATTTTCAAACTCAAAGTACATACATATGAGGTGATTCAAAGTATTAAACAATTGATTTTTGGAAAATACAACACTACGTTAGGAAGAGGACGTAGAGGTCGTCCTAGGAGAGTCATTCCAGAGGTTTCCGAGCGTCCTGCAGTACCTGAGAGAGATGAGCACGTAGTTGGTTCCACTATCGCCTCTATGAATCACCTCCAAGCAGTTGTGTCAGCCGACCATCCGGCCACCGTAAGGAGCTTAAGTGCCGTGGATTGTTTACTATCAATAGTGGTCAGGATTGCTAAGATAGTGGTAATAACGACGCGTCAGCAGTCGCAGCCTCCACCGTCACCTAGAGAAGTTCTTAAAGAACATGGTAGGTCGATAAAGAGAGTATAGAAGCTGGGCTCCAAGCCATATGACTACAGTGGCGATCCAGAGGCAGCCTGGTTATGGCTATACCGAGTAAACAAGGTTTACGGAGTTATGGGCTGCACGGATGAGCAGAGAGTCTTGTTTTCCGCCTCACGGGAAGATGGGCTAAGGATCGTGGGATGCCGTGGAAAGAAGGTATCTTGATGGCATATCATGGGACCAATTTCAACAAGAATTTACTGACAGATTCTTTCCTCAGAGTCACAAGGATTCGAAAATTGAGGAGTTCCTCAAGTTAGAACAAAAGAACATGTCAATATCAGAATATGAGAAGAAGTTCTCAGAACTAGTTAGATTGGTTCCATATATCCAAGCTGATGAAGTCCTGAAGTGCAAAAGGTTTTTGTCAGGATTACAGCACAGGATCATAGTGCATTTGTCCGTGGTTCCTCAGAATAGATTTGGGCACTTAGTTGAGGCCGCTTTGAGAGTTGAGAAAAGTACTACAACTATGTATCGTAGTAGGCGTGTGAGCAAGAGGGAGGCACCGCACTTCCCAACGTAGCTCGTCAGTACAGAAAGAAAAGCAAGGGTAGAGGTTACAGAGGGTCGAAGGTGTGCTCCAGGAGCTACCTCTAGTTAGGATCATGAGGCCCCTGCCATTTCAAGAAGTGGCACCCATAGTATCTCCTTCCGGTCCCTGGTTGCAGAGCTTGTCGAGGCAACACCATGAGCGTAAGAGATATAGTACGTGGTGTTTCCATTGTGGCCGTGAAGGCTATTTACCGTGAGCGTTCCTCAATTGATCGGGTGCAGAGACATCGTGAGCCGCCAGGCTACCCCAAAGACGTAGGATATACCGGTTTTCAGTGGAGAGGTTTCTAAGCAGAGGGGCAGCCCACGTGTAGAGGCGCTGTGGTAGTAGGGGCAAGAGGTAGTGCCCCAGGATGCACAGCCCCGCACTGAGGCCGTAGTTTATGCTATGACTCACAAGATGTAGATGTACCAGACAGGGTCATCGGTATTATTTCTATCTTCTGATCATGATGCATATATATTAGTGACCCAGAGCCACACATTCATTTCGTGATCCAAGCCTTTCTTATATCGCTTCCAGATAGACCCAACCATTGGGAGGGTCGTGATGCAGAGTTTCCTTCGTAACCGGAGATCCGTTATTCTTCGCATTGTGAGTAGTCAAATATGTGAGTTCGATTGTAATGTGAGTTCCAACGGGATCTTATAGTTTGGGGATATGAGGGATTTTGATGTGGTTCTTATGGATTGCCATCTCAAATAGCCAAATTAGATTGTTATAAAAGGAAGTAAAGTTGAATAGGCCCGGGAAATTAGAGGTAAAATTCAGAGGAATACGCAGAGAGTTATCTTCGAATATGATCTCCACCATGGCAGCATAGAGAATGCTTCATAAAGGTTGTCAGGGTTATCTAGCTTATATGGTGGAGATAGGGAAAGAGGGGACACTGGTAGATGAGATTCCAATAGTTAGAGAGTTCCCAGATGTATTCTCGGATGATATCGCAGGATTACCTCCAGAAAGAGGGGTGGAGTTCACCATTGATTTCATCCCAAGGACTGAGCACATTTCCATTCCTCCTTATAGGATGGCTCCTGCCGAGTTAAGGGAGCTTAAGGCTCAGTTGGAAGAATTGTTGATTAAGGGATTCATTCGAATTCAAGCATATCCCCACCGGGAGCTCCGCTTCTCTTCGCGGAAAAAGAAAGACGGGAGCTCATGGGTTGTGCATAGAGCTACAAGCAACGAACGTAGTTACCATCCGCAATCGCATCCACTTTGTGGATCGATGAGTTATTCGATCAACTCCAAGGGTTCCGAGTATACTCCAAGATGTGACTTTGGAGGTCAGGCAGGTATCACGCTGGGCGGTGTAGGAGGGTGATGTTCCAAGACTACATTCAGACACGCTTACTTCGCAAGTATTATGAGTTTTGGTGATGCCATTTTGGTCAGACTAATGCTCCTGAATAAGCATGGATTGATGAACCGTATTCCAACCGTATTTGGATAGGTTCGCCATAATTTTTATCGATGATATCCTAGTATTCAGTAGTTCCCGTGATGAACATTCGCAAAGTACCTATGATTGTATCGCATCCCAAGGGGAGCGACAGCCAGGCGCCGTTGAGCAAGGTCGCTAAGCCGAGAGGGTGGCATTTATAGTCATGTGATTTCAAATGATGGGGTGGAGTGATCCCTTAAAATAAAAGCTGTGGTAAATTGGAAACCACCAAAGAATGTGTCAGAGGTCAGAAGCTTCCTTGGTTTAGCAGGGTATTACAGGAAGTTTGTTGAGGGGTTCTCCAAGATAGCAGCCCCACTGACCAAGCTAACAAGGAAAGATGTCAAGTATGATTGGGTGGATGCCTACCAACAGAGTTTTGAGGAGCCAGCTATGACAATCCTCAGCTCCATTTCTAGCTCTCGACCTACCGGGAGCATGGGCTCAGGGTTTACAAGGATGCTTCACCAAGGCCTTGGTCATGTTTTTGATGCGTAATGATGTGGTGATTGCATATGCCTTTACGCTGGAAAAGCATGAGGAAAATTACCCTACACATGACTTAGAGCTTGCATCAGTCGTGTTTGCCCTAAAAATATGGAGACATTACTTATATGGTGTCCCTTATAGGATTTTTACAAATCATAAGAGTCTTCAATATATTTTCACCCAAAAAGAGTTAAACTTGAGGCAAAGAAGATGGCTTGAGTTGATTAAGGACTATGACTGTACTATCGAGTACCATCCAGGAAAAGCTAATGTCGTAGCAGATGCCTTGAGTATGCTTAACGGAGAGTTCTATTCTCATATGAGATTAGGTTATCTTCCATTATCGGGTGGATCTAAGAGCTTTAGGTGAGGCAGGTCGAGATTTAGAGCTCATACCACATTTCATGTTAGACCCCTCCAAGTGGATTAGATTCTAGCAAGGCAGTCGTAGGATCCACAGATGATTAATATTAAGGAAGATATAGAAAAAGGGAAAGTTAAGCGAGAGCAAGTCGAGATGATGGCGGCTGATAGTGAAAGGACGTAGAATGTGTGCCGCAGTGCTGGCGAATCAAGAGAGACATTATGGAAGAAGCTAATATCTATCATCTTATGTTATGCATCCGTGTAGTACCAAGATGTATGTGACTTTGGTTAACATTAATGGGCGGAATGTGACGAAGAAAGAGATTTCAAGTTTCGTTTTAGGTGCCTAACTTCAATGTGGCAGAGATCGTGTCCGCATGGAAGATACAGCTACTCCCTATTCCAGTGTGGAAATGGGAAAAGATCACTATGGATTTTGTAACAAGTCTTCCACGGACTCAGAGACAACATGATGCTACATGGGTCATAGTTGATCGATTGACAAATTCTACTCATTTTCTGCCAGTTAACGTTAAGGATTCTCTGAAAAGTCAGTCTGGGGCCAGGCGCGATGAGATAGCGAGACTTCATGGGGTTCCGCTTTGATAGTTTCATATCGAGCCCGTTCACATCCGTGTTTTCTTTTGGGCTCTTAGTTTGCAAACAAATTTTTAGGTACTCGCTTCATTTCAACACAACATTTATCCCCAAAGTGATGGCCACAAAGAGGACCATTCATACATTAGAGTGATATGTCAGAGAGCTTTTGCGCGATGGAACCCGCGAGTCGATACTCATTCGCACTAATGGAGTTCCGCTCTACAACAACAAATGCATCGTCAATATAGAGATGGCTCCATTTGACCAAGCCAGATGGTAGAAAATGGGGGACTCTAGCAGGCCGGGACGAGGTCAGGAGAGGAGACTGCAGTTCCCGAGTGGTGTATACACCGATTATCCACATTAGATGTCATTTAAGAGCCACTCGAAAGTAGGTTAAATGCTTTATTTTCAACTCCAAGAACATTAAATGCTCGCAATGCTATGGTTCAAATAGAATGTTACTTAAGGGCTGGTTTTAAAGCTGCCAAACAAAGATCCCGCTTGGAAATGACTATATGTCACGGCCCTAATTCGAGGAAACAACCCGAGGACACCTCTACAACCCCATTATACCAAACTAGTGACCCAAAACTTCAAGGTCTTCTTTTACATCTTACTTTAAATTGCTTTCAGTTAGCTTAGTGATAACAACAACCACACTTTTTAATGCAAATCCGAAAATCCAAATGAAAGCCTCACCATTTTGAATCATTATACAAGTCACGAAGACGAAATCATCCTCAGGTTTGACCCTTTGAGACCGCTTATATCGGGCAAGAGCTTGACTACTGGGCAGTAGAGTGAAATTTAGGATACAAATTTCGCTGACTTCGATCACTCTACCGTGGCACGAATCAAATGGCCCCGTTACCCGGGATGGTGCCAAACCATGATGATGAGTTGATAAGTACTTGCAATCTCTCATTGCCAAGTATCGCGGACCTTAAACCTTTGAATTTCATTGCTTAGAATATCAAGTTTGTTTACTCATAAATAACTGGGCAAATTTTTATCATTACGCCTGTCTATTATTCGCTAACACTGATCCTTTTGGCAAGTCTTTTTGCTATTTTTTTTGCTTTGTATCTTTTTGTGTCACAGGTGTCTATGCATCACTGGGATAGAGATATATCAGATAGACTGCAAAGAGTCTCTACACCAACTGAACAAGGTTGCGAAGCCAGTGTACATAGTGAGCAAATGGATCCTCTACCTGAGGAACAACAAAGTCAGCAAGCAGCTCCTATGAATCCAACAACATACAGGTCAATGAGGGACCACATACACCCTCATAGAGTTAGTGCACCTTCCTGCATCATACCACCTGCTGATGATGTGGTAGTGAGACCCTATCTGGTGCCCCTACTTCCCACATTTCATGGAATGGAGAATGAGAACTATTATACTCATATCGTGGAGTTCGAGGAGGTATGCACAACTTTTGCGAAGGAGCGCCCCGACATGGATTTGCTTAAGATGAAAGCATTCCCATTGACACTGAAAGACAAGGCCAAAATTTGGCTCAACTACCGAGGCCAAGAACAATTAGAAATTGGGCCGAACTGCTTCGAGTTTTTGAAGAAATTCTTCAGCACAACTAAGACCAACAATAAGAAAGCAGATCTACACTCATTCTGGGCCTATGACAACGAGAAGTTTTCATCAAATAGTCAGAGAGGTTCATGGAGACTATCACGTATGTCCACACCATGGTTTTGATACAGGATGCTAGTGAATCATTTCTATGATGGTATGTCTCCGTACCATGAAGCAACCGGCCGAAACCACGGTGGAGGTGACTCTCGAAAGCAAACAACGGATGAGTCCATGGACTTTTTGAACTATGTGGTCGAAACCTCCAAGGCATGGGATGAACCGAATCCAAGGAAAGCAGAAAGAATGAGGCCTTCGACCTACCAAAGGGGAGGCATTCATGCACTTTCCGAAGACACCTGAGATGTGGAAGCAAAACTCCACCACTAATTCGAAGGTCGGGAGAGTCGAAACGAGAAATTAAGACGAAATGCAAGGCAAAGGAATGAGTTGTCTGACTAACCCGCTGTTTTAATTTCTGTCGCCTAAATAGCCACTCCCTCTGTGGGAGCACTGCCCAGTTCCTTCCAAGAAAGGACTTAATGCAAGAGCATGCTTATGTCATGGGTCAAAATAAGCCACCTACAAATGCTCCTCATGGAAACACCTATAACCCCAATTGGAGAAATCATCTAAACCTATCATGGAAGCCAAAACTCCCTACATATGCCCAAATCTAAGAGCAATGCAGTAGCTCTGCTCCACTTCGCCAAAGAACACCCACCTTCTTCCTCCGCTGAAAGCGTGCACTAAATTTAAGAAAGTGGTAGCACGTCATGAGGAAACAAAAGGCGTTTGAATGTTCAAACGACTAAAAATTCGAGGCAATGAGCTCACTCAACAAGAAATTTGACAATACATTATGAGATTTCCAGTTGTCTAACCAAGAATAGGTCTTGAAAGGAAAATCTCCTTCCCGCACACCCGCAGTTAATTCCCTGGGGGAATGCATGAGATAGGCTCCTCCAAAGGATCCAAATGCAAGAATCGATGAAGGCAAAGCTACTTGTGACTTTGAGAAGCAGAAGAATCGAGACCAGCCAGCCCCAAGACCGCATCAAGACAGCTCCCACAGTAGTTCATCCACTAGAGGAAGAACAATCAGAAAAAAAGGGAAGAGGTGAAGCCCAGTGTACCCCCTCCTCTCCCACAAGCACTTCGAAAAAAGAAAAATTCAGTTAACCAAACTAAAATTTTAGAGGTACTACGGCAAGTGAAGGTTAACATTCCTCTTCTTGACATGGTCAATCGAGTCCCCGCATATGCAAAATTTTTGAAGGACTTATGTACGGTAAAAAGAGGCTTCAATGTGAATAAAAAGGCCTTTTTGACTGAACAAGTGAGTGCTATCATTGAGTGACTGCGGAAGCTATAAGGACCCTGGATGTCCTACAATCTCAGTCAATATGGGAGGCACTAGTGTAGAAAAAGCACTACTATACTTGGGAGCTAGTGTGAACCTACTGCCATATTCCATGTATAAGCAGCTTGGTTTGGGAGAACTGAAGCCCACTTCCATCACACTGTCTCTAGCCGATAGGTCTATTAAAATACCAAAGGGGACGATTGAGGATGTTCTAATACAAGTGGACAAATTTTACTATCCAATGGATTTTGGTCAGATTTCGATAGAGTCTACTGCAAAGAGGGCCAATCATGTACCCATCATATTGGGAAGGCCATTCTTTGCTACTTCGAATGCAATAATAAATTGCCAAAATGGGGTTATGCAACTCACTTTTGGGAATATGACTTTAGAACTCAATATATTCCATTTGAGTAAAAGGCATATGCTACCAGTGGAGGATAACTGTGAAGAAGTCTCGCATAATGGGGATACACCAAGAAGAGGCTAATGAGCAGCAAGTGCAAGATGTGTTAACCCAGGAGTTATCTGAGTGCCTTGTAGAGCAACAGGAACCTCAATGCATGAGCCTAGTGCAGGGGTGCTGGAGAAAAGAGAAAAAGGAACCTCAACAGTTGGATCTCAAACCCCTGCCTGTGGAATTAAAATATGCATTTCTGGAAGAAAACAAGCAAAGGTTCAGCTATAATATCGTCATCGCTTTACTCACTCCATAGGAAGAGAATCTCGCACACCTCCTCAAGATGAACAAGCTTACGGGTGGAAAATTTCGATTTAAAAGGCATCACCCTAACAACTGCACCCATCACATTTATTTAGAAGAAGAGCCAAAGTCATAGGCGCCCACAGAGGAGATTGAATCCTCACATGTGCAGGAGGTAGTTCCGTGCATTGAAGTTCCAAGTTGCTGCGTCGGCATCATTTAATTCATATCTGATAGCACTTGGGTAAGTCCAACCCAGGTGGTGCCCAAGAAGTCAGGGGTGACCACTATAAAAAATGAAAAGGGCGAGGAATTGTCTACCCGACTTACCACCGGTTGGAGGGTATGCATAGATTATAGGAGGCTCAACGAAGTAACAAGAAAATATCACTTCCCACTGCCCTTCATTGATCAGCTTCTTGAGAGAGTTTTTAGACACCCATTCTATTGCTTTTTGGATGGGTATTCAAGGTACTTTCAGATAGAGATCACACCAGAAGATCAAGAAAAGACTACCTTTACTTGTCTATTTTGAACTTATAAGCTAATGGAGATGCCTTTGTCTTTGCAACTCGCTACCTTAGATGTACGCTAGTATGTTCAGCGATATGGTGGAGATCATAATGGAAGTATACATGGATGACATCACCAGATAATGAGGTGATTTGAAGAATGTCTAACTAATTCAAGATATCCCGCAGAGGTGCATTTAAAAGAATCCGGTGCTTAATCGAGAAATGCCATTTAATGGTGAACCAAGGGATTGTACTAGGGCTGCATTTCCAGTTAGGGAATAGAAGGATAAGGCAAAATTGAACTTATTTCCAAACCGTCCCAACAAATGTAAAAACAGCTAGGCAATTCCTCGCCATGTGCTTACATGCAAGATTCATCAAGGATTTTTCGAAGATTGCTAAGCCCCTTTATAAGCTGCTAGAGAAAGATGTTAAATTTGCTTGGGAAAAAGACTGTCAGAGAGCTGAAGAGTCAAGTCCCATTTGACCATCAGACCAATAGTACGAGCACCCAATTGCCAGTTGCCTTTTGAGGTGATGCGTGATGCAAGTGATCTTGCTATTAGAGCAGTTCTTGGCTAAAGAGAAAATGGAAAACCTCATGTAGTCTATTATGCAAGCAAAACCTTGAATGAAATGCATGAACTATACCTACTACAGAGAAAGAATTGTTGGCAGTGGTCTACGCCTTAGACAAATTTCAGCATACTGTCATCTCGATATAGTCATTTTTGGCGCATCATTCCGCTTTGAAATACCTCTTGACCAAGAAAAATGCTAAGGCAAGACTTATCCGATGGGTTCTTCTACTTCAAGAATTTAACTTGTAAATTAAGGACAAAAAGGTAGAGAAGAAGGTACCATCTTTCTAGATTAAACACAGCCCATGACACTCATACCGCCCATCAATGATGAATTTCGGTTGAATCTTTAATGCAAATGGAGAAAGCTCCCACATGTTCACATTGCCAATTTCCTTGCAACAGAGAAATTCCATCCGATTGAAAGAACAGATAGAAGCATTTCTTGTCGAAGATCCATTCCTATTATTGGGAAGAGCCCTCTTGTTTAAATATCGTATAGCATCGATAACAGGAAGTGTGTGCCTCGAAGAAGAACAATTGTGAATTTTGCCACTACCATAGAGAGTGCCCGTGGTGGTCACTTTGCTTCCTGTAAGACGCACACTGAAGGTGTCGTAGTATAGTTTCTACTCGGCCTTCCCTTTTATGTAAGCACACCAAATGTTCCGAAGATAAGATAGATGCTGTGCTGCCTGAAATTGTTCAGCTAGCCATATGATGCCCCAACCTAATTTTAGTGGTCGAGCTTATTTGATGTTTGGGGTATCGATTTCATGACCCTTTCCTACGTCTTATGGTCATACATACATATTGGGTGGGGAGTAGACTATGTGTTCAAACGGGTCGAGGCAACTCAGAAACCAATCACCATAAGAGGTGCTCAAATTTGAAAGCAAAACATCTTTTCCGTGTTCAGGTACCAAAAGCTATTGATATATGGGGTTTGCATTTCAGAATAAACCTTTCAAAACCCTATGGCTAAATATGGTGTTAACACAAAGTGGCTACCCTTCTTACCATCTCAAACAAGTGGTCAAGGTGAGCTTGCCAGGGAGATTAAGACCATTCTAATGAAGGCGGTGAACAAAGAATGTAAAGATTTGGCCCTCAAATGTTTCCATTCACCGTGGGCCTATAGAACATCTTTCAAAACGATCTTGAAAGTCCCTTATCATTGCCGGCGGCGCGCTGCCATCTTCCAAGAACTCAGTAAAAAGTACGCGGGTAATCAAGAAACTCAACATGGATTTAAGTGGTTTCCGTTCAAAAGATTCCTTGATCTCAACGAGTTGGAGGAAATAATGAAATGATGCCTACTAACTCACGATTGCAAAGGAAAGATCGAAAAAATGGCATGATCAAATGATAACTTGCAAGAATTTCAACAAATGGGACCAAGTCCTCCTGTATGATTCCAAACTCCATCTATTTCTGAGCAAGCTCAAGTCGCGATGGACGGGCCCATTCATCATTCAACAAGCACACCTCAATGGTTCAGTAAACCTACTCAATCCGAATGATAATAGGGTGATCAAGTAAGCTAATGGACAAGAGTGAAGCCCTATAAGTTGTGCAAATGCATCAGAGTCGTGGAGGAAATTCTTCTTCCGGGACTTCTCCTTGAGACCTACAGCTACACATTTAGAGCTGATCCCCGCAAAGGTCTCCGTAAGACACCAATTTAATGCTTAGTCTGCTTAAGTTTCTATTTTGTTAAAAATCATGTTTTTCTTTGTGTTGGTAGTCAGCAAAGAACATCAACCACTTCGCCTAAGAAGACTCTCGCCTTCCCAGCCGATGATCTTCTCCCGTCGCCACTGACGAGGAGGTACCACTCCATCCTCTAACCTTCTCTGCCCCATGCCGACAAATTAGGCCAAAGTACGTTTGCTTCTTCGTGATCTCTTTTCGCCCTTTATTGTGGTGTTTCTGCTCTTACCTTGAGTTGAAAAATTTAAGCACTGTATGCTGCCATAATGCTAGAATAGTTCCATGCATGATTAAGTTTTTGGTTGGTTGAAATTCCAAAGTATTCAACCTTGTCCATCCGGGCCTTAGCTAATCACAATACGCTGCACTCCGCCGTCGATAGGTTGAGAAGTTGTATACCCTTTTTTACTTTGCAAACCATTTTAGCTGCTTGACGACACATAATAGGTTTATGTTTCCCACAAATGAAGACCAATGAAGTCTTCCAAATGAAAATGAAAAGAAAAAGCAAAAAGAAAAAGAAAGAAGAAAAAGAGAATAGAAAGTCGTGACACTTTTCCTTGAAACCCGAACACAGTCCGAGGGGTATATGGCGAAAGCCTTTAAAGCCCAGTGCCCTAAACCTTCACTGGTTGGGAGTCACCGACTTTCAGGTTCGCTACACTGTGATCGGCAGTTTAGCGAAGTCAGTAGGAGTCGAATTTTGAAATCATTCAAGTCCGGTGAAGCTCAAGAGTTTGTGGGCTTGACAGATCCTTTGACTTGATGCCCTAAACCTTAATCGTCGGGAGTCATCGGTGGACCCTCGCTACACCTGATTCTCGTGAAGCTCCAGTTTTCATCATTGCACCCACAATGGCAATCGGTTAAGAAATAAGAGTGCAACTGAATCTATTTCAGCTCGGGCTCCTCGCCCAAGGTCCCGCAAAGAGCTTCTGCTGGGAGGGAATAGCTTAGCACTTATTGGTTCAAACTAGTTACCTAAACACTTAGATTGGGTGGAAGTTCAGTTGACTTCTTGGAATTGATGTCGGCTCAAACCTGGCTCCTATACGGCACTGTTCTCTCATGTTAGTTTTTGTACAGAGTCCAAATTTTTCACACTGAAGGTAGAGCCTCACTTCAGGCACACACTTTTGAAATCGTAATACTCTTTTGCAAAGCATAGCCCTCGCATACCCTTTATTATTTTTAGCATTGCTAAGGGACTAGCAATGTGTCATTGGTGATTAGTACACAAAAAGTGCTATTTTGAGTCCTATTTAAAGATAGGTTTTGAGTGCTTTTTAAGGTACTAATCATATTATTTAAGCCGATTGACAAGTGTAGGGTCCTGAATAGTACTACTCGATTTTGTTTCGAGGTTGTTTTGGTAGTTTTGCGTGTCTATAAACTCCTTACCATCATATCAAGGTCAGATCAAAATTAGCCGATGAGGCGAAGTTCAGAGGAATTCTCGCTGATTTCATCAAGCCCGGGATGAGGAAATAGCAGGTGAAGATGCATAATGCAGTCGGATGATAGTGTTCGTAAGCAAAGATTACATTTCGCGGCATTGCGAAATTTTTCGCAATGAAAGCTGTAAATTTTCGCAATCATACTAGGTCTTTTCTATACGAATTTTCGCTATGACAGCGAAAATTCTCTACCATAGCGAAAATTTCGCTATATAGTGAATTTTCGCTATGATAGCGAAAACTATTGTGCATAGCGAAAATTCTGCATTGTGTTTTTGTGATCCAAACGACTCCGTTTTGATTAATTCCTCTTTTGCCCTCAATGTAATCATATTATTTAGGTTAGTTTGGTATTTTCGCATGTTTGTGGGGTTATATAAGCCATGTTATGAACATTTTGTAACCTAACTATTCATTTCACGCAGTTTTGCATAGACCCCTCGTTTTGGTTCCACTTTCTTCTTCTCTCCTCTTTCTCTCATTTTTCAGTCGCCAAACACACCCCTCGAGGATGACAACTCAAAGGATGCTCGCTGCTTCCTCAAAACCTTAAAGAGGAGGGTTTCAGGTTGGTCGATGGGTTTCATGTGTGTTCCTCTCAAGCTTTCATGAAGGTGTAATTCGGCCTTTGTGTTTCAAACTTTCCAAACTAGTTTAAATGTTATTTAATGTATTTTCTTTGGTCAATACTGCATGCTTTAAGGTTCAGCAGATTCTTAATGTGAGATACACCGACATCCATTAGATGTCATTTACGAGCCACCGAAAGTAGGTTAAATGTGTTTATTTTCAACTGCAGAACATTAAATGGTCAAGAATGCTACTAAGTAAAACAGAATGTTACTAAGGCTACTTGTGTTAAACAAAGATCCGGTTTTGGAAATGACTATATATAATTTGCCCTAATTCGAGGAAATAACCCGAGGACACCTCTACAACCCCATTATACCAAACTAGTGACCCAAAACTTCAAGGTCTTCTTTTACATCTTACTTTAAACTACTTTCAGTTAGCTTAGTGACAACAACAACCACACTTTTTAATGCAACCAAAATCCAAATGAAGTTCTCACTTACTAATCATTATACAAGCCATTTGTAAGACGAAAATCCAAATTGCGGTTCGACCTAGAACCGCGATATCATAAAGTAGTTTGTGTACGGAAGTAGGAGGAATTTTAGGATACAAATTTTGTTGACTTCGGATCACCCTACTGTGGCACGAATCATCCCTAACTCATAATCCCGACCTATCAGGTCAACTCTCTCCCTACATTCTAGAGAAGAACATCTATACTTGGCTTCTCTAAAGGCCTTAACCTCTAAGCCTAAATCCATCACACAAGATGCAACAATGAATGAATATGATGCATCCACTTAAACGCTTACCTAGTCAACAAGTGCAAGAGTAGGAAACGCACTTACATATCCAAATTGGTCCTGTATACTCAGCCTCAGAAAATTCATGAGACCCCTGCCTCCTAGTGGCAATCTCGCCTCGTATGTCCAAGCCGGGGCCGAGCAAAATAACATATCAGCCCGCCCCGCCCAACAAGAAGTCCCACCAGAGTCTTGTACCCGACCGATCCACACTCGGGCCCTCCGTCCACTCCACAGACTGGGCCAAAAGCAAGCCAGGATAGCACCCCGAAAACTGGAACTAGTCTCTCCGACCCGCATCTAGGTATAGAGGAAACAAAACTATATCTCGGCCTCCTTATCTCAACTGACTGGGATCAAGACCGTCTCCAAACCTCTCGATCCCGCTCTCGAGGGCAATCCCTCCTCATGTAGTCCTGGTCGCCGGGCAATTTAGCACACCATCTCGCCCATCTCCGACCGGCAACCATAACTGCTCCTCACCGAAGGATCGACCGAGGTGTCCCATAAACCTTGGGATTCCCGCTCCATGGACAATCTCGTCAGTGTCCGAAGCCGTCTACAGAGATAACACATCATCTCGCCTCGCCGACTAAATGTCCCATCTCGCTCGTCCCGATGACCTCGGCCCTGGTCCCGGATATCCTTGAGAAACAAGTCTTCCGCTTTTCCCGGGTCAGGAAGAAGCTGGATCTTCCTTTCCTCTTAGTACCAACACCCATATCTTGGATGTCTCAGATGCTATCTACTCTTCCCTTTATGGTCATACTGCCCCGACCCTAGTCCACTCATCCTCTAACCATCGAGGATCGATGTGCTTCTAAACGCCGGAAGTCGCTTGATCCGCCCCGGCTCACTATTGCATGCCTGCAAGGAGCACAAGGATCAGAATCCCTACGTCTCAAGAAAGGCCTCGCTGGTCAAAAGCCTAAGTGGTGCCCGACCAGCATCTCATGGACGCCCCCACGCTTCGCCACTACCCATCTACAATACCAATGGCAATTAACATAATGCAAAGATTCTAAGGCATAAACACAAATTTCTTAGAGATTAATTATTCATACAATGTAAATCAGATATACTCAAGTCCTTGCATTCATAAGCAATGCAAGACAATTTACCCAAAATATCTAATAATATTTATCAACAAAAATTTTATTTTTGATAATTTCATTTTTTTAAAAAATTTTATCTCATTTTATTTGATTTGATTTTATTTGATTTGATTTTATTTTTTTTAAAAGTTTCAAAAAATCTCATGAACAGTGTCCAAATAGTGACTCAGAAACAGTGTACTGAGTCACAATACACTGCCCCATGTTGCAATACAATTTCCTCAGCCACTCAAGCCTCCTATATTGCAATACAACTGAACCCACTGCACACCCAATAGGCTATGTCACGATACAATTTCACATTGTATCGTGACACAGTTTGGGCAGTAGCCCAAAACAGTTTCTACACCCTTTTTTTTTTCACACACACACACACACACACACATATATATATTTTCACACATTTTTGCTATTGGAAAATACCCAAAAAAATACATATCCATATTTCTTTTTCCTCATTCTCCAGTACACCAAATAAATTTATAAAAAAATTATTTTCTTTATTTTTTTTTCAGTTTTCCCCACTGTCAAAATAAAAATTTTCCTCTTCTCAATTTTTTTTCTTCGCCTCATTTCCTCCAAAGAGCCTTCTCGTTACTCCCACATGCAGCTTGAACATTGCATCCATACAACTCAAAAATTTTATGAGTTCAACTTTAATCCTTTTTCTTGTGCAAAAACTGGAATAAATTTCCAGAATTTCACAAACCCAACATGTTCTTTGCTTTTTAAATCTCCTAGCTATCAGTCTCGTGCACTGACCAATTAGCGAAAAATTTTTCGACCTTGTTCTCACACTAAACCCAAGTGTTCGACATCTTTCCTATGCTATTTACCAAGCATACAATTCATACACCCAACACATAACAATCCATCAAACAATCACATGATCACACACAAAACACATATGCAGTGTTCTAGTTTCGTCCCATGCCTTCCTAGGTAATCTCATACCTAAACCTACATCGAACCACCCAAGTGGTGATGGATACCCAACCCGAGCTCCCTAGGTATTCGTATACTTAAGCTTTGATACTGCCAGACGCCCAACCAAGGCCCATGATCAATTCAACCCGCGAGTAATCAGACGCCTCTGTGATCACGAGACACATACCCGAAGAAATGGCCACTCGGGCCCCTGCATCAATACTCATCAAACATGTACCCAACTATATTCCAATAGTCCAAGAGTTATTTTATTACTCTTAATACAAATACATATTAAAATCTACAATTCTAATACATATTATCCAAAACATCAAAGCCACAACCCTACTTTCTTCAAAATCGGCCTCTAAAATGAGTCGTCTTCTCGAACGCTCCCGTGCACCAAAAAAAAAATTCCTCGACAGGGTGAGCTATCGCCCAGTAGTGGAATCACCCTAAATGGGTTACTCTCCACCTAAGTGCATATGCAATGCTCCAATTTGAATACACAATCGCATAACACATGCAAATATATCATCATGTATATATTTACATAATTTAAATCACAACAACATGTTATGAAAATTAACAGTCCATTACACCAAAAATTAGCTCGCATGGGCTAATTTACGAACACGAGTAATTCAATTTGAATAGTTCAACCAAACACATTTTCACACAAATTTAATTCGTGTCACTATTCACGTGAACAGTAAAACCCCATGGGTTATTGTTCACGGCCACTACCCAACATCGGTTCCACTTTGTGAACCCGAATTCCATGGCCATTCCCGGCCTCATATATACCAAAGCACAATTTATGGCATAATTTATACCATTAGGCACCCAAACAGTCCGTGGATAAATAATGACTATCGAATTTGTTTCAAATTCCACACTTGCCCCAAGATTTAGATTCCATCAAACGGCCGCTCAAGACCCCAAACCAACCGAATCCATCCACAAAGAACTTAAACAAAGTGTAAAACCAAGTGATGAAACTCTACCTCAAGGAGTTTGTCGAACTCCTTAAACCCAGAGCCCACACGTAGAGCGACTTTTTCTTCGTCTCGAAGAATTTGGACGGCCTGGACGCCTTAAACTCAGAGAGAAGTCACACTCTCTCTCTAAAAATACAACTTCAAACCTATTGTAAGTCCTTTCCCCTTCTCACGTTTTTCTCCTTTCTTGAATAAGAGAACACATCATGCACTCAACTGTTTATTTGGCTCAAACAAATCTACACACATCCAAAACCCTGCTTTCAGATTTTTCATGATTACACTGGTCTCTATGCCCATTCTATCATCTCTCTATCCATGCAATACAACACATGATACTGTTAGAAAAGATTCCTTTGTTCATACTGTTATTTTTCATCCTTATATAATCATGTCCAAAAACGTGTGTCTAATGTCTTAATTCAAATCAAATTTAATGCATAGTTAGATTCCACAGATTTATCTAAATGCAGAAACCATTGTCAGTCTTGAGAGATCTGTATAACAAATTTGATTTTGTTTAATAAGATCTTTGTTCTTTCCATAAATCTGAATTTTCCGTCTATGCTGTCATTGATCCAGCTGTTATAGAGTTCCTAGATGTGGTTCACATGATATTTCCGCAGGATTACCTAGAAAGATAGCGGAGTTCACCATTGATTTGATTCCAGGATCGAGCCCATTTCCATTCCCCTCGCTATAGGATGGCTCCCGCAGAGTCAGGAGCTCAGCGTCTGCGAAGAATCATTGTTAAGTAAGGGATCATTCTGACCGAAAGATATCCCCATGGAGAACTCCGCGCTTCTTTCGTGAAAGAGATGCAGCTCATGCTATGTATAGATTACATGCAATTGAATAAAGTTACCATCCGCAATCAGTATCCACTCCCTAGGATCGATGAGTTATTCGATCAACTCTAAGGGTCTCGAGTATACCCAAGACTTGAGGTCTGCATCATCATTGAGGGTGCACGAGAGGACGTACCAAGGTCGCATTCAAGACACGCTATGGGCATTATGCTTTAGTGATGCCAATTTCGTTTGACTAATGCAAGAGCGAGGACGACGAACCTGCATTCCGGCCAGATTTGCCAGGTTCATCATAGTTTTTATCGATGATATCCTGCTGTATTCAGTAATTAGAGGAACATTCAGAGCACCCAGGATTGTGCTGTAGACCTAAGGGAGCGACGCCTAGGCGCTGCTTATGCCGCGGCTTGACAAGGTGGCATTCCTTAGGTCAGCGTGATCTCACCCTTAAGGTGGAGCGTGGATCCCCATAAAATAGAAGTCAGGAAAACAAAAAACACCAAAGAATGTGTCATAGCTCAAAAGCTTCCTCGTTTAGCAGTATTATAGGAAGTTTGTCGAGGGTTCTCCGTGATAGCAAACCCACTCACTCAAGCCGACAAGGAAAGATGTCAAGTATGATTGGTGGAAGCTCGCAACAGAGTTTCGAGGAGTTGAAGGGCATATTAACTCAAATTCAGCTTCTAGCTACTTAATGGGAGAGATGGGCTCGGGTTTACAAGGATGCTTCCTGAAGGCCTTGGTTATGTTTTGATGCACGATAGGGTGATTGCATATGCCTTGTACGCCTAAAGAAGCATGAGGAGAATTACCCTACACATGACTTAGAGCTTGCAGCAGTCGTGTTTACTCTAAAAATATGGAGACATTACTTATATGGTGTTCCTTGTAGGATCTTTACAGATCATAAGAGTCTTCAATATATTTTCACCCAAAAAGAGTTAAACCTGAGGCAAAGAAGATGGCTTGAGTTGATTAAGGACTACGATCAGATTCATTGAGTACCATCCGGTGAAGCCAATGAAGGTCTTAGCAGCATGCCTGAGTAGGTGACCAGAGAGTTCTTTTTGTCTCACATGAGATGAGGTTATTTTTCCATTGTCGTGGATCTAAGTGCTTTAGGGTGATATTGAGGTTGAGAATTCAGTGAGCCTTGTTAGCTACATTTCATGTTGACTCTCCTAAGTGGGATCGATTCTAGTAGATACCACAGGATCCACATATGATTAAGATTAAGGCAAGAGATAGAAAAGGAGCAGAGTTTCAAATTAGAGATGACTTATATGATAGTGAAAGGACAGAATGTGTGCTGCAGTACTTCCGCTGAAATAAGAGAGACATTACGGAAGAAGCATTCATCTCACAGATGCTATGCATCCAGTAGTACCAAGATGTACAGACTTCAAAAGAACATTACCGGTGGAATGGGATGAAGCAAGAGACGGAGCTTTTCTAGGTGCCTAACCCGTCAATAAGGTAAAGCATCAGCGCTCGCGGGGAAGATACATTTACTCCTATCCCGCATTTAAACGGTAAGATCACTATGATTAAGTGACAAGTCTTCCGCTTGACCAGAGGTAAGCAACATGATGCTATATGGGTGATAGTTCATCGATCGACGGTCCGCCCATTTTCTACCGCTAATGTCGAGGATTCCGGAAAGTCGCCCATTTAGAGCGGGATGAGAGAGCGACTTCATGGGGTTTTAGTTTCGAGCAGTTTCGATCGAGACCCCGTGTTCACATCCAGGCTGCCTGGGCGAAACAACTCAGGTACTTCGCTACATTTCAGCACAACATTTCACCTCGTGACGAATGGCCGCCGTAAAGGAATTATTCGGGACGTTGGGGAGGATATGTCGGTGAGCTTGTGTGATGGAATTCAAGGAGTCGATACCATTCGCACTAATGGAGTTTGCCTACAAACAAATGTGCCTATCGTGCCAAGATGTAGACAGTCCCATTCGAGGCAATGTACGGGCAGAAATGTAAGACTCCAGCCAGGCTGGATGAGGTCATGAGAAGATTGGTAAGCCCTGAGCTAGTGAAGATCACTTCAGAGAAAGTGAAAGTTGTTCGCGATAACTTAAAGATAGAAAGAGATAGAGAGAAAAGTTATGCGGACAACCGTCGCATAGACTTGCAATTCGAGATAGGTGACCGGGTCTTTTTGAAGATTCCCCTTAGAAGGGTGTGTTGAGATTCGAGAAGCGAGGCAAGTTTAGTCCGAGATATATAAGGACCTTATGAGATTGTGAGCAAGGTGGGACCAGTAGCTTATAAGTTGAAGTTACCCCCAGAATTATCAAGGATTCATGATACATTCCATATGTCGATGTTAAGGAAATATATCCCGGATCCTTCACATTTGTTTTGAGAGAACAACTAGTGCAACTAAAGGAAAACCCTGATTCTCTACGAGGAAATATCACAGATCAGAGGATCAAAAGGAACAAGTATCGAGGAGCAAAGTTGGATACTAGTAAAAAGTCCCATGGAGGAATCATGAGAGGCAAAATTACTGGGAGCAAGAGGCTCCTGATGCGACACGCATTCTCAATTATTTTCTAATGAGGTACTTTCTTCCTTCGAATTTGTTCATTTCGAGGACAAAATATTCTAAAAGAGGGAGGATTTTGTAACCGCTTGTCCCGAGAAGGTGTACGGTACATGTAATTGTAGGGGCACATATGAGCACCAAGTGCCACATTGTGGTATCTTGGGGATGAAATTGGGAAATGATAATTTATGGAACTCCGGAATTTTGTACTAGAGAAAGGATAAATCGTAATTGATAAAAAGGAGGTAAACCATATAATTTGAGGCATTAGACAAAATATAAATAACCAAAGTTGAAGTGCAAATCTTAAAGAGATGGAGGACCTAATTATAATTAGGGGAAATATGAGGCTATAAATAGGGGATGAGACAAACAAAAATCTCATTTGTCTCATTTTTGGCTAGGGCTTCACTACTGAGGAGAAAGGGAGATAAGAAAAGAAGCAGGAGGAAGAATAGGAAGAAGAAGCTGGGAGAAGACCAAACCAAGGTATGTTTTCATCTTCAAATCATGGGTATTTTGGATTCCTAAGGTTTTGGTTTGGAGACTAGTTCCTTCTTTTTCTAGGGTTTTATGGAGAGATCACCCAAACCCTATAATTATTGAAGTTTTGTGGGTAAAACCTTAATTGGTAAAGAATAAACATGGAATCCATAAAAATTATGTGATTTTGTAGGAATCGTAGGCCTTCGTCAATTTAGGATTTTCACCTGTGGCTTGGTTATATGAGGTTCCAAACCACCAATTCAAGTGTTGTGAAGCGGTTTTGGATGAATTCCATGTTGGTTTTTGAGGTATTATGGGTTAGAGAAGTTGTATGAAGAAAGATGGTACCAAAAGAGGGAAAAGAAGCAACTCAAAATCAATGGCGGTACCCCAGACCACCTGGTCAGAAGCCACCCAGACAAGATTGGGATAGTAGTGGTAATTTGCACCACCACATTTAAAGTGTATGGTACCCTGCTCGAATCGAGTGGTACCGGGTACCACCGCCCAAAATGCCCGCATTTGTGTGTTTTTGTATAGTTAAGCTTTATTTCACACACCGATTGTATAGGAACCTTACTAAATGATTAAGAGAGGTTCAAAGAAGATTGGACCTCAATGAAAACGTAGCCTACCTCGCTACCTCGGCGAAGCTTCATTTCGTCTCGGCGATATTCGTTGAGTGTGAATAATGCGTATGAAGTACGTTAAGTTTATGCGATTACGTAGGTGATTAATGTTTTCGC
Source organism: Tetrastigma voinierianum (assembly GCA_016808115.1). NCBI lineage: Eukaryota > Viridiplantae > Streptophyta > Magnoliopsida > Vitales > Vitaceae > Tetrastigma > Tetrastigma voinierianum. The sequence continues at coordinate 237,283 of JAEQBH010007653.1, forward strand.
CGTATTCGCTGAAGTGTAAAGCAAAGAAAAGGCGGAAAGTCGTGGAGTCAGGCTCAAGTTTAGTAAAAAAAGGTGAGTTTTCTAAACCTATTTTTCAAATACTAGTATTATATTATAAACTTTTATTAATCGGTATTTAATGGTTTTGATTGTAAACCATATTTGAAAAGCAAGCAATGAGTTTAGCAAGCAAGTAAATGGTTTTGATTTTAAACCATATATAAAAAGCTAACAAGTAATGTTTTTGATTTATTCAACCATACTCTAAAAAAGCAAGCAATGAGTTTAGTAATCAAGCAATGGTTTTGAATTATCAAACCATATTCAAAGCAAACAATGGTTTTGAATTATTAAACCAAGTTTCAAGCAAGCAAAAGAATATTCAAATCAAAGGCTCAGTAAAATCCCAAGTCTTAAGCAAGCATATTTGTCAGAGGTATTCCGTACGTGCATGGTGGTGTTGTGGATATCATTCATGATTTTAGATTTGCCTGGCTCCAGAAACTTAGGTCATGCATCATGGCATTTAAAGGAGACCGGGTACGACCGGAGTATATGTGAGTTACGCATTAACTAAATTACGGTGATGAGATCCAGTCAATTCCACCATATTTACCGAAAAGAAGTGGAAGTGCCTAGCCCTTTCACCTAGGTGAGCGAACCCAGGTCCAGCCACCGACACGGTCGATGCCTAGGCTCCCGTGTTCACTAGGGTATAGCAAGCAGGAAAGGCCTCTAGTGGTTGATGATTTATAAATATGTTTATACAGTTTTGAAAAATCAATCACTAGTGCACGGTTGAGCCCAGGCTCCCGTGTTTGATTTAAAGCAAACGGTTGAGCCCAGACTTCCATTTTTATTTTAAAATGAGCGGCCATGGTTATTTTAAAGCAAACGGTTGCGCCCAAACTCTCGTTTTATTTTAAAGCATGCGGTTGAGCCTAGGCTCCCGAGTTTATAAAAAGTTTTAGAAACTTTTAAAGCAAGAGATTTGAGAAAAGTTTTAGAAACTTGTAAAGAAAAGCAAGGTAAAGAAAGCAAGCAAGAGATTTGAGAAAAGTTTTATAAACTTTTAGTGCAAGTACCATAGTAAAGTTTTGTGAAACTTTTTAAAGTAAGCAAGCAAGGCTTTCTGAAAATATCCTGTAAAAGGAGAGTTTTATAGCTTTGAGATGTTTTTGCAAAGTTAAACATTTTGTAAAGCATACACTCACCGAGCCTCGTTTAGCTCATTATTTTCTTGTTTTAAAACTATTTTCCAGTACAGCACTGACGCTGAGTTGCATTAGGATTTTCCCCGACCTTGTATCGCTTAGTTATTAATAATATTTGTAATCAAATACTTTGAATTTGTATAATGAGCAAGGTACGTACATAGCTGTAGCCAGGAAATGTGTTGAGCCCGAGGTTCTTTTTTGAAAGAATATTGTTGGTTACCATATTTGGAAAAAGTGTAAATTGTGTTTCACAGGATTGAATATGTCCCCATTGCGAATTAGTGTCACAGATTTTTACCAAATCATAAGTTGGAAAAAGGAAAACTTTTTGTACGAGGTTTAAGCAAGCAATACGACTTCGCTTCACAGGGATTTCTAGTCGTTAGAGGTAACGGCTGAGATTTCTGTGGAGTGGCCGGCACATCCACCGCTAGTAGGGGTTGGGGGTGTGTCAGATGTGCTTCTAAGCGTTATAGGTCAAGCCACCCGCCCTAGCTCACTATTAATATGCCCTGCAAGGACAAAGAATCGTGAACTCCTATGGGCCAAGAGAGTGCCCGTCGGTCAAAAGCCGGCGGGAAGCTCGACCGCACTCTCGCGGATCGCACCTCTTACGCCCTCCTCCCGTGACTAGCCATCTACACAAGTCAAATGGCAAGTTAAATTCTAATACAATATCTCTAAGGTGTAACCATAGCCCCGAGACACTATTCATACACATAAAACATTTCATACACAATGTCCTTGCATTTATAGGTAATGCAAGACATAATTTCATTTTATTAAATCCTTTTTTTTTCAACAAATATTTCATTTTTGAAAATTTCATTTTTTTTTACAAAATTTTATTTCATTTTTTTTTTCTCTCATTCCTTCCATACTGAAAACAAAACTACCCAAAAATATACATATATATATATTTTTCATTTTCCAATAAACGAAATAAATTTATTAAAATTTATTTTATTCATTTTTTTTCAATTTAATTCTGGACTATTTGCCCAAAATTCTCGAACACCTAAGGTTATATTTCTCGGCCCTAGTGTACAACGTTTTTCCTATGCTATTCACTAAGCATACAATTTCAATCACAATTTACACACATGATCACACTATCACATAACATACAACTCATGTTATACACACCATCACACATCAAACACCATGCATGCAGTGTTCTAATCCTGTCTCTTGATTGTCTAGGTAATCACATACCTAACCCTAGATCGAGTCACACCAAGTGGTGATGTCCTTACACCTTAATAACTCCGTCGACCAAATCCTCAAGCCCTAGGTAATCGTGATACCTAACTTATCAACACTAAGCTCTAGGTATCATAAACCTAGGCTTCCGATACCATGTCGTGGAAGTTGGTATCGGACCAAACCATAAAGACACCCAAACCCCAGCTCCCTAGGCATTCGTATACCCAAGCTCCGATACTTACGTCGTGATGCCCCCAGGGTGAACCCTGGGGTCCGTCTCGCCCCTGATTAATACTACAGTCAAAACATATCCCAACCGTATTATACTACATGATTCAAGAGTTATTCATCTTAATACATATACATATTAAAATTTACAATTATAATACATATGATCCTTAAAACATCAAGCCATTAACCCTATTTCTTCAACATCTACAGATGAGTCGGGACACACCCCACCCCTTTCCAAATGCATGCAGTAAATAATTAATTCACTGTGAACTCAAATGCTACCTAATCACTAGAAACTCCCCGTGAAGCCGGTTTCGCATTGCTTGCTAAACCTCCTATAAAATTTTTATTTTTATTTTTCAAATGATTTGCAAATCTAGCAAATGAAAACTCAGCAAAGATGACTACCGATATATAGAACAATCAACTCAGATATAATAATTTACACTACCAAATATGGCAACCATCATCCCAACACACATTCTCACAATACTAAACTATGTACATACATATGTTCCGATTATACATATTCAAAGTCTTTTCCTGAGATGACATTCATCACTTGTACAATGTCGTGACAAATCCTATCAGGCTCGGTCGCCTACACGACTGTGACTTGGAAAATAGTTTTTAAACACAAAACAATGAGCTAAACGAATAGTGAGTGTATGCTTTTATAAAATGTTTTGCTTCCTAAAACATCTCAAAATGTAAAACCTCTTTACAAATAATGATTTCAGAAGCTTACTTGCTTTGCCTGCTTTAAAAAGTTTCCTCTAAAACTTTTCACAGACTTCATTGCTTTGCTTTGCTTTACTTTTCTTAAGTTTGCAAACCTTATCATTGCTTGAAAGTTTAGAAGTTTCATAAAACTTCTCAAAATTTCTTTTGCTTGCTTCTTGTTTTATCTTGCTTGAAAAGTTTCCTGAAAACCTTCACAAACCTTTGTTTTAAAACTTTCAAACTTTTTCATAAAACGGAGCATGGGCTCAACCGCATGCTTTGAAAATAAACCCAGAGCCCGTCAACTGCTTGCTTTAAAACTCTACTTTAAAGCCCTGGGCGACCGTGAACCAATGCTTATTTTTCAAAACTATATCATGCTTATAAACATCAACCATTGAGGCCTATACTCTTGCTTTGATGTGTACTCCTAGTGAACACTCTGAGCCTCAGGCATCGACCGTGGCCGGTGGAAGGACCTCAGGTCCGCATCACCTTTTCCGCAAATATGGTGGAATTCCGACCTCGTGTCGCCATCACCATAATTTAGTTAGGTTTCATAAACTATATACTCCTCGTACCGCGCACGGTCTCCTTTAAATGCATGATGTATGACCTAAGTTTGCCGGCACTGTGCAAAACCACAATGCATGCATGAGATCCTAACACCAACGTGCATGTACGAATACCTGACCGGCTTATTTACTAGAACTAGGAAGGCCTTGTTTTCTTTAAATTTTCTTGCTGTTTGCTGTTTTATTGAAAATGGTTTGTTGTAATTCAAAACCATTTACTTGTTTGCTTGCTTAAAATATGGTTTTAATCATTTCAAAAGTCCATTTTCAAACCATATTTTCTTTCTTGAAAATAGTTTTAACACATTTAAAACCAATGTTTCGTTTTCTAAAAAAATGAAGTTTAACTCAAAACCATTTGCTTGCTTAATTCACTGCTTGCTTTTGAAAAATGGTGGTTTGCAATCAAAACCCACAAATACTTAGTGTAAAACAGTTTATAATAATAACACAATACACTAGTATTTGGAAAATGAGTTTAGAACACTCACCTCGCTGCTAAACCTGGAGTACGCTCCACACTCTTCCGGGCCGTTTTTAACCTACACACTCAACCGAACACCGCAGCATTAATTTGCCTACGTGACCGTGATAACTTAACATACTCCCTAGACTTAGGCGAGACTAGGCACGCTACGCTGGGCTGAAGTTCTAATCTTATTTGAACCTCTTAATCATTTACTAAGGTTCCTAAACCATCTGTGGTAATAATCTGGGCTTACTATACAAAAACATAGCATTCCTCAAGTATTTTAGTCTACATGTACCCCAGACACTCTCGGACTGCACTTCCAGACATGTTGCCTTATGTTATAATGTACCTAAGCATACATGCTGGAGATGTAATTCCATGTCAAGCCTGTAAGTGTACCTAAGACACCCTCGTATACTGCACCTAAGACACCTCCAAAAATTTTGCCCAGATTTGTTATTTTTGCAACTTTTGCTACCAATTCACTCCATACAACTTCTATAATTCATATCACCTCAAGAATCATCATGGAAATCATCCAAAAACAACTCCAAAATACTTGTATTGGTGGTTTGGAACCTCATACCACAAAACCCTAGATGAAAATCTTAGCGACCACCCAAAGCGCCCACCAATTCTTCTAAACCATATAATTCATTTATTCACTGCATTTTTCACCAATTGTGGTTTTACTCAATTCTTCAACAATAATCTGTAGAGTCAAGATCTCCTCCAAAACCCTGCACTGCTGAGCAACTAATTCCATACCAAAGCCCTAGGAATCCAAAATACACTTGATTCTAAGACAAACATACCTTGATCGTCTTCTTCTCCTCCTCCTTCTTCTTCCTCTTCCTCTCTTCTTCTCCTCTCCTACGTGAAACCCTAGCAAAGTGAGACAAAATGGCTTTTGTTTGTCTCACCCTCTATTTATACTCCCATATTCCTCATAATTGAAATTAAGTCCTCAAGCATTTAAATATTGCAAATCAACTTTTGAGATTTCTATTATGGCCCATCTCTACTTTAATTATACCTTACATATCCCATTTTCTTAATGAAAATTGTACCCTTATTCTCATACACAAGTCCCGGGTTCCATAATTTATCATTTTATAATTTCATCTCCAAAATACGACAATGACACTTAATACTCTTATATGCCCCTACGCTCATGTACCTAGACACTCTCTCGACGGCTACAAGCCGCCTTCAAACGCTCCCTATACCCGAAAGATGTTCCTCGACAGGCGAAGCATCGCCCAAGAGTGGAATCACCCTTAAATGGGTTACTCCCCACCTAAGTGCATATGCAATGATCCAATTCAAACACACACTAAGTAAATATGATCCTACTTGAATGTCTATACGCCCATTCCCATGTCTCGAACTCACCGATTCCTTCACACTGGGCTGCCTTACGATGAAAAACACCATTTTTCAAAGAAACTTGGCTGTTTTCAAAATACACTACCTAATTTCTAAGAAAATTATGGGACTACCCTCGAGGAGAATGTGTTGAGAACTCAAATGGGTCATGGTCCTCATCCAAATGATTTGTTTGGACTGCCTCCCAACCCCATTCTCCAAAAATCATCCCGTGAAATTCCTTTCGCAATCATGTTCATTTTTCGGAAAATTTCAGGTCATGCACTCACACCTAATTTCAGGTTATCCCAAGGCATATGAAGATGCATAGGCCATTTCTCATGTCATTCATGCTAATATATTCACATACATACATATATATATATATATATATATATATATATATATATATATATATATATATATATATATATATATATATTAAAATATTTACAATTACACCACATGTAGTTCAATGATATCAACCATCACCCAAATTAGCTCACTTGAGCAAATCACAATTTCATCTCCAATGGCCTATACACACAATTATATTCCATGTAATTGAGAAAATCACAATCTCATCTCCAATGGCCTATACACAAAATTATATTCCATATAATTGTGACATCATGTTAACACACTGCTTATGCATTAACCCGCCTAATTCCCCATAAAACTCAAGCCATTCATTTCAAACAATTTCCTAAACCCAACAAATGGACCTTTTTGGTCCAATTCACACAAACCTGTGGATCGTTTTTAACATCCCAAATGCAGCAAGTGGGTCAGTCCGCGGCGCCCCACTCATCAAACATTTGTTCCACTTTTTGAAACCGATTTCCATAGCCATTTTCGGACTCATACACAACAAAACATAATTTATTGCATAAATTATGTCACAAACACCCAAATCAGTCCCTACACTGTCACGGACAGTCCTAATGGGTCCCTTTAAAATTTCAGACTCTTGCTCCAAGATTCGTGGACCGACCAAACGTCCATCAAGGCCTAAACCAACCGAATCTTCAACAAAGCACTTAAACAAGGGGTAAACAAGTAGGATAAAACCCTACCTCACTGAAGTTTGTCGAAACCTCAAAACCAGCGCCCACGCTGTTCTCGCCGCTGTAACAACTTTCCTTCTTGCTCCGAAGAAATCCGACGGTCCGATTGACCGGAAATCTAGAGAGATGGTGCTCTCTCTCTCTCTAGAAAAAATAAAACATTGCTACTGCCTCTCACACCAGCTACTGCACGTTTTTGTGCTCAATTTCATTTGGAGAAGAAGGTCACTATTTGGCTCTGTCTTTTTCCTCATTAAACATTCCAAAAATGCCCATCATGTCCCTAAGCTTTGGATTTTTGACACTTGGCACTATCTTGGCCATCCATTTCCATCCTCTCTACTCATGCAAAATGTGTCACAAGAGTACATGTAGTAGGTGACTTTTGTCACATCACATGTGGTTTACTTCAAGACCCGAGATACTCTATGACTCCGAAAACGCGGTAAAATTTAAATGTCTCTGAATCACATGAAATTCGACATGTTACCTAGATTTCCCCGCGAAAGATTCCAATCAGCTGAAACTGCTTCACATCCGAGATCTAGAAAAATTTCGATTTTTACCGAAATTACGATTTTGCCATTCTTCGAAAATTGAAATTTCCGGTGGGGTCCGCGCTTCGTTAGCTTGGATTGAATCCGTGAGATTCATGTAGTTGAGTTTGTTCAAATGATTCTCCTCTACAATCTCCATGGCTGCATTGGTAGATGAAGAGGTTGATTCTGAGCTTCCATCATAGAGACAAAGTCCGAGCTCGAGTCCGAAGATGACTGGGAAATTCTCCTAACATATGGGGATCTTGGATACATTTTGATTGGGACGTTGTTGTCATGGTAAAACATAACATTCTACTTGGGATAAAACACGACATTCTTGTTATGTACTTATGTTCCAATCTCATAATGGCCTTTTTTATTTTTTATTTGAAACATAATATCATAATTATCTCATACACATTTTCTTTGTGTTCCTAACAAGAATTTTTATTTGTGAAATCTCATTTTGTCTACGAGAAATTGTTTAAAATTGACAAATCCAAAGTTATTGAAACCACCGCCTTGCAAATCTGAGAAGATGACACTTATTTTTATTATACACTTAATCTTTAATGACGCGCTTCTAAATTTTCATTATTACCAAAAAGTAGAATACAAAATATTAGATACGACATCGTTTTGTCCTGGGTCTTCATCTAATTTTACCAAAATTTAAAATAAATGATTTGTAACTTTAATAGTAAGAGGGACTTTGGGATAGAAATTTAGTAACTCTTTGGTTACCCCTTTTTAAAACCGTTTTATGTTCTTAAAATCAATGAGAAAAAAAAAAGGGGAAGAACACGTTTGTTTTTTAATTTTTTTTTGTTTTGAAAAACATAAAAAAACATACAAACACTAAATTGAGATAAAATAACTGTAGAACAATTAAAATAAATAGTGCTTTTTATGTTTCTAAAACAAGTAGAACAAAAAAAATATATAGAAAACATGTTTGGTCTTTAATTTTTTATTATGAGGAACACAAAAAAATAAATTCAAGATAAATAAACTTTTAGAATTACCAAAATTGTATTCTCTTTGTTTTCAAACTGTTTTACAAAAAAAAAGTTCAGGATTTAAAATTAGAAAATAATTACTCCCAGCTCGGGGTTTTTGATATTTTTATTATTAAATTATTTATCTTTTCATAAAAGGGCTAAGAAAAACCAATTATTGATTTTAAATAAATTATTATTTAAGTGAATACATCACACCATAACTTTTTCCATACCAAACACAACTCTTAAATTCTAAGCACTTTCCATAATGGGTCAGTATGACCTCAAACCAAGAAACGTTTCAAAATTGAATTTGGACTTATGGTGTGATGTATTCACTTAAATGACCTACAAGACTAATCTACAAAAAAGAAAAAAAAATCACTTAGGTGAGATGGTTAGGTCTTAAGTTCTCTTTAGTTAACCATTGACCCCGGAAGTTCGAGTCTCTAAGAAAGCAAAATGTGTTCTATGTTAGAACCTCATCGCTCTTATGGTCCCTACATGTGGAAACCCCGAGAAATCTAATTTTTCCGAAAAGTAAAATGGCACTCGGGTCAAAATTTGGAATTTTTATAGATCTCAGATGGCAAAACAGACTTCATCGTTGAACTGCCTCATAAATCTAGCTACCATGTTTCCACTGCCGACCCGAGACATCTGAATTTACATTTTTCGAGGTAAGAATAGAGGAGCGCTGGGCACTTGGCACTTATGAGGGTCTCAAGAGGCGCCACATGTCCCAGGCGTATGTCAAACATGAGCCCGGGCGTGGGGCCATGAGTGACAAATGGCATCTCAGGAGGGTAAATCCAATGGGAAGATAACGTGATAGGTAATCTAAGGTGTCCACGAGAAACGATGACTGCATGAGAGGATGTCCTCTCACTCAAGTCTCCTGAACTGGTCTGGGGAGAGACTGTTCAAAGAGAGAGAGATCTTTTGGAGGAGAGAAGCTCACCTCTCTCCTGTGATTCCCTACATCTGACCATCTAAGCCGACGGTGCAAGAAGAAAGCTACCCTCACTGCGCGCTGCTGGGTACCGATTGGGAGTTTCAAAAACTCTTAAGGTGGGTTTTTCCTACTTGTTTTACTCTTTATCTAAGGGCTATTTTAATGGACGGGATTCATAAGGCCTGATGGTCGTGGTTTCTGCCTCCAAAAGATCTGGACCGATTGAAGCAAATCCCTAAGTACTGACTGCCCATGTAACGTTTCAGGTGTGGCTCAGGTGATGTTGTGTTATTGCCATGAGTAAATGACATGTTGATTGTGATTTTTTGGGCAGTCCCAAGATGAACTGCCGGATTGTGCATTAGCCCATGTGAGCTAATTTTATGTTATTGCTATGTATGAATAACATGTGTAAGTTTTGTTAATATATGCATAATTGATATGTTAGCATGTGTTGAATGTTTGGTGTGTCATTGCATGAGCATTTCAGTAGGAGTAACCCAAGAGGAAAAATTCCACTACTGGGCATTGCTCACCCTGTCGAGGGAATATATTTATTTTAGGTACCGAAGACGCACCTGGGGATGGGACGCATCCGAGGCCATAAAGGCGAAGAAATAGCCTAGTATGGCCTTATTATGTATTTTGTAAAAATCTGGGCAAAAGACCCATTTCCAGATAACTTGTAATCAAAACAAATTGTAATTAAATTCTTTTTGTATAAAATATACATTTGTATTGTTTGGATGTGTGGGCCCTATTGGGCCGTTTCACTCACGTATGAGTCTCATGACGTGTGTAACACCCAAGAATTTGTATAGGTATAAGATAGGGAAAATAATAATGACAGGAATTTGTATAGGTATAAGTTACGAAAAATAATAATGATAGGAATTTTTATAGGCATACGTTATGAAAATAATAATGATAATTGAATTAGACGTTATGGAAATAATGATAATTCACTCAGACGCTATGTGAAAATAATAATGGTAATTCAATTAGTAATTAATTAATTACTTTAATGAAAGACGCAGAAAATAATAATGGTAATAATAAATTACCATTTTAATGAAAGGACGATAATAATGGTAATTCAATTAGTAATTAATTAATTAATTTAATGAAATAGGGGTAAAAAGGTAATTTTCCTAATAGATACCCTAGTATAAATTGGAATAAGAGAAGGAAATCATTTCTATTCATCTTTGAATTTCTCTTTGACGGGTAGAATTCCAGAGGACGTACGACTTTCGAATGTAGGGTTTGAAGAACAAATTTTTCTATGATAAATATTTCATTGAGGTGAAATTCTTCGGATTAGCTCTTTCAAAACTTTGAGTACTCAGGTAAGGGACTTAACATGCCTTTTCGAAAATTATTATTTTTATATATATGTACTTGTAGCTATATTAATGTAAATCTTTAAAAAGAAATTGTTTGTTTTTACTTCATCTGAGGATGAAAATCGTTTTTAAACCGAATTATATATAATCTTGGTTTATGAAAAAGTTTTACTTGTTTTATTTATTTGATTATCCAAGTGTGATCAAGAAAGTAGTTTTGTATGATTGTACTTTTGAGATTTGTTTGCTTAAGTTAATGGTATACGATTGTAATTTGAAATTTTGAATGAAATATTTGACTGGTTAGTTTGGCTCATTAACTGAATAATAGTTGACACTATTCGCTCTCATTAACTGGATATAATAGTTGACACTATTCGGCCCTTTGCGGACCCGATCTCCCGTGGGTCCGTTTGACACCACAACCCGCTAATATTAGTATGGATGTCGGGTTACCCGACGCCACCAAAATCTAGGGCCCCTGTACAGAATCCCCACCCAAATACGCACTGCATATACCGTCTCCAAACAACAATCACATAGAGTATAAACGGCCTTCTGGCCCATAATCCAATACTCATAAAACCTACTAACTATATACGATAGTTACAAGAGTTAAAATTTTACTTTTATACAACACATATTAAAAATCTAAAAATTCTAATACACGAGTACATCACAAAACCAAAGCCACAACCCGCTTTCTCTAAAGCGCCCTAGGATGAGTCGTCTCCGTGCGCCCCCAGACTGGAAAGAATAAATTCACGACTCAGGTGAGTTATCGCCGCAGTGGAATCACCCTAAATGGGCTATACTTCTCCACCTAAGTGCATATGCAATGCTCCAAAATAAACACACATTCAAGCAAATGCATGGTCCACTGAATGTCTACATGAACAACCCGTAATTCTCTCCCTTAGTCATCACCGACTCTCTCACACTCTCGCCTAAGCCTTGTATATGAGAATTATTGTTTTGTTAGTGGACAACCTCCGATGTATATATATCAATTGGGCCGTCCGACGACATATATTATTTGTCTGCGGGACTCACCCTCCGATGAATATTTTTAGACAACCCTCCAACCATTTTCAGACTCGTCTCATGCACAACCCTATAGTCCTAGGATGTTCCAGTTGCATATGGAATGCATGTATGCCAATTCATACGGCCTAATTCACATGCAAATATGTACATGAATATATTCACATAAAAATTAAATCACACAATCATGTTATGTAATTATCATTTCAAACATCAAAATTAGCTCACTACACGTATCAAACACAAGCAATTCGATTTTGAATTACTTGACTAAAACCCATATTTTCACAAATTATATTTTGTGAAATTAATGTTTCTGAAATGCAAAAACCTCATTTAATGTCTTCTATCAAACACAAATCACCTGGCTCACTTTGCGAACTCCGTATTTCGCCCATTTCCCGCCTCAATCAAACCAATACATGATTTATGGAACCATTCATCACACATGAACCCAAACAAATTAAGTAGAATCGATACTGACTGTTCGTGGGGTCTCAAATCCAAAACATTTTGCCTAAGATTTGAGATCGATCAAACTACTGCCTGGGCGTTTCAACCAACCGAAACATTAACATAGTACTTAAACGAAGAATAAAACCCAAGTAGGGAGAAACCCCTACCTCTTAGAGTTTGTCAAAAACTCACAAATCCGGTACCCACGCGATGTCCTCTCCGCGTAGAGCAGTTCTCCTTCTTGTCTCGAAGGTTGCCGATGGTCGGATCTCCCACAAATCTAGAGAGAAGTTACACTCTCTCTCTCTAAAACCAAAATTCTAACTTCCTGTAAGTTCTCCCTTTTCTTTTCCTTCCTCCCCACGTTTTCTCCCTTTTGATAAAGGAAGAAGACAAGTCACTATGCTTCTTTTGTCCTTTAGTGACTTAAACAATTCCAAAAATGACATTTATGTCCCTTCATTTCCCAGTTTTGACATTCGGTACTATCTCGGCCGTCCATTTTCATCATTTCTCTAATCATACCACTTATGGCACATGAGTACTTGTTATATGTTACTTTCGCTGTGACTAGTAAATCGCTTACTTGACCCGAACCGCGATGCCCTCGAAAAACGTGCTAACCCGACTGTCTCGAATATTACAAAATTTACGTGCTAACTAGATTTTTCGAGATCGATTCCAACCCAGTGAAACCAAGCGCCATCCTTAGATTCAGAGAATAAATTACGGATTTTTTTAGTTGAAATTTCAATTTTGTAATCGAAATTACGATTTTGCCCTTATTCCATAAATTGGGAATTTCTCGGGTCTTACACGAGCAACGGTGGCCACAGCGGCGAAGAACCCATCACCAGCCGCCACTGAAGAATCGGACTCCTCAAATGCCGCCACATTCTTTCCTCTCATTTTCGAACCCCCTGAATAGCTCCTCCACAGCCTCAATTTTCTCTTCCCATTACCACCACCCTCCTTCTAAAACACACAGAAGAAACCAAATCAAATACAAAACAAAACTAAAAACCAACTAAAACATAATCAAAACTTAAATCGAACTCACATGGTCTTTGATCATTTTTTCGCCCAATCAATGATTTAGCCATTCCTTGAACATCCCATGAGTGGAATTTCGTAATTCAAGTGTTTTGAAATGAAAGAAACAAACAAGTTGTGAAAATCTTTCAAAATACAAAAAGAAAAACCTCCATTCTAGAATACAAACTCCAAGTTATATAGCCACCATGGGAGATACATCACGGATGGTTATCCAATGGGCAATAAATGGGGTGGACAAGCAGAGTCGTTCATAATTCCTGAAAGATAACGCTCACGTTGATTGCGACATAACGCTTGTCATGGTGATTAATGGGGTGCTTTTTGGAAACAAGAATTGCAGGCAAAACAATGGAGAGAAAGGGACGTTAAGGATTTTATTAACGGTTTATGAAATAAAAGAGCCAAGCTAATTTTGAAATTAAAAAAGGGAACCGTCTGTAACTGAGAAGATAACTCTATTTTATTACTTGTCTTTTAATCTTAATACTGACGCTTCTAAATTCTCATTATTACCAAAAAGTAGGAATACAAATGAGATGGTTGGGGCCGTGATGTTCCCTTTTACGAATCAATGTCTCGGAAGTTCGAGCCCAAAGAAAGTAATAATTTTATGTTAGAACCTATCATTCTCTTATGGTCCCTTTACAGTTAATTGATTCGTACTACAAGAGTCGAGCTAAAATCAACAAAATTTATATACCTGTTCTCCTAATGCATTAGTCAAGCCATCAAGTAAGATAAAGGGTCTGTAGAACACTGGGATGGGTTTTCATCCTAAAAATGGTTTGCATCGTTGCATGAAGGTAAGGCTTTATTTGACTTTGACTTGTGTTTCCCCCAAAAACAAGTGGGAATGGTTTGAAAACCGAGAATTGTAAAACCGAAAGTTAAAGTAGAAGTTAACTCAAGATTTAGTCACTAACTTGCAAGTTAGGGCAAACAAGGTTCCTGCTTTATCCCCTCGCTGCTTATGACATGTAACCTATAGTCCAAGGCATAACCTGATCTATGTTTAACTAGCAAACCTCACCAAATCAACTCCTATTTGAGTCAACACAAGTAACATGCATCTACGGGCCCTTTATCAAGTTTGAAACCCTAGCATTTAAGTATCATTTCGAGGCTCGTAAAGACCATCTAAAGAACCAGCGCTGCATCTAAAGATTAAGTATGCAATCGTATCCTCTAAAGCATGGAGAGTATTGGCCAAATTAATAACATTCAATGCTATTCAACCTTAATTTGAGAAGATTTCAAGGTCATAAACACAAGGTTCATGGCTTTTAATACAAGAGGACAACATGCATATGCCCCACCACTGCTGGGCCTTCCTTCCTCTTCAAAGAAAGGAGGTTTAGCTACATCTCTTGAGTTGTCATCCCCAAGAGGGTGTTTGCGCCCAAGAAAGTAAGAGAAAGAGGAGAGAGAAGGGAGAAAAGCAAACCTAATTGTAACATTTAGACTTTATTTACAAAAATGAAACTTACAAATTCTTCTCTCCTTCCCTCGTTTCCCCCAAAATTCTCTCTATCTATTACAAAAAGAGAGGGGCTTATATAGGCCACCTCAATACATGAAAATACCAAAAAACCTCCCAACTTGGCTAAGTTAAAGGACAAGAGAGTAATACACCAAGTTTGGAGTCGGTTAGCATTAAATACAAAAACATGACGAGGCAGTGCATTTCGCTAGGCTGAAGAATTTCGCTAGGTAGCGAAATCACAAGGCCTAGCGAAAATGGGAAATTTCGCTAAGGCCAGGTAATTTCGCTAGCTAGCGAAATTTCGCTAGCTTAGCGAAATTTTCGTGAGTAGCGAAATCATGAAATTTCGCTAAGAACAGTGCCTAGCGAAACTGGTGGTCTAGCGAAATTTGGAGATTTCGCTAAGGTTGCGAAATTTTCGCTAAGGTTGCGAAATTTTCGCTAAGGTTGCGAAATTTTCGCAATCCTAGCGAAAATTTTCGCAACTCTAGCGAAAATTCCTGCTTTGTTGATCTTCACTCCTGTCTTCTACTGCATCCAATTTTCTTCACTTTGCCTTGGTTTTCTCATTGATTCGGGTCAAGTTGGATGACCGAACATTGGAATCAATCTTTCATGATTCATCATTTGACTCGAAATCGAACTCAAGAGTGTGGGCAAACACTGCAAACAACCAAAAATACCCTCTAAATGGCATAAGTGGTACTAAGAAGACTTGAACACTCAATTGGCATTAATGACATGATTAGTGCACAAAAAGCACTCAAAACCTATCTAATATAGGGTTCAAAATTGCACTTTTTGGGCACTAATCACTAATGTTTTCGCAGGTTTTGTAAATTTGGGAAAGTCTGAAAAACAAAGGAAACTCTGACCGATTTTCTGAAAAATCTACGTGTTTGAAAAAAAAAAAAAAGAAAAAAATTTACCACTTCACTTCCGCATTATTTTCTAAAGATATGTTAAGGATTGTAGTGGGTTTGCTCCATGGATTTTATTTGATTGTTTTAAGGAAAAGTTTCATATCCATCGAGTGCCTGAGGTCCCCTGGGTTCATGAGGCTAATCCTGCCTGGATCCTTCAACGTGGTATCAGAGCTAAGGTTTTGAAAATGTTATAAAGATTTGAAAATTTTATTTCCATATGATTGTTTTAATGTTTTATTTTAAAATTGCATAAATTATTTATGTGATTTAAAATCATATATGCATTACATGACATATTAAATTTAATTCACGTAAACGCGTCATTGCCGAGGCCGACCCGCCACCGCAGGAGCTCCCGAGGCATTAGTACCACCACCCGAGGAACAGGCCATGAGTTCATGATGTTCCTCCACCCACAGTACATAGTGACCCTATGCCTTCAGAGCCACCACAGACAGAGCCGCCACCGCCTCCTGAGGTCGTGGAGGACGATGACCTTGGGGATCGATGGCCCGGGCCTTAGCCATCAGACACGACATCCCAGAGCCAGAGCTTCCACAGAGATCAGGGCATGGAACTACATGATCGGGGGACCAAAAAGGCTTCACATGGTTAGAAACGATGTGTCTACCACGATGAAGTGTACAGATGAGTTGTATGGTCACTTTTTTTCTCATTTTCTCCTACTGACAGACGTAGGAGTGGGGGAGGGAGTTCGAGGAGACTAAAGGAGGTCTTCAAGTACGCCCAAGGAAGACATTGATAGTCGTCTGCCCACTACAGAGATGTGAAGGTCGAGGAGTTCTTTAGTCGGAGCAGATTACCCTCCTGACAGATTATGACGGAGTTTTTGAGCTCAGAGATAAGGCCCAGCCGAATGTGATAATGAAGCCTAAGACCAAGAGGCTCACAGAGGTCTTAGTCCGCAGATTATGACCACAAGATCGACCCGCCCACACAATGCACACGCCAGTAAGAGAGGCATAATAGGGTTGAGGAGGAGCATGGGGTTAAAATCTGTGTTACTTCCAATTAAGGACAGAAACGGGAGTGGGTCGATACAGTTCGGGGAGGTTCCAAAGTAGTTGCATCCAAAGAGGGGAGGAAGACAACATCTAAGGGCAGGTCTGGCTGTGGACACAATAACAGGTCCATGAGTTACAGAGCAGCTCCATGGTTCAAAGCCGTAGTAGAAAGTCAAGCTGGTGGGAAGAACCATTATGGTGAGTGCAAGACAAATGCACAGCAGCTTGCTTATGCGGATGCCCAGATACTTCGCTTACGAGCCCACAAATAGTTTGGTAGTGGATCGGGAGTGATTGCACAAGACAGGCGCTCAAGGTCGGGTAGAGGTCAGGTCGGAAATGAGTCAGATAGGGGCTTCATAAACACATATATAAATTTAGTTGCACAATTACCAAAGGGTTATTATCTAACTCTGAACCGCACTGAAAACCATTTTATATGCAACCCGTATTAATCATTTCATCTGTTCTTAGCCTCATGATACTCGCAAAGCAGTCAGTCATAAGTAATAAATGGATATAAGTCCGTATATCGATCCACAGATCTCAAGAATTTTAAATCAACTACCTCAATTACCAAGCTTCGCACTATCCGACCATAAAGTGATATCAACCAAATTTAAGAAGTCGGAAATTATACTAACACGAGTAAAGTAAATGAGCAATCAACAACCGGAATATAAAAGAATAAAGAATAAAGAATAGTTAAGAAAACAAATGGACACTGAATAATTATCTTTCAGAGAACACATCAAGTATACCGCTATAAATGGCACCAATTTCGTAGTTAATACCGATAAAACTTCTTGAATATTTCAGTTTTAAATCGCCCAAGGCGAAGGTAGTTAGTGCCGATCTCTCCACACTCCACATTTCAATATCTAATTTTTCCCGATTCTTTCAAGACAAAGGAATGAGATAACTACTTTTAAAAGGGATTTCCTTTAACTGGGCATTTTTCTTTTGCAATACTATACCCATTTTATGGACCTGTAAGCCTTAGCTCCCAAGTTACTCCACAAGCAAGATATACAACTTCCAGGATGCTCTTCCTCAAAATTAGAATAGATCACCCTCTCCTTGGATTAGATCTCACTTAACACTCTGATCGGGCCTCACTATTCGAATTGGAGGTGAACTCCTCTCGCTTGTTTAAATTGGATAACTCATTCCAACTCTTTTCTTTGGATTTCAAGTGAGAAGAGATTATCAAGTAAACTTGCAGCTTATTAGATCTCAAATAGCAGTGTTAATATACCTTCAAGCAATTGTTCATAACTCTTAGGACTCGCTTCTCTGCGGTCACCGTGAGGCCTCCTTTGAAATCAGAGCAATGATACAAATCTTATAACGGGTATAAGAAACTGATATTCAGATCAAAAACAGTAAACCCAACACCAGAAGTAAATTCATAAATTGAAATTCAAGAGCTGCTGGAAACGACTACAGGAAAGATAATTTCTGACTATAGCATTCACTTAATGGAAGTCGGATTTCACCGAATTACACGCTACAAAGATTCTCCGATCATAAGAATAACTCCGCACTAAATCCAAGATTTGAATTCCAGAAATTTGTCTGAACTTCAAACATTCCAGGTAGTAATTTGAAAAGAATAGAATTCTGTATTCAGCTTATGCTCAAAATCGATAACACACAGATCCAGAAAATAAAACGAAAAATAAAACGAAAAATCTAATCTAATCTCTAACTATCAACATTGAGGAAAAGAAAAGAAAAGAAAAGAAAAGATAACTAAAAAGAAAATAAAGAAGATTTAGCCTTCGCCTCCTGCATTCCTCTTCGCCCGTGTCACCGCAGTCGCTGCCTCTTCCGGTAAATGCTGCGATTTATGTGGTTTCTCGCTTGGGCCCTAATCCCAACGCATTCGGTTGTGTGGATTTCCGCGGATTGGCCTAAGTTATCGCTCAAGTCGACCTTTAACCCTCACGCGACATCATCCATGTCGCGACATCGATCTCACGTCGCGACATCAACTTAAGTCTATGCAGCCTTGAACTGGTCGTTCATGATGTCGCGACCTCAATCTCTTGTCGTGACATCAACCCACGTCTTCTGCAGGCTTCAAATGGTTGCTCCGGATGTCGCGACATCAATCTCTTGTCGCGACATCAACTATATGGACTACAGCCTAATCGATGTCTTTTTGATGTCGCGACCCTAGCCCCTTGTCGCTACATCACTTTATGCCTTCGCAGCTTCAATAGGTTCTCCTCGGCTGTCGCCACATCGATGTCTTGTCGCCACATCGCCAAGTCTTCTAGCTTTTAATCAACGCTCATGATGTCCTAATTTCACCCTTGTCGCATGTGCTAGCCATTTCTTGCAAATTTCATTCGATGTAGGGTTCCCGGCGTCGCGACATCAATCTTCGCCGCTGATACATCACTTTATGGCTCTCGCAGCCTTTGAACTGTCGTTCTAGTGTCGCTGACTCGATCTCTATGTCGCGACATCGATTTAGTTCTTCGAGCTTTTAATCGGTTAAGCGGTGTCGCTGACTATCATTCCTCGCCGTGATCGCCTTAAGGAACTTACAAGCTTCCATCGACGTTTTCGTGTCGCCAACAATCTCTCGCCGCGACATCGCCATGGATCCGCAGCCTTCACTTGATGGTTCCCGCGTCGCTACATCAATCCCTTTGTCGCATCAATTCATGCCCTTGCGTGTTTCAACCGGAAACAGCACGATGTCGCTGACTTCAACTCTCGTCACAATAACTCGAAGTTACATCGCCTTCATCGCACGCTTCCGCCATACTTCAAGGCGCATTCGCCGCGACCTCTATCAAATTTCTTCCATGTTTCGTGATGTCGCGACAAGCTTGATCATTCAAAGGATGTCGCCAATTTCCTCTCTTCACTACCGTTGTCGCCAAAGCTTAATGCTTTTATGATCGCTTCGTGATTACTGGCCGGCGCGTCACGACGCGATCCGCATGTCGCGACATGAAGTCTTCTTCTTTTTCATTTCCCCGGGTTGCTTCACCGAGTTTTTAACTCTCACCGCTTTGTTCTTCAAGCTTCGCTCGGATCGAGTTTTACCGCCGAGAACCTCGATATGCATTTTGATTGCTACCAAAGCTTCACGACATCAAAGTTCCTTTATTCAGGCGCTCTTTCGTCGCAACTCGCTTCGCCTAATTATCTCATTAACGCTCATCCACCTTCTGCTTCTTTTTCTGCAAATATTCTTCTTTTTCTTGAATTCCCGCCATTTGGTCAGCTTTGCTAGTTATTCCATAATTCTCAGCATTATTAAATCACTTTGTTTAGATAAAATGACGTAAAATGGACTAAAAAATGTATGACTTTCAAGCTCATCAAACTCCCCAAACTTAAAATTTTGGTTTGTCCTCAAGCAAAGAAAAAGAAAGAATTGTTTATCCTCAAACAAAATAAAAGAAAATTTTTAAGGACATTTTTCTGATTTGTTCCTAAAGAGCATTCAATTTAATTGAAATACAAGGTATGCATTATTTACATCTACTTCAAGTCCAAATAAGGTCGGGTTTCACTTTGTAGTATACAAAACTAAACTATTGAAATTAGTTTTACAAACAACATAATCATTGGATCCTTGAAAAAAATAAATTGTTTTCCTTTCATCTTCATAATTGTTCACTTAACTCCCTAGGTCCTTCACGCTTATCGCTTATCGCTTCCAAATCTATAAGCTTGTTATTCATATCGATTCCACTAATGTAGGTAATTCCATCCTTCAAGATCAATCAGGTCTGGGCTTGTAATGTTAGGCTTGGGTAAGGGTAGGATAGAAAGGAACTTTTTGGTTTAGATTACCCTGAACTTTTTCTCTCTTCTTCTCACTACCGCCTTCTCGTAGCTTTAATAAGCTCCCCTAAACTTAATTTTTGGGACATCTCCTGGATTTCTTCTATTCGGGACCGTATTCCCATTTCTCATTTGTAATTCAACTGGGAAAATTTTTTTTTTTGTTTGTCACTATTCAGGGATAGTGCAATGTTTTACCTTCAGCTTCTAACACTTCTAGCTTAACTGGGGTTAGTAACTCCCATACCGTATGGCATTAGTGTGGTACCTCAGGTGTTGAAACACCCTAAGAACTTAATAGTTCAAGAGAATTAGGCCACAAGGTAAAACTTATCCCTTTTTTTTTTTATCAGATTATGTTTTTGACCCTTTTTCTTTCATTCCCTTTTCTATCTTTTCTCCTCGTAGCTCAAAAACAACCTCCTTAAACTTGGATTTCTTTCTTCCTCTTTCGCTCAATCATGTGTTCTTTTTATCGGAAGATTGATTCTTTGGAATTTTTGGGTTTAAATTGGATGATCTTTTAGAAATAAGGCTTGATTGGCTCAATTTCGAACTAAGGTATATATGCTTTAGCATAGGTAGTATGGCTCGAATGGCTCAAACTTTCCAAGAATGGCTCGCATCATTTCTTGTCGGGGCCGCATCACCTAGGATTTCCTGCCTCAATCAATAATTTAACAAGTTCTAGAATTTGGGTTAGCTACTGTTATTGACTATTAGAGTTCTTCTTTTTGCTTAATTTTTGTTGATGAGTAGTTAAACTCTTAAGTATCCAATGTGTTCCTCGACTCATTGTTCATACCCACACTCTCAAAAATAAGTTTTGTTCCTTCAATTTCATTATTTTCTCTCTATTCGGACTCAACAAATTTAAATTTTAAGTCATTTTGCACTTTGTGTTTCCAATAAAATTGTATTCACCGCCCTTGTTCTAGATTTCAGCTTATTTATAATTCAATCGTCTATTCAGCCTATGACATCTCAGCAGTTTTTCTTCTGGAACTAATTCCTACTTTTATTTTCCCAACTATGCATCACAAAACAACTCAACATTGAACAAACAAATTCAAAATAGCACACAACAATTCAATTCAAATTTCTTATTTTATTTCTGATTCAATTGCAACAGTTGGATACAATTCAAATGGGATAAAGAGGGTAAAGAAGGTTAGGCAGAGAGAAGGTCTATTTTTTTCTTTTGAACAGCTAGTGAGCAAAAGTGATGTTGGGGATCTAGGTTCAGTGTACCTAAATGAGCCGGGAATCGTGAATTTCACTTCTTCCTTTTCTTCGGGTTTCCTCCATTTCGTTTCAATGAAAATCTCATTAGAGAGATCAACCTTTGTTCAACCATCCCCGTTTCCCAACCATTCATTGTATTCTCCATTTGATGACTTCTAAAAATTTGGAGAGATTATTGTTAATGAGATCCAAATTTTCTAGCCATTCTTTTTGCTTCATAGGATTCAAAGATCCTTGCTTTTTGGCTCTATCATCCATTTTATTTTCAAAATCCTTCGTAGACTTGCATGGGAACTTGAAGCCCTTGATTTCCGCTTCCCCAAATTTAGCTTCTTGCTCAGACTCTTTCTTATCAATGTGAGGAGTTGAGAATCACGCCTCAAACTGATTGTTATAAAAGCCATGACTTAGTTTGAGTTTCGTGAACAGACAGGATCTCTTTTCCTTCATTTCTTTCTTTAAATTCTTCCACTTCGCTGCTTCAAAATTTTTCTCATCCGTCTCTCTTCTGCTCAAATTCCCACCGTTGTTCTCTTGTAGCTCAATCTCATGCTCCTTTCCTTCCCTGTTTAGCTCTTCCTCCCACCGCCGGTCTCTTCTTTCAATTCTTTTCATAAACGCTCCGAATTCCTCGCTTTAGGTTCCACTTCTTCGTTTTTCATCCATTCTCTTTTGCATGGCATTGAGAGCTTCCCAAGATCGAATCGTTCCTCTTGTGCTCCTTTGAGCTTTCTCCATGTTGGAAATTTCGCTTCCGCACAGGAGGAGAACTGGCTATGGAATGGAGAAGTCTATCACGCCTTCATCATGCCCTTCATTATCGCTTGAAAATGAAACTCATTGTCGTGAGTTTTCGGTGCTCGCTCCGATCAAGAACCTCCGAGTCTCCTTTCTCGGTCTTTCACCGGGCTTCATCTCTTTCTCTACCAAAGACTTTTCCGGTTTCGTCCTTTCATAACTCCCCGTCGTGGCTGAGCGGTGAAGCTCGTATTTCTTCTTCTCGACTTATTCTTTCACCCCACCAAACATAGAATCGTGATTGTTGGCCGGGTGAGGAATAAACCTCTTAGTCCCTTCTCATGATACCCTTCATGATAGAATTCTCAATGACAACTCCTACATTGATTCGTATCCTTTTTAGGATGGCATACAAGAACACAGCCTTCTTGTTCTCTCACCGGTGCACACGTGTTTTGGTCGAACCAAAACGGCCGTGAAGTAAAACCATACCTTCACTTCTCGCTGAGGCTTCCCTGCTCAATGCGTTCCCTGCATTCCTTCTCCTTGGTTTAGCTGCACCTTACCATTAGTGAGCTTCTCGGGCAATCTTTCCAAAATTGCTTTTCTCTAAAAGTTTTCGCTAATTTGGAACCATGTTTGTGTACTCCACATGCCATAGCCCGCTGATGGCCTTAGCTTCATGATCCCAGACCTCTAACAAAACCGCTCCATCCTTCCTTCCTACCAAATTTGAATAAAACTCTCTTACCAGTGCTGCATACCCTGATTTTTGGTGTGCGCAGAGACTCTCCCACCCTCTCTGCTCTATCATCTCCTTGAAAGGAGTTACATGATTTTTGAATCTCCTCTCTGTGACAAACCCCTTGTTAGCATAATATTTTTTCCATTGGGAGTACGCTTCGTCTGACACGAAATCTTCTACTTCTTCTCTTCACCTTCCCCTTTCCCCTTTTTTATGCTCTTCTTTGAGTTTGCCTCCGAGCTTCGGTGTTTCATGTACCTCTCCCGATTGTTCTTCCCGACTAATCTCGTCTAACCGTCTTCTTGGCGAGTTTCTTCGTTGTTCATGTTCTCACAACTCGTTTCCAGGCTAGGGACTGAAAGTGGGAATTTCAGCCATTGGAAACGGAAGACAAGCTTTTTAGAAGGTTTGGAAAGCTAGGGTTTTCAGTTGAGATTCGAAGGAGTGGTAAAGAAGGTGAATAAATATGTGGTGCGGAGGAATGATAAAGTTTCCAACAGCTTGCAATTCAATCAATGTTTGTGGGCTAATTATTGCTTCATTAAAACTTGTCGCGACTCTCACTTTGCCTCTTTATTTGAGATCATTGAATTTAGGGCTTTTTAAAGGAGTTACAGCATAAAAAAACTTATGTCGCGACATGCTAAGTTTGTCGCGACATTAGTGGATTTTTAGGAATTGTTTGATTATCATGTTGCGACATTTTTTTTTTTTTTCTGTTTTTATTCCCCAGCTATTTCCTACCTTGTTGGGGTGGTCGCGACATCATTTTTCATTTTGAAACTTAATTCTCTGTCGCGACTTCACAGTGGTGTCGCGACATGTACCTTCTTTCTTCAATACTCACTAATTGCCCTTTCAACACAGGTCACGACATCAATGTTTTGTCGCTGACATCACTCACGCGACATAACCCTTCACGTGACCTAAGCCCTTAACTCAATGATCTTAAAAAAAAAAAAACTTGAATTCTCTTATTGTTCCTAACCCCTTTAGACATCTCTTCAGGCATCTTCAAGCAAAGATTTAACAATCAATTCAAGTATATCTACATAATTGGGTTAGGGAGAAGGTTACTCCCCTTTTTTCTCATGTTGTGACTTCTCTGCAAGTTGCTGGAATTGTTCCCTGAGTTGCCTTTGTATATCTATGTTTTAAACCTTGCAGAAGCTCACGCAATATTCAAGAAAAAATCTAATTAAACTATTTCATTAATTTCTAAAAATTAAATCTATCTTTATAAAACAACTGACCTAATTTTCAGCAACTAAAAGAAAAATATTTCAAAACTTAAAATCATAAATTAGAATCCTTATGGGCTGCTCTCATTGGGGCCAAGCCAATTCAGTCCTTAGTCGGACTTGTCACATTGTGGGTATTTCTTCTTCTTCCTTAAGAACCAATTGAGTTCTTCATTTCCCTTCCCGTTTAGATAATTCTTTAACCTCCATTCATTGACCTTGAATTCTTCCCTATTATCGGGCCCTCAAGAATACCGCCTCCAAATGTAGTACTTGACACCACCGTGTATGGCTCCACTCCATTTGATTTTAATTTCCTTCGAAACAATTTCAAAGCCTAGAATTAAACAAAGGTAACCTCGTTCCCGCTCTCGAACTCTTTCTCAAAAAATTCTGATCATGCCATTTTTGTCTTGCCTTTGTATATTCTAGCATTATCATGTTTATTTCTCAATTCTTCTAGTTCGCATGGGCTTGAGCAATCTTTTCTTCCTTGCAAATTTTTAAAATCGAAGTTTAACTTCTGATGACCTACATTGCTCAGATTCCAACTCAAGAGGTAGATGACATGGTTTGCCAAAACAACTCTGCATGGGGACATTCCAATGGGGTTGTAGAGGGCGAAATTCCGTGAAGCCCAAAGTGCATCATCAAGTTTGAAGATCAATCCTTCCGCTTGAGCTCACCGGCCTTTCAAGTATTCTTTGATCTCCCCGTTGAAATTTCTCGTCATTCATCGGCTCGATGATAGTTAAACTCATTACATGCTCGATCCCATACCGCCATAAGTTTTGCAAATATTTTGTTTGCAAAGTGGGTCTCACATCACTAATGATAGTTCGGGTGTTCCAAATCGCTTCGTAAATATTCTTCTAAGAAACTCACAACTGTATTAGCATCATTCCTTGGACAAGCCAATGCTTCCACCCACTGGGAAATCGTGAATCTACCACAGCGCATGTATAGATTTCAAATGATGGTGGGAAAGGTCCCATAAAATCAATTCCCCCATACATCAAAAAATTGTATCACCAAATAATTCGAGGGGCATTTCATTCCTCTACCGATATTTCCAATCTTTTCGCATCTATCACAATAATTTAATCTCACCAAGATACCTCTAAGATAAAGGGTCAATAAACTGGATTGGAGTATATTGTGAGCGTTATTTCTCCTTAAAATGTCCCCTTATCGGTGATGCATGGCATTCATTTAAAATGTTGTCTTGTTCACTTTCTCGCACACATCTTTCATTATCATGTCGTAAGACCTCTTTTGAAATAATAATGGTCATCCCAAATATAATACTCGTCGCTTCCGAAGTTTCCTCTTCGTTGGTGGCTGAATTCAAGGCATTACTCCACAAGTTATAATCTACAATATCAAGATAAATTATGGAAGTTGGAAGGAAACCTTAAAATACCTGTCATCCGGGAAGTTCTCTGCTAACATCACATTTTCTTTCTTCATCACCGATTTCTTTCACTGATAAGTGATCACTATCACATCATCACATCCTCTTTATCCTTTGATTTCCAATCAAACTCCCGCAACAAAGAAGACCCACCTTATCAATCTTGGCTTAGCTTCCTTCTTGACATCGTGCAATTTGATTACCGCATGATCAAGAGGACGATAACATGGATCCCAAATGTAATGCCTGAATTTTTCACAAGCAAATACTATGGCTAGCATCTCCCTTTTCGCTTGTCGAAAGTAATTTTCAGGTTTACCAAGGTCTTACTAGCATAGTATATGGCCCTGAATAATTTCTCTTTCTTGCCCTAGGACAGCTCCCATCGCAAATCTACTAAAGATCACACATTATTTCGAATCCATGATCCCATCTCTAGTGCAGCCATTATAGTGCTTGAACCACTGGACTTGATTTCTTTTCAAAAGCATCCTTGCAGGAGTCATCAAAATCAACTTTGTATCTTTTCCAAGACCGTATAGTGGTCTCGGCTATTTTTGAAAAGTCTTGATGAATCTCCAGAAATTCAAGATGTCCCAAGAAGCTTTTACCCTTTTACTCGTAGTGGTGCAAGAGTTTTGATAATGGATACTCTTGATCGGGTCTACTTCATCCAGTGAGTTAAATTTTGCTTCAAGAACAATACCTTCACTACCATAAATGGCATTTTTCCCAATTCAAGGTCGCTTGTCTTGGCATCTTGAAGTGACCGTTTCTGCATTGTTTAAACATCATCAAAGTCGGATCCATACACGCGGAAGTCATCCATGAAAATGCATCACTTTCAACCAAATCCGAGAATATAGACATCATACACCTCCGAATGTAAATTGAGTATTACCTATCTAAATGGCATCCTTCTCGAAGGCAAAGGTACCATAAAGACGTGAATGTGGTCTTCGATCTCGTGCAATAGCAATCCGATTGTATCCCCGAGTACCCATCCGTAAAACAAAAGCGAGGTGTCCTAATAACCTCACCCAACATCCGAACAACGAAAGGCAAAGCGGAAAATATCTTCTGCCGTCACTTTAACTCGCACCAATACATATTCCTCCATCCGCATCGCTCTTGTTGGAATCAATTCATTTTTTCATTTCGATCACAAGAACCCCCTCTCTTTGGAACCATGTACTCTGCTCACCCACCATCGTCAATAGCATAGATAAAACCAGTATTCAGCAATTGAGTACTTCCTTTCGACTACTTTCATCACGTGATTCAGCCTCCTTGGTGTTCTACGATGGTTTTGAAGTCTCTTCAGCGTAATCTCATGCATGCAAATTGATGGACCGATAATTCCTTCCGCCCTCTTCAATGGACTAAGCTAGCGATTCCTGCTTCCTTAATATTTTCAGCAATCTTGTTCCCCAAGATCACCGAAATCAATAAATGATCACTCCGGTTTTTCTTTGTAATTCTAAGCAAGCATACTTTAAAATGACGTGGCAACTCTTTCAAACCAGTCCTTTCCGTGACCGCTGACCTCTTTCTCAATATTTTCCCCATTGTCTTTTGTTTTGCTTCAAGCTTATCATAGTTGCTAAAGAATGAAAAGCTGTTGTGAAGTCGAATGAAGCGTCTTGGTATGCGGAATTCATCTCTTTTCATTGATAAAAGCGAGTGTCCATTCTTTGTTTACATCAGGGTTGGATGTATAGACAAAATCTGCTACATTGCAACTTTCCTTGTCTCTGTCTATATTTTTCATACTTTTGATCAAATTAAAAGCAGCAGCTTCTTCTCGACCCTGGTAGAACTCGCACTGCGTGTCGTCAGGCTGACTCATTAGCTAGAATGGTCTTCCCGGTAGCGAGGGGTACTTGTGAATCTTCTTCCATGTCGAGAATGATGAAGTCTTGGAAAAACAAATTTCCCAACGACCGGCCACGTCTTAAGACTCCTTAGGGTTCACCATCGATCTGTCTGCTTGAATTGAAGAGTAACGGTGGTGGGAATAACTCCCAGCTGGATTTCTTGGCAACGAGAAAGAGGCATCAAATTGATACTAGTCTGAGTCCTGAGCTTCAAGAATTCAATTTCTCCAACAATACAAGGAATCGTGAAGCTCCCTGGGTCTTTCATCTTTTCTGGTAGTTCTTTTCGATTCTTGCCGCAAGTAGCGGTGAATTCACCCCTATTCCTTCCTCACACTATTTTTTCTTTTCTTGCTTTCAGTATGTCCTTGGAAATTTTGCATAGAGTGGCATGCGAAGGTTACCGCCCGATAAGGCATGCGATCTCCGGCACGGAAGGTCTTGAAACCTTGCAAGCGCTCCTGCATCTTGGATTTACCGCGAGTCTACGTGGAAATGGGGCGCAGTCTAGATCCTTGGATGTTCTTCCACACTTCTCCTTGCTTTTCTTTCTCGATTACCTCTTCCCTTTACGGTCTTGCTCCTTCTTTGTTCTTTGTCATCTTTTTCTTCGTCTTTTCTATTTCCTTCCCAACTCCTGTTTGCACGACCATCTGCGGTCCTTTGGATTTTCTTTGTGTCACTTGGGGAAGGTATCTGCTTTCCTCGGCTGCGGGTTAGAGACCCAGTTTGCCCTACTTGTGTGTCTCCCGGGTTCTTCGGGGATGCATTGGTGGTGTTACGAAAAATTTCGAGTGTGCCGATTAGCCGCTCTGCCAAACTTTTGTTCATGGAGGTTCAACAACTTCTTATTATCCCAGCGAAATCACAAGCATCTGTTCTTCAAAAGAATTAGGCCCTCCGACACGTATTCATTTATGTGCTCATTTCCTTCTTCTTCTTCTTTGGAACCTTGGTGGTGTTGTCACGCGATGAGGTTACGTCTGCCTTGGGCCTTGAAGCCCCTCCACCATATGAAATTCTCATGGTTTCTGAAGTCTTCAGGTGATAATGTCGCTTTGCGGGTTAGGATTGGGTTTGAAGTAGGTAGCTCTTGGCTCGCGGATACTTAACCTCTTCAGCGTCATGAATTGTTCTTCGGCGACTCTCTCGGCCTTTCAGCCCCCGATAACTCTCTTCAGTTGCTCCTACTTCATGGACGGTGTCGGCCTCCCTCTCTTGTTTGTCCATTCGTGCATAATAGCATCGACTTTGCTTCCATGCGCATTCATCTTGCTCGACTCCATAGTCCTTTCCTCTGCTTTGCTGCTTTTGAAAACTCGAAGGAGTTTTCATGTACATTTGCCGGGTCCTCTATCGGCTCTCTTGCCTCTTGACACTTTTGGCTTGAATGCTCCACAACATGACATCAATGATCCCCCTTTGATATATCATTGAGGCATGATATACAATGTCCATCTGCGTCTTGGATCTATCCCATGCATAAGGGCATCTTCCAGTAATAGTTTGAATCTTTCCCAGTTCACATATAGGCTCATCTTCCCCTGTGAAAAACAATGATTTCCCTCCTCCTTTAAAGGGTGGTGATGGGGGGAAGAATATGCCCAAATAGGCCTCTACCAGCTCCTCCCAAGTATCAATAGAACCATATGGTAAAGATTCATACCATGTGGCTGCTGTATCTCTTAGAGAGAATGGGAATAGATGTAACTTGATAACCACGGTCTCACCCCATTCGGCTCGCGAAATTGCAGCCATCTGAGAAATCTTCCGGGTGTTCATTAGGATCTTGATTGGGATAACCCACATTTGCACCATGTGATCGTCTTTGGTTTTAGTTAAGTTGTTGGCATCGATAGCCGGGCGGTCACGATTCTTGATGTCGTCTGAATGATCGGCACATTCCCTCCATGGTGTCCGGTGATTGGGAGGTCTTCTAGGCTCTGTATCTGTGTCCTCGGTTTGATCTGTCTTTCATCTTGCCATGGTGGTGTTTTATGCTTTCCTTGTCTTTCTCAGCTGCTTGAAGTGTTTTCTCTAGTGAGAATCATTGGAATCGAGATCAATTTTACGCTTCTATGCATCGAAGTTTTTAAACAAAACACACTCCATTAATAGGATTAGTCAAAACAACAAATATATTCAATATGGTTTGTTGTAGGTTAGTAAAATGAACCTTGCTTGAAAAACTATTTTTGTTCTTTTTCTTTAAATGTCTAAATTAGTATTTCCTTCTTTCATCTGAATATTGATCTATCAAATTCTTTCGATCCCCGGCAACGGCGCCATAAAACTTGTTTGAGAGACCAAAACACATGTACAAATTTATGACACTATTACCAAAGACTATTATCTAATCCGACCTTGGCGCCATAAAACTTGATGGACCTGGACCAAAACACATATCTGGTAGTTGCACAATTACGAAGGGTTATTATCTAATCACGAAGCTGCACCATAAAACCTATTTGGAACAAAATCTCTAGAGTTAATCATTTTCAATTTTGGTTTGGCACGATATCTTGCAAGTGCAATTCGACAAGTAATAAAATGGATATAAGTCCGGATATCGATCCACGAAGATCTCGGGAATTTTAAATCAACTGCCACATTGCCTGAGCCGTGCTATGCGGACCGTAAAGTGATATTGGAATCCAGCTTAAGAAGCTGGAAATTATACTAACACGAGTAAAGTAAATGAGCATCAAATAAAATTTGGAATATAAAGAATAAAGAATAAAGAATAGTTAAGAAAACAAATGGACGAATAATTATCTTTCGAGAGAACACATCAAATTATCTGTATAGTGAAGTACCCAGTTCTGTAGTTATGCGATAAAACTTCTTGAATATTTCGGGTTTAAAATGCGTCAGGCGTTTACTTCGATAAAAATTGGATCTCTCCACACTCCACATTTCATTATCTAATTTTCTGATTCTTTCGAAGACGGGAATGAGATAACTACTTTTAAAAGGTTCATAATCTGGGTATTTTCTTTCTGTTCACCATTACCCGTTTATGGGTTGTAAACCTTAGCTCCCGAGTTATCGGTCGGCAGGATATACAACTTCGGGATGCTCTTCCTCAAATTAGAATAGATCACCCTCTCCTTGATTAGATCTCGGTAACACGGGTTGGCCTCACTATTCGAATTGAGGTGAACTCACCTTTGTTTAAATTGATAACTCATTGACTATTTCTTGAGTTTCAAGTGAGAAGAGATTTATCGATGTAAACTTCTGCAGCTCATTAGATCTCAAATAGCGAGGTTAATATACGCTAGCGATTGTTCCATAACTCTTAGAATTTGCCTTCTGTGTCACTCAAAGGGCCTCCTTGAAATCAGAGCAATGATACAAATCTTATAACGGGTATAAAACGAGATATTCGGTCCAGCAGTAAACCCGACACCCAGTAAATTCATATATTGAAATTCAAGAGGCTGCTTGGAAACGACTACGGAAAGATAATTTCGACTATAGCATTCATAATGGAAAGTAGTTCTCAGTCTTGAATTACGCTCTGACATTCCTCTAATCATAAGAATAAGCTGCGGTGAGCGAGATTTGAATTCGAAATTTATCTGAACTTCAAACATTCAGGTAGTAATTTGAAAAGAATAGAGTGCATTCGACATGCTTTGAATCGATAACACAGATCGAGAAAATAAAATGAAAAATAAAGCGAAAAATCTAATCTAATCTCTAACTATCAGCATTAGGAAAAAGAAAAGAAAGAAAGAAAAGATAAGCAAAGAAAATAAAGAAGATGAGCCTTCGGCTCCCGGACCTCGTGTGTCACCTTATTTCGTTCCTCTTACGGGTATTGCTTTTATTTATAGGGTTTCTTGGTTGGACCCCTAATCCCAACGCATTCGGTTGTAGTTTCAAGTGGGTGGCCCAGGATTCTTTGTTCAAGTCGCGACCTCAAAATCCACTGTCGTGACATAAATCCCTCTCCGACCTCGATCTCACGTCGCGACATCAACTTAAGTCTATGCAGCTTGAACTGGTCGTTCATGATGTCGCGACCTCAATCTCTTGTCGTGACATCAACCCACGTCTTCTGCAGGCTTCAAATGGTTGCTCCGGATGTCGCGACATCAATCTCTTGTCGCGACATCAACTACATGAACTGCAGCTTTCAACTGATGTCTTCTGATGTCGCGACCTCGGTCCCTTGTCGCGACATCACTTTATGCCTTTGCAGGCTTCAATAGGGTTCTCCTGATGTCGCGACATCGATGTCTTGTCGAGACATCAGCTCAAGTCTTACGCCCAACTACTTGAGCGTTCTGATGTCCAGACCTCAATCTCTTGTCTTGGCGGCCAGTTCACATTTCTTTGCGGCTTTCATCGATGGTTTGCGAAGTCAGCGACATCAATCTCTTGTCGACATCACTTTATGGCTCTGCGACTTTGAGGCCCAGTGGATTTCACTGAATGTCGCACGACCTCGATCTCATCGCGACATTGAAACTAATTCTGGAGGCTTAAATTGGTTGCTTTGGTGTCACGGCGTCATTCGCTGTCGTGACATCGGCAAGAACCTGGCTTCCGCGGTGCTCTTGGTGTGCAGCGACAATCTCTTATCGCGACATCGACACGCGTTCTGCGATCTTCACTTGATGGTTCTGTTGTCGCGCATCAATCCTTATCGCGACATCAATTCATGCCCCTTGCGAGGTTTCAAGCGATGCGTTGCGATGTCGCGACTGATCCTGTCGCGGCAACCCGGCGAGTTACATCGAAACCCCGTCTCACGAGCGTCATAGCGGCGATTCTCTTTGTCGCGACCTCAATCAAATTTCTTCCATGTTTCACGATGTCACGACAAACTTGATCATTGATTGGATGTCGACGACCCGCCTGCCGCTCATTGTCGCGGCAAACTCTTTATTTTATGGCTGTACATGTCATTGTCGATGTCACGGCGCATCGGATCTTCGCGACATGAAGTCTTCTTCTTCTTCATTTCTGGTTGCTTCACAGGTTTCTTTAACTCGGCTGCCTTGTTCTTCAAGTAAACCGTTCGGCCCGGGTTTCTTTAGCTGCGACTGGATATGCATTTGATTCTTTGCGAAGCTTGCGACATCGGGTTCCTTTATCTTTGTGCGCCCCTTTTTACCTTTGCAACGCCCGACCCGATTATCTCATTAACACTCATCCACCTTCTTGCTTCTTTTACGCAAATATTCTTCTTTTTCTTGAATTCCTGCCATTTCTGCCGGTTGGTTAGTTATTCCATAATTACGCACATAAATAAGTCTTGTTTAAAAAAAAGATAAAAATAGATCGAAAAATGGATTCAAAATAGATGACTTTCAAGCTCATCAAGGCCCTTCATTTACTATGCACGGAGGACCGGGTGAGGTCGACCATCAGGAAGGGCGGGGACGAGCCTCGAGACACATGCTAGAGGTGTTTGTAGTTACCCGATAGGAGGCGAGATGTAGCACGAGGTCATAGCGGAATACTATCAAGTTTTTGATAGGGATGCTTATGTCTTGTAGATCAGTGCTACTCTTTCGTTTATTTATCACGAAATTTATTACTAGTGAACATAGAGATACAGCCAGTAGATTGTATGGTAGTCTCCGCTTTCTATGGGAGATTCTTTTTATAGCAGATAGAGTATACATGGGTTGTAAAGTGATTATTGAGGGCCATGAGTTTAGGGCCAATTTGGTATGGTTGGACATCCAGGACTTCGATGTGATCTTAGGGATGGACTGGTTGTCTCGACATCACGCCACCATGGATTGCTTTAGGAAAGAAGTTAAGTTACATGTAGGAGACAGGAGATTACTTTTTGTGGGGTAAGGAAGATATTGTCCTTGAGTATGATGTCTGTAATGATAGCTTGGAAGATGCTCCGAAAGTCATATCCGCGGTATTTAGCCTATGTAGTTGAGGTGAAAGAGAGATGATATGAGATTGGGCATTAGGTAGTCGAAAATTCGGATGTGTTTAGATGATCTCGAAGATTACCAGAGATAGAGATTGATTTTCAGATTGAGTTAGCCCTTGGGACAGGCGGGTTGAGAGCGCCTACTGTGATGGCCCATGCAAAATTGAAAGAACTTAAGGTGCGAGATGGAAAAATGGTCGACAAGGGTTCGTCAGGCCAGAGCACGTCTCATGAGAACACCAGGTTTATTTGTGAAGAAAAAGAACGTAAGCATGTGATTATGTATTGATTACAGAGAGTTAAATAAGGTAACAATACGTAATCAGTATCCTCTCCCAAGGATTGATGATCTCTTTTGATCGATTACAAGGGCTAGGTATTCTCAAGATTGATTTTGAGGTCGGTATCATCGGTTGAGGATTCATGATGTGGATGTTTCAAGATAACATTTTAGAACACAGTGCGGGCATTTTGAGTTTCTAGTCATGCCATTTGGACTTCACAGTGCGACTACTTTTATGGATCTCATGAATAGGATTTTCAGGCCTTACTTAGATAAGTTTGTTATCGTGTTTATTGACGATATATTGATCTATTCGGGCAGTGGAGAAGAACATGCATAGCACTTGAGGATAGTTCTGCAAACATTGCGGGAACATCGGTTATATGCCAACTCCGATGGTAGTTTTGGCTGACAGTGTCGCCTTTTGGGTTTCACATGGTTTTACGTAGAGGGTCGGTGGATCTTAAGAAGGTAGAAGCTATCTTGGTGGAAGCCTCCTACGAGGTGTTACGAGAGATAAGGAGTTTTCACGGGTTTTGGCAGTTATTCACGAAGTTCGTTGAGGATTTTTTTGAAGATGGCCGCGACTTTGGTAGATTGTGAGGAAGAGGGACGGTTTTACGGTGGAAGCTGTCATGAGTTTCAATGGCCCGAAAAGGAGATTGACCTCGGCTCAGTGCTTACACTTCCATCGAGGCGGGATGGCTGCGGTGTATTGTGATGCCTCTAGGCAGGGCCTAGGTTGTGTTAATGCAGAATGACAAGGTGATTACATATGCTTCTAGGCAATTGAAAAAAAGCATGAACAGAATTATCCTACACACGACCTTGAGCTAGCAGTCGTAGTATTTACCTTGCGGATATGGAGGCATTACTTATATGGAGTGCCCTGTAGGATTTTTACGGATCATAAGAGCTTGCAATATCTATTTACGCAGAAGGAACTAAACATGAGACAGAGGAGATGGATTGAACTGATCAAGGATTATGAATGTACCATTGAATATCATCTGGAAAGCGTGGTAGCGGTGCTCTTAGTGGGGAGACCCATGAGTTCCCTGCTCGCACTTGGTAGTGCATCTTCCTCGACTCATAGAATTGGTCCCTTGGGTGTGAGGCTAGAGCGACGGGTCGGGAGTGCATTAGCCACATTTCATATCGTCACATATTGATAGAAAAGGATTGGGAGCTTCAGATTAGGGATCCACGAGATAGTGAAGTTGAGAGGTGAAGTAGAGTGCGGGCAGCGAGGTTGTCATTGAGAGAGGATGGTCACAGAGTGGTGGGACGGAAGGTTGTACGAGATGTAGGTGATGTGAGGAAGATTATGGAGGAAGCCCATTCCTCAAACATGCTATGCATCAGGGAAGCACAAAGATGTATCATACCTAAGGAACACTACTAGTGGAAGGGTATGAGAAGAGGGATATTGCGATTCATCTCAGGATGTCTCACGTAATCGGCAAGTAAAAACCCCTGACATCATAAGCTTGCAGGACTATTACAGTCACTCTCGATCCTTCAGTGGAAATGGGAGAGAATCACTATGGATTTTGTGGTAGGACTTCCACGTTGCCGGAGTGGCCATGATATAATATGGGTTATTGAAATGACGCGAATCGGCGGAATTTCCACTACCTATCGGAATGGTGATTCATTGGATAAGTTGGACCAATTATACGTTAAATTATCGGAAGCTGCATGAGTACGCCGGTTTCCATTGTTCCAGACGAGGTCCAGTTTACCTCACGGTTTTGGCCCGGTTCTGAGAATGCCTTGGCCTTTAGACTACATTTCGATGCGGCTTTTCATCCGCGGACGGATGGCAATCACGAGAGGACTATACAAACTTTAGAAGAGATGCTTAGGGCATGTGTTATGGGCTGGGGAGGCTGGGACACCCATCTACCCACGATGGAGTTTGCATACAATAACGGTTATCGGGCCGGTATTGGTATGACCCTCAGCAGAATTTCTTTATGGACGGAAATGTCGAACTCTAGTCTGTTGGGATGAGGTAGGCGAAAGGAAATTAGTAGGTCCGGAAATTGTCCAAGTGACTTATGATAAGATCAAAGTTATAAGGGATAGACTGAAAATTGCACAAGACCGACAGAAAAGTTATGCGAATAATCACCGTAGGGACATAGAGTTCGAGGTAGGGGATATGGTATTTTTGAGGATTTCCCCATGGAAGGGCGTACTAAGATTTGGGAAACGTGGAAAGCTGAGTCCACGATATATTGGACCATCTGAGTTGTTGAGAGGATTAGGAGGTGGCATATCGATTGAGAGTTGCCATCGACCTCAATCGCATTCCACGATGTTTCCATGTTTTACATAACTCCCTGCAAGTACATGCGGACCCTTTACATGTATTGTGAGCAACCGGTGGAAATACAAGAGAACTTGACATACGAAGAGGAGCAGTCACGGATCCTCGACCGTGAGAGCAGGATTCTGCGCAATAATTTCTTCGTTGAGGTGAAGGTATTGTGGAGGAGTCATACGGTAGAGGAAGCTGCCCAGGAGCGGGAGGCTCAGGATGCGCATCATTATCATAATTATTTTCCTAATGAGGTATTTCCCTTTCCTTTCTCTTTGAGTTTAGTTTGTTCATTTAGAGGACGAAATGTTCAAAGGAGGGAGGATTTATACTTCGAATCCAGAGAGAGTGTCTGAGTACATATCAGCTGTAGGGGCGTATATGTCTTGTAAGTGCCATTATTAAATGTTGGAGATGAAATTGTAAAATAATGATTTATGAACCGGGATTTTGCACTAGAGCGAGGTAGAAAAATGGTGAAAAAAAAGGAAATAAGGTAGTAGCAAAGAAGATTGTATGCGAAATAGAAATATGTATAAGTTAGCGATATTAAAGAAACGGGAGGTCGAATGGTAATTAGGAAATATTGAGATATTAAAATGGGAAGACAAGCAAAAGTCTCATTTTTATATAAAGGCTAAGGCAAGTAGGAGAAAAGGGAGAAGAAGAGGAAGAGAGAGAAGAAGGAAGGAGAAGAAGGAAAACTTGAGGTATGTTTTTTCTTTTGTGGCAGATGAAGTCTCTTTTGGATGACTAGGGTTATTGGTGTGATTGCTAGGGTTTTTCTGGAATTGGTTTTGTTCCAAACCTAGGGTTTTGGTTGATCACTGACCATGATTTGTTGAGGTTTTGTGAATTAAAACTGATGGTGTAAAATAAACATGGAATCATCATATTTATATGGTTTAGAAGAATTGGTGGACCGCTGGATTGAATTCTTAAGATTTTACCTGGTTTGTTGTATGGAGTTCCAAACCACCAATACAAGTGTTATGGAGTGGTTTTGAATGACTTTCATGTTGATTATTGAGGTATTACGGTTTTGAGGATTGGTTGTAAAAAATCAAAGGAGAATGTTGGGTTTTTAAAGGAATTGTTGTCAAAATTTTTGTAAAACCCCTGTTTTTTTTTTTGGATATAGATTAAGTTCGAATCATCCAAATCAATTGATTCCAATTGGTAAAGAACCATAAGAGATAGGGATACAAATGTATAGAAGGGACCAAGAGCAAATTGTAGCTCTGAAACCCGAATACGGATGAAAAGGTGAGCTCGTGTATTTCAGTGATTATCTTCTGTTTGGGTATTGTTGTAGTGTTTTGGTCATAAGTGGAGTTTCACTCATCCAAATTGAGTGATTCAAAATTATGGGTAAACTAGACTTCTATGGGAATAAGTTAGCTGAAGAAAGTGCAAGCAAATGTTAAACCAAGAGTGCCCAGAAATATTTCAAGTAATTTATGCGGAATACATTATACCAATTTAAATCTAGATATAAAAAATACAATAACTGTTTTGGTGATCCAAATTGGGTGATTCCAGTGGAGAAAAACTATAGAACCATAGCTTAAAATTAGTGAAAGAAAAAATTTCCAATTTATGGAGTTAGACTGAGAAATCAAGGATATGATAGGTGATTAAAGTGAGTTAACCAAGAATTGGCATCAAAAACAATATTTGTAACTTGTGTTATGTAGTTGAGGGTCTTAGAATGAATTTTAAATTGAAAATTTAAAGAGATGTCATTGGATAAATAAGGACTGATCTGGAGAGTTTCATAAATTTTGACGGATTTGAATAATTTTGGGGTAAATAAAGTTCATGAGTATTGTTGAAAAAGGTTGCTAAAATGAGTGGTTTTTGTTAGAAAGTTTGATAGTGCATTTGTATGATATGTTGAAATTGGTTAAGTTAAAGTGAAAATAGTGTGTATGGTGGATTAAATGGAAGTTATATGGTTAATGTGTAGTTTATGGTTTTTTTAAAAGAGTGCAGAAAGGACTATCGGACGGGAAGCGAGTCGACGGGAAGCAAGCGGGATTGAGGCGGTGAGAACGATTAGTGTACAAATGATATTTTGATCAATTGAGTTTTAAAAGTGAATGGTTTTAATGTTAAACTGAAAAGTTGAATGGAAATGTTTATATAAATGTTAAGGCATATGGAAATGTTTTATCTTGCATCAATATATATATATATATATATATATATATTAATTATATATGTATGCATGTGTTAAGGCATTATGGAAGTTTAAAAATGTGTAAATAATGCATAAATGTATAAATAATAAAGTAAAGTGTTTAAATGGATTTAGAAATATTTTGAAGAAAGGTTTTTCTTGATGGTTACCCTAATACTATATATTTGTTATAAGCGATATCGTAATTCACTTTAAGCATGTAAGGATTTAGGGTAAAATTATAGGTTACCTAAGCTGCGGGAGGAAATAGGTGTTTAGAATAATATCCTTGCGTGATAAGTTGCTATGGTGGAACCACATGCAAAGCGTGAGTTTCTCCACTTGCGTAGTGGTTATATTTGGAATGGGAAGCCCATCCCTCATCGTCGTACCGGAAGCGTTGGTGTGTTTATCCCACAGGTACCATCGAAGAAGAAATAAAGAAAGAAAGAAAGTTTAAGGCATAAATTGATTTTTAATTGTATAAGTATTTATTACTTTGCTATATCTTGAAAATGTTATCTAAATAAAAATGTACCTCCTTTGGGCTCCTTTAAACCATTCTTTTCGTATGTTTCAAAACCATTTTTCGAGCCCAGAGGCAGTCTGGCCGTGCGACATCCCCACCGCAAGTGAGTGATATCGAGAGACAACGTCACAATGGCTTGCA
The DNA here is from genome assembly GCA_016808115.1 of Tetrastigma voinierianum. Classification (NCBI taxonomy): domain Eukaryota; kingdom Viridiplantae; phylum Streptophyta; class Magnoliopsida; order Vitales; family Vitaceae; genus Tetrastigma; species Tetrastigma voinierianum. The sequence goes on from JAEQBH010007653.1 coordinate 276,421, forward strand.
TTGCCATAAATATTTTGCATATTGGATATGTTGAATATTTTTCATGTATATATGCATATATGTAGATATTTTGAAAAGAAGACTACGTGGGCTTTTGATCCTCAGTGGATGAGTCACGTGGCGGGTCGGCTTAAGTCCGCTCAAGCCCAATCCTTTTATAAAAGCGTGCATGGAATTGAAAAAGTTTTGAATGTTTTGATGATTGAAGTAAATAAATGAATATGTGTATATATTTTGCTTGCTTAATTGGGTTATGGACAAGGAGTCCTAAAATGGAAGTTGAGAATTGAAAGATTAGAAGTGTTTTTAAATGTTTTCGCAGGTTTTTGTAAATTTGGGAAAGTCAGAAAAGCAGGAGAAGCTTCAGCCCGATTCTGAAAAATCTAAGTGTTTGAAAATAAAATAAAATAAAAAATTAACCACTTCACTTCAGCATTATTTTCTAAAGATATGTTAAGGATTGTAAAGGGGTTCGCTCCATGGATTTTATTTGTTTGTTTTAAGGAAAAGTTTCTATATCCATTGGAGTGCCGGGAGGTCCCCTCGGGTTCATGAGGTTAATCCGGGTTGGGATCCTTCACTTGGGCCTTATTAAAATTAAGAAAATTAATGTGGTTTGGGCTTGGGCCTTATTAAAATTAAGCAAATAAATAATGAGACTAAAATTTGGGCCTTAAGTAAAATTAAACAAAACAAGCAAAAACAAATGACATAATGGATTTTATGGGTTTCGGGCAGTGACCATCTTGTTGAATTAAAGGCAGTCAACCACTAGGCTTCATTCTTGGTTGATGAATTTATGGATATTCAGACATATTTGTCCAGTTTCATTACTATTCTGCATTCAACATCCTATTGTGTTTGGTTGTAGGGATAAAAAAAAATAGAAAATCCCATATTTGGATAGCCAGTGGCCTCTTTGGCTGAAATGAGTGGATCCTACTTTTGTTTGGATGTGCATATTTGGATGCAAGAACATCGAAAAGTGTTCTGGGATAATATTGAATTTAAATTTATAAAATTTTGTATCTAATGGGAATTGATCCCAACATAAGTGCTCTACCACCAGGCTAGGTGTGAAGTTATTACTCTTTTTACATTGCTTTATTTTATAGAGATTTATGGCATTAGATGTCTCTTTACTGGCTTGATTTTTGTTTTAAAATATAGGAATTTAATTTCTTATATTATTTTATTATGCTTATTTGTATGTGTATAGTTTTACTTACAAAATTGATAAATATAATTTTATTGTTTACATTGCTTACAGTTTTTGCAATAATGTCAAGTGATCTATATAATTTTAATTAATTAAGGAATAGCCACAACATCCTTAGTTGGTTAAAATTATATATTAAGTTTAAGATCACATTTGATCACATTGATTGTAATTAATCATATGGAATGTGACAAATCTCATCCCACAGGAATTTTTATTACATTTTATATGATTAATTAGAATGAAATATGAAATCATATTTTCCTAATTTACCCCGCGAGGGATTAGGAAAATAGACATGATTTGGTAGTCTTATCATAAAATTAATTAAATCAAATTGGTAGACTTTAGCCCATGACAAGTTTTTATGTCACTAAGGTTTTATGTTTTTAAAAGCATAGGTTACATTGGTAAAACATAGCATTGTATCTTTGCCTCAATCTTTGATTATTGAGCATGTATATTTAACATTTGCAGTTATTCAACCTGCGAATATTTATGATTTTAAGTGTGATATTCTCGAATTAAGGGGTGATAATTATAAGGTATGGAAGGAAAGAGTTCTTCGGCATTTGGGATGGATGGATGTGACTTCTTATTTATAAGGAAAGAGGAACCAGATCCATTCACGAAGCAGCCTTGAAGAAGCTGTCTGTCTTTATGATAAGTGGGAGAGGTCCAATAGCCTCTCCATGATGTTCATAAAGACCAAGATCTCAGTTGGTATTCGTGGTTCCGTTGAGCAAATTAATAAAGTTAAACCACTATTGAAAGCCATCGATGAGCAGTTTGAAACTTCTGACAAAGCTCTTGCTAGTACCTTAATTATGCAATTTTTCATCCACCAAGCTCCAGGACAGGAGTGCACATGATCATATCATGCGCATGAGGGATATAGCGGCCCAACTTTAGACATTAGAAGTTACCATGTCGGACACTTTCCTTGTTCATTAAATATTGAACACTGCATAACTATCCTGAGTCCCTTCAAATCTCTTACAACACACATAAGGATAAATGGTCAATTAATGAATTGTTGACCATGTGTGTGCAAGAAGAGGGAAGGTTAATGATGGAAGAGGCGAACAAGGTTAACTTGATCACCTTTGGAAAGAAAAGAAAGGATCAAGCTAAAAGAGGAAAGATTCCTATTCAATCGGGCATAAGAAGAGTCGAAGTGTTTTTACGTAGAAGAAGGGACCAATGAAGAAATTTGTTAAATTTAAAGATTTGGCTTGAAAGAAGGTACTCGAATTTTCTTATGTATGTTATGAGATCTAATATGGTTAATGTTAATCATAACACATGGTGGATTGATTACGGATTACATGTCAGAAATGTTTGAATACCTTCTGAGGGTATCTGAAACCTAATGAAGCTAGTGGGAAGTGAACAATGTATTACTTGCAGCCTTGTATTAAGCAGTGGTTTAATTTTAGAATTGAAAAAGACATTTTATGTCCCAAGTTTCTCTAGGAATTTAATTCCAATTTCAAGACTTGTACCTTTAGGATTTTCCTTTAACTTTTCGGTCACGGTTTTACGTTTATCAGTAATCTCAAGTTATTGGTTATGGTACATTAATACGATGAATTAACTCCATATTCGGTTTAAAAATGATTTTATAATTCTATGCATGTTCACTGTATATTAAAGAGATGTGTTATGAATGAGTCCTATGTTGTAAGCGCGAGAGATTGGAATTGTCTGAATTGAAAGAATAAAGAAATTGGTTAATGATGGGGTACTTAGTACTTTGGATTTTCTTCATTTCGAAATTGTGTGAATTGCATTAGAGCGAAGCAAATAATAAGTCTAAAAAGAGTGCAAAGGAGCACAAACTTATTAGAGATTAGACATCTTGACATTTGTTATCGACATGGATACAGGAAATAGTCAAAATGCTATCACCTTCATAGATGATTATTGATGATATATGTATCTCTGCCACTTCATTGAAAGGATGAAGCTTTAGAGCGCCTTTAAAGTTTTAAAGAGGTAGTAGAATCAATGCGGAAAAACATATTAAGATCACGAGATGGATAGAGGTGGAGAGTACTATAGTAAATACACAGAGAATGGACAAGCTCCTGGTGCATTTGTGAAGTTTCTTCAAGAAAATGGGATTGTTGCCCAATACACTATGCCAAGTTCTCCGGATCAGAATGGTGTGGCAGAAAGAAGAAACCGAACTTTAATGGACATGGTAAGGAATATGAGGAATAATACAAAACTACCTCAATACTTGTGGACTGTACGCGTTTGGGGATGCCCTCCTGAAGTGAGAATTTATAATCCACAAGAAAAGAAGCTAGACTGAGGACCATTGGTAGATTATTTCATTGGATATCTTTGAAAGACCAAGGTATGAATTTTTATTGTCCATCTCATAACACTAGGATTGTGGAATCAAGAAATACGAAATTTCTTGAGAATGACTTAATCAGTGGGAGTGATCAGTTTCAGGACATTGTTTATGAGAAGGATCATTATGAAGGTCAACCCTCTGGTTCAAGTGATAGATTGATTGTCATTCACACCCTCAATTTGTCAGTGTGGGGCAACCATTTCCTGAAGTTCCACATATTGCTAATATTGATCCTGTAGATCAAGTTGCAAATGAAGAAATTCCAGAAATTGTTGAACAACCAATTGAGAAATAGGTTGATCAACAAATTCCTCAAGAGAATAATGAAGCAACATTAAGAAGATCTAAAGGGATTGGAAATCGAAATTCCTAATGATTATATAGTGTATTCCTGAGGTGGACTATAACATTGGAGCCAAAATGATCCGAAGCGTTTTCGAATTGCCTGTAGGTTCTAAGGAGATAACTCCTTGGAGTACAATGCCATGAAAAGAAATGAATTCTATGGCATCTAACCGGGTTGGATCGTTCAGGTTTCTGATGGGTATAAAAGCCATTGGATGTAAATGGGTCTTTAAAACGAAGAAAGACTCATTGGGCAACATCGAGAGACATAAGGCTAGACTCATTGCCAAAGGATTCAATCAAAGGGAAGGAATCGACTACATGGAGACATTTTCTCCTGTATTTATGAAAGATTATTTTCGGATAATCATGGCATTAGTTTCCCATTTTTGACTTTGATTTACATCAAATGGATGTGAAAACGGCATTCCTTAATGATAATCTAGAGGAAGAGGTTTACATGAAACAACCTGAAGGATTCTCCTCTAGTGAAGGTGAGCATTTAGTTGCAAGATTAAAGAAATCCATATATGGATTAAAGCAATCAGCCGTGGTATTTGAAATTAGTGAAGTCATTTAGCTTCATTCGGCTGAAGAAAATATCATGGATCAATGTATATACCAGAAGGATAGTGGGAGTAAGATTTGTTTTCTTGTGTTATATGTGGATGATATTCTTCTTGCAACCAATGATAAGGGTTTGTTATATGAGGTGAAACAATTTCTCTCAAAGAACTTTGATATGAAGGATATGGGTGAGGCATCTTTATGTGGTGGCATTAAGATCCACAGGGAAAGATCTCGAGGAATTTTGGGTTTGTCTCAAGAAACCTATATCAATAAAGTTTTAGAGAGATTTAACATGAAAAATTGTTCACCAAGTGTAGCACCCATTTTGAAGGGTGACAGATTCGATTTGAATCAGTGCCCTAAAAATGATTTTGAATGGGAACACGTGAAGAACATTCCATATACTTCAGGCATTTGGAAACTGTCTTATGCTGATTACGTACGGACACGCCATTGCATTTGTTGTTGTATTAGGAAGATATCGAGTATCCAGGGTATTGACCGGCTAGAGAGGCTGCAAAGAAGGTGATGAGATGCAGCCAGAGACGAAGGATTATAGCTATGAATGATGAAGATATAGTTTGGAGGTGATTGGCTACTCCGATGCGGACTTTGCTAATTGTGTTGATTCGACATTAAAGCGGTCGAAGTAAGCATATCGACATTATGTATAGCCGTAAGAGACGTGTTAAAGAGGTGAAAGTGGTCATTAAACACATTAGCGAGTTGATGATTGCCGATCCGCTGAACTAAAGGCATGCCACCTAAAGTATTTTAAGGATCATGTATTAATATGGGACTTGGTTCCACGATGTATTTTTGTATACATTACATTCATTATTTTAAATAAAACTCTTATTCGGTCTTATATTTCTTATATGGTTTTGTACATTTCGGATTATTATTATTATTTTGAGAAATATCATTAAGTTTGGACCTTGTATACACATATGGTTTATTCATTCAGTTTAAGGATTTGTGTTGAGGAACTTGATATATTGTAATACATGGAAGAATGCACTCACTATAAGAGGACTATCGCCATATCCAATATATTTAGTTTTTCCTTATGATAGGTGTTGTAGTATATGGACCAAGTGGAATGTTAGAATGGTCCTTATCAATTTGAATTTTTAAATTCAAATTGAATCTTATGCGCCTTCCTGACATACTGACTCTTGAAGACTTTTGTGATGTAGTGCGGTCTTGTATAAGAAGAACCTTGCATTTGGATCCTTAGCTACTCGAAATCTGGGAACAATTCACCATCAAGTTTGTTTTGAGAAAGGGTTTAGAAGAACGAAAGTGTGATTTGATTTTGGTTTCTTAGTTTCAACAATTTGGTTTCCAGTTTTCCAGTGTTTCAGTTTCTCTGTTTCTTACAATGGCGGATGGTATGTATATTCTGACATTTTGCTTCTGCATATAATTTGATTGGATTGTTTGATTAAGTTTCCTACAATTGGTGGCTCCATTGTTCTCTTCATGAATTAATGTTGGTTTTGCCCCCTACTTGATAGCTCCATCTATATTTTTAGAGTTGGTGATGCTTCTTGAGGGAGACATTTTGAGCGTTGGATCGTCATCGTCTACTGCACATCTTTGCAGAAAACAAGAAAACGAGAAAACCAGCAGGTGCAATGATGAGCATATATATGGACAATGATTTGTTCTTGAATGCTGAAAGCAAGAGAGAAGAGATGATCTCAAACTCAAAACAAGTTTGGTAATTGTTTCCAAAACAAGTTTGAAAAAAAAAAGCAGCAAATATGATGTTGGGGGTATATATGGAATTTACCTTTACGTGGTGATCTACGTGGTGCTCCTACAGGAAGGCGATGAACTCCATGAAGTTCTCCTTTGTTGGGTGATAATGGCAGTATGGCCGCGTGCCTGACGAGTGCAGGGAAAATCCACGTTAAAGGTGTGTTTGGATGATGATTAGTAGCCTGTCGATTGGTGTGGCTCACCTCGAAGAAGCTCCATCATGGCGACCAGTCTTCCAGCTGCAGTGGTAGCTCCTCCAGCGAGTGCTGAAACTTGCCTTTCTTCTTTTCTGCTACATACATATTGTTCGAGATTATTTTGTCATATCAATATACGCCCAGGGTTATGAGCAGAAATTCCCAATTTTTTGGAAAAGGGCAAAAATCGTAATTTCGATTACAAAATTGTAATTTAGGTTAAAAATCAGGATTTATTCTCTAGATCTCGGACCATTGAGGAAATAGATTTCACGCCCGGAATCATCTACGTGAAATCTAGGTATACGTAAAATTGCATTAGACCGAGAGACGGTGTTCAGATTTAGATTTTTCGTGTCGCGAGTTCGGGTCTTAGTAAAGCAGATTTTCGATGCGATGAAAATCGCATATAACATGCCTCATGTGAGCATAAATGGCATGAGTAGAAATGATGAAAATGGAAGGCTAGAAATAGTCTTGGGTGTCAAAAGGCGGAGAAAGAAGGGACATAATGGTCATTAATTAAAATTTTAATGGCACTAAAAGACAAAATTGAATAATACCCAACTCTTACAAATTGAAACCAAGAGCAAAAACGTGATTGGGGAAAAACCGATGCGACGTGTAGAAAATGGTGATTTTCTTTAGAGAAAGCTTTCTCTTAGAAATCTGTGACTCAGTAGTCGGCGGAGTCTTCGGGACAAGAAGGGCTTGCTCTACGGAGAGGGCTGGCGTGGTACCAGGTGGGAGTTTCCTCAAACTCCGAGAGGTGAGGTTTCTCCTACTTGGAACATTACCGTTTAAGTACTATGTTAATGTTTCGGTTGGTTGAGGCCTTGAACGGCCGTTTGATCGGTCCCAAACCTTGGGACCGAATTGATATAATTTTTGGAACACCAAATGGAGCAGCCGTGAACTGATACGGACTGTTTGGGTTAAATGGATGATGAATTGTTCAATAAATCATGTATTGGTTTGTTTGAGGGGCGGAAGTAGGCGGGTGAAATGCGGAGTTCACAAAGTGAGCCGATAATTTGTCTTTGAAGGAGCCGATGGCGGGGGGTTTGCGTTCGGCAGTGTTCTCAAAATATATTTTTTGTGTGAAAATGTGTTTCAGGTGGTGATTCAAGTTGAATTGCTCGTGTTTGATCATTCGCCCCAGTGAGCTAATTTTTTGATGTATGAAATGAAATTTACATGACATGATTGTGTGAATTGAATGTTTGTAAATATATGCATGTTTATATATTTACATGTAGATTATACTATATTGGAATTGGCATACATGTATTCCATATGCCTTTGGAACACCCTAGGACTATAGGAGTGAGTGCATGAGATAGTATCCCAGAAAAGGGTTCGGAGGAGTTGTCTAAAATGTTAATTATCGAGAGGGGTAGTCCAAACTAAAAATATCAATCCTTCGAGAGACGGCCAATTGATATTCTATCGAGAAGATTGAATCCACAAATAATATCAATCGTCGGAGATGGCCCAATTGATATATATCGGAGGGTAGTCCACATAAAAAAAAAATATCAATCGTCGGAGACGGCCCAATTGATATATCTCGGAGGGTAGTCCACTAAATATAACATCGGAGACAGTCCACTACTTAGATCGGAGGGTAGACCACAAATATAAACAAATAACTTTGTTTGAAACTAGTTTTCTCATACATGGCTTAGGCAGGTGTGAGGGAGTCGGTGAGGACTCGGGATATGAGTTGAGCAATTAGACATTCAAGTAGGATCATGCATTTGCTTGAATGTGTGTTTATTTTAGAGCATTGCATATGCACTTAGGTGGAGAGTAGCCCACTTAGGGTGATTCCACTGCGGGACATTAGCTCACCTGTCGAGGATATTATTTCACAGTGCGAGAGGGCGTGCGGGTGGCCCGGCTCGTCCTAGAAATTGGGTAGAAGAAAAGCCGGATTGTGGCTTTGGTTTTGTGATGTATACATGTATTGGAATTCTTTAATTTTAATATATGTGTTGTATAAAAGAGAATTTATTAACTCTTTTGAAACTATTGGATATAGTTGTTGTATCATGATGAGTATTGGTTTATGAGCCCAGTGGCGTTTAATCATAGGCCCATTTATATTGGGTATTTGAGGCAGGGTTTTATACGAGGTTTGTATTTGGGTAGAGCTCCCCGTACAAAGGAGACTCTGCTCGATTTTCTTGAAAAATGTCGGGTCACCCGACATTCACGAGTATTCCGCGGGTTGACGGGTAGTCAACGGACCCCGGGTTTTGGGGCGTCACAGCTTGGTATCAGAGCTTAGGTATACGAATACCTAGGGAGCTCGGGTTTGGGTATCCATCACCACTCGGTGTGGTACGATGTAGGTTTAGGTATGAGATTACCTAGGAAGGCACGGGAGAAAATTAGAACACTGCATGTGTTTTGATTGTGATCATGTGATTGTGTGATTGATGTTTATAACATGTTGATTGATCATGTGTTGTGTTTGGATTGTGTGCTTAGGTGGATAGCACTTAGGACAAATAAACTAAAATGTCGAACACTAGGGTTAGTGTGAGAACAAGTTGGTTGAGAAATTTTTTGGCAAAATGGTCCAGAACAAGTCTGGATAGCAGCTCCTGTTTTGGACAAGAACAGAGTGGGTTTTGTGGAAAACTGGAAAATTATTCCAGTTTTTGCACAAGAAAAATAACTAAAATTTCACAATTAAAATTTTCTTGAAGTAGCAAGGAAGGCTGCGATGAGAATGAAAAAAAGTGATGAAAATTATTTTCTAAGGTTTACCAATTGGAAAAGCGAAGAAAATGGAAGAAAATAATTTTATAATTTTATTAGAGTATCATAGGAAAATGAGAAAAAGAAAATATAGGTATATATTTTAATGTTTTCAGTAAACTGGAAAAATGAAAAATATATATATATATATATATATATATATATATATATATAATGAAAAAAAAATTTTTGTTGGTCTTTGGGCTGGGTGGAGCTCTTTGCCCCAGCGTATGGTGACGAGGGAGTTTGGCGGTATTTGGGCGGCTAGGCGCGAGTGCGAGCACACGCGTCGCGGTCTTTGGGCGGCTGCGAGGCACGGGGCGCGAGAGCGGGCGTTGGAAGCATGGCCCGCGCGGGCGGCGAGCCGCGCGAGGGGCGCGGCGGGGGCGCGGCGGGCGCCCACATGGGCGTGCGGCGCTGACCATGCGCGGCTGGAAGCTTCTTTCTTTGGAGCGAGCGGGATGTGCGCTCGGTGCAATCGGCTATTTTGACCAGTTTGACTTAATCTTGTTCTTAGGTCAATTTTTTGGGGAAAATTTTTTCGAGAAAAAAAAAAATCAAATAAAATTGGACAAAATTTTGGAAAAAAAAATGATGAAATTTTCAAAAATAAAATTTTTTGATGATAAAAATGTTTTAAATGCATAATTGATTGTCTTCCATTACCTGTAAATGCAAGGGCAATGTATACAACGATTTATGTATGATTAGTGTCTGAAGTACGTGTTTATGCCTTAGAATCTTGTATTGAGCTTTAACTACCATGTTAATTGTGTAGATGGCTAGTAGGGTACGAGGACGTAGAGGGCGTCCACGGGGCATTGGTCGAGCACCACGGAGCATTTGACCCCGACCGGGTATTTGATCGGCGAGGCCTTTATTGGCGTAGGTATTCACGGTACGCTGCTCCGCCTGTTTGGTCTAGCGGAGTGGTGAGGGAGGTCCTAGTAACCTCCGGAGATTTAGAGCGCACACCACCCCGGAGCATTCCACGGGGAGGGACGATGGTGTGGACCATTGGTTTATGCGAGATCGAGCGTCTTTGGAGGCTATGGAGATCACCTCCCGATACGACCCGGGATCGGGTTGTTGCATTCCGGCTAGAGGTGAGGCAGTATGGTGGAAATGGGCAAGGACCTCCTAGAGACCTAGGCGATGACATGGGCGAGTTTCGAGATTTGTTCATGGGTAAGTACTTTCAGTGCGAAGGCTCAGGAGTTCCTAGAGCTGAAGCAGGGGGCGATGGCTGTGATGGATTATGTGGCTCGGTTCACAGAGCTAGCCCGATTTGCTGATGATTACGTGGCCATAGACTTGGACAAAGTTAGGAGATTTGAGAATGGACTGAAGTTGTCCATTCGGGCCAGGATTGTAGGACTTCGCCTACAGGATATGGATTCCATGGTTAGGACAACCCTGACCATAGAGAGAGAGTTGGGCTTAAAGGTTAAGACCTTAAAGAAGCCGTATTATGTGGTTCTCACTGAGGATTAGGCGAGAATAGGGATGATATGTAGCTGGTTGCGAGTTGGAGATCTCGGGGACTGCGCTCACGAGTGGACTGAGGATCATGGATGTTAGAGTTCGATGTCATCTGGGGATGGATTGGCGGCAACTACGGGGTCGTTATCGGTTGTGGCGTAGGAGGGTTACCGCTACAGCGGGACGATACTCGTGTGGTATTTCAAGGGAGATGGCTTATGATATTTTGCCAGGCGATTATACGAGTCAGTGTCGAGGGACGATTAGCGGGTTGCCTAGCGAGCCTTACAGGGCGAGGGCAGGAATTTAGATCTACCTCGGTAGTGTCGCGGTATGTGGATGTTTTTCCAGATGAGCTACCTGGACTGCCTCCACAAAGGGTAGTAGAATTCGGTATTGAGTTACACCACAGTACTTCACCATCTCTATGACTCTGCGTAGGATGGCGCCGGTTGAGTTCTGAGAGCTCGAGTCCGGCTACGGGAGCTGCGGACAAGGGGTTCATAGGCAGACGCCGCCATGGGCGCCGGTTACGTTTTGCAAGAAGAAGAATGAGGCCAGCCATTGCATTGACTATCGATAGTTGAACAGAGTTATGATCGAGAATCGATACACCCCGACCAGTTGACAATTTGTTTGATCGATTGAGAGGAGGCGCGAGTCTACTCAGAGATAGACCTTCAGCACTGGTGCCGTCGGTGAGAGTTAGGGATCTGAATATCCTAAGGCGGCGTTTAGGGCGGCGTTATGGCACTATGAGTTTTCACGGTGATGCCTTTCGGATTGGCGAATGCGACGTATTCATGGATCGTACGCGGGTATTCCGGCCCTATCTAGATCGGTTGTGCGTAGTCTTCGTGGATGGCATCTTGATCTACTCAGTCGAGTGGGAGCATGAGTATCGCTTGAGGGATGCGTGTTCACGGTTGTTGAGAGACCATCGGTATGCGCCCGAGTTCGATAAGTGCGGTTCACGGCTGGCGAGGTGAGATTTTGGGACACGTGGTGTCAACATCAGTGTCGGTCGACCCGAGGAGAAGGTCGACAGTGATGAGTTGGGAGAGGCTGAAGTCAGTCTTTGAGATACGTAGTTTCTTGGGATTGGCTGGGTATTATAGGAGATTCATTGAGGATTTCTCTAGGATAGCAGCACCTATGACTAGGTTGACTTGGAAGGAGGTAAAGTTTGATTGAAATGACCGATGCGAGGAGGCATTCCAGGAGTTGAAGAGGAGACTTACTTCAGCTCCCATCTTGATAGTTCCTGATAGGGGATAGGGATACAAAGTGTATTGTGATGCTTCGAGGGCCGGATTGGGATGTGTTTTGATGCAGTCCGGGAGGGTAGTAGCTTATGGTTCTCGCCAGTTGAAGAATCCTGACGAAATTACCGCGACATGGAGTTGGCGTAGTAGTCTTCGCCTTGGTTTTGCGCCACTGCGCTCGCGGCGAAGAGTTCGAGGTGCGCTCCGGACCATAAAAGTCAGAGTATATTTCTCCGCAGCGGGATCTCAATATGAAACTAGCAGCAGATGGATGGAGTTCTGAAAGTTATGAAGCTTCACTTTGCATTACCATCCGGCCAAAGTGATGTGGTGGTAAATCTGCCTCTGATCGGAAGTCACGGAGCGTTAGCTAGTATACGCTACCGAGTGGCGGATGCTCGAGGCGTAGACGGTTGGGCTCTGATACGGCGAGCGAACTCGAGTGCCTTAAGGGAGTTTAGTGGCTGCAGGTCTACGTTGAAGCGAGTGATTGTGTCCCAGTAGCGGGGCGAGAGATGAGTGTCCATCGGGGATGAAGTGCGGTCGGTATGGTGGCGGTGCGGACCGTTCACTTAGATGGTAGTCGCCGATATAGGACGGGTAGTGGTTCCAGAGTTGATTGATTTGAGAGGAGATTCTCGGGAGTTTCGCTACTCTTGGTTTTGGAGTGCGTCTAGGTGGCACGAAGATGTACCCGAGGATCTTCGTCGCGATGTGTGGAGTGGGATGAAGAGAGACACGTGGGGACTTTGTTAAACGATGTCTCCAGTAATCAGCGGGTTAAGGGCGAGAACCCGAGGAAGCCGGCAAGGCTACTTCGGCCATTGGAGGTGGGCTGAGTGGAAGTGGGAGCCGATCCACGATGGACTTTGTGACCCACTTGCCCTGGCTTCTTGTAGTAATCTGGTATGGGTGATAGTGGACCGGCTCACGAAGTGGCATTTCTAACCGTCTTGGATGACCGCCGCCTGGAGAGATTCTGCCGGTTATACATTCGAGAGATATTCCGGCTACATTGAGTACCAGTATCCATAGTGTCGGGTAGGGACCCGAGGTTTACAGCACACTTTTGGAAGAGTTTCCAAAAGGCTATGGGCACACGGCTGACGATGAGTACATCGTTCCACCCTCAGACAGATGGTCAGTCTGAGAGGACTATACAAGTATTAGAGGACATGCTACGAGCATGCGTCCTGGATCATAAGAGCGTTTGCCAGGAGCATTTGCCCTTAGTCGATTCTCTGCAACAAACGAGTTACCCGGCGAGTATACGAGATTAGCGCAGTATGAGGCATTGTATGGAGGCCATGAATCAGCGCCGTTATGGACCGAGGTGGGAGAGAGCTCATCCAATGGTCTGCGATCGATTAGAGACACCTCAGGAAGGTGGGCTTGATCGACCGGCGTCTTCTCATGGCCGGGCGGAGCGAGTATCTCGCGGATATGCGCGTCGACCCTTAGAGTTCGGGTTGGGGATCATGTCTTCTTGAAGGTGATACTAGAGGGGAGTGGTCGGGTGATGAGCTTAAAGTCATATTTTCGAGTCCATTTTCTGATTAATTTTTATGTTAAAGGAAGCGGTTATATGCGGGAATCTGAGAATAAACTTCACCAAATTTACGTGCGACGGGAAATCAAAAAGAAAGCATGAAATTACGGTAAAGGAAGCGAAATGTGTGAGCATAAGCGATATAATAGGATCGCGGTGGCAGTAAGAGCGACCTTATAAGATGAAAGGACCAGATGTCGCGAAGCTCTGACAGCAATCAAAATGCGTATTAAGGTTACATCAGTAAAAATCCAGTCGCAAATGAAGCTTAATTAAAAAGCAAAAATGAAATTTAGGGAGTAAAGAAAATCAAGTTAAGCAACCGGGAATTTGAAGAGAAGACAATGTCGACATCACAGATTGAGTAAGCGACATATTCTTACATCGAGGAAAGCGGTCGCGACGCACCCGAGTTTACAAGGAGAAAGTTTGTCGACAGCAATTCCTGAAGATAAGGTCGGCGACACTTGGTTGTCGCGACATCATCTGAAGACTTGGGAATTCGGCGACCGCATCGGGTTGTCGCGTATGTGTCTTGAATGGAAGTCGCGTGACACCCGGGCTGTCGTGACATCGAGGCACACAACGTCGATGAAACATCACGACGTGAGTTTCGATGAGAAAAGTCGCGGCGAGATTAAATTTGTCGCGACACCCGGCTTCACTTAAGACATGTCGCAACTACATAGAGGCTCCTGCGACAAGGACTGCGACAAGAACAAAGGTCGCGACGAGGGCTCGATGTAGCAACAGTATCAGTCTATTGGGCCAGTTAACTAAGGTCCAAAAAGAAATGCATCGAAATTAGGGACCAACTTCAGAACCTTATAAATAAGAAGCTGCTACCAAAAGAAACGCAGCTCTTGGCGACAACGAAGAGATCTGGGTTTTGAAGGCTCTGTATTTTTATTTTCTTTATTTTCCCTTTTCGTTTTCTTTCCATTTTTCTTTTAAGATTAGATTAGTTTGTATTTCATTCTCATTTAGTTCGAGCGTTAGGCATGGGATTTAGGCGAATCACGGTTATATTTCTTAGTGCTTGTCTAGTTGTTTGAATTCGAGACAAATTTTAGTTTAGACACCCGGTTTCGATTCTGATGGTTTTCTTGATACGACCAATCAATGTATGTAGTATGTCGGTGATTTAGAAACCCGGCTTAGGTAGATTGGCGTTATTGTCGAAATTATCTTTCTGTGATATTTTATTCATTATGTTGAACCGGATATTAAATCGACTTCTGGTTTTGCTTGTTTCTGAATTGATCAGCGTCGGTCTCCTGTACCTATAACGAGATTGTTCCGGCTTGATTTCGGGAGGCCCTCGAGTGACCTGAGAGAAGGCATTCTTGAGTAAGGAACAATTTACGGAAGGTATTTGAACTGATATTCTTGATCTAATACTTTCTGTATATTTAAATTAATACATCCTCTTTCATTATGGCGAGAATGAGTTGGCGAGTTATTAATTTAAGTATGCGAGTTCACCTGGTCGAATAGTGAATTCGATCCCGGGTGTTAAACGGATCTAATCAAGGAAAGAGTAAGTTGTTCTAATTTTGAGGATGAGGAACCATAGTACAGTGCAAACCTTTGCAATGACTATATTTAAGAATTTCGGGTTTAGGTCCATGTTGTGGGTATGAAGTATTGAAAGAAAAATACCCGAGGAACAAGGCTCCCAGATTTAAAGTAGTCATCTCGCCTTGTGTTCGTGGAAGCTTAGGTTAAGGTGAGATGATGAAACGATGTGGTTTGGAGAGATCAGTCACACTATCTTATTCCTTGGACTAGTTTAAAAATACGTAAAGTTCGGAAAGCAAAAGTTACGATGCGAGTACACGGCAGGAATTGATTCTTCACAATAGGCGATTATTCGATGTTTTCTTTAGAATAGCTGTTCAATCTAAATTTTCTATTTTAATATTTCAATATTCAATTCATTTGTTATTCATTCATTTTCTTTTTTACATCATTATCTTCGGGCTTTCGAAAAATCCCGATATAATATTATCGTCGAAATAGTATGGAGCTTAAGTAATTGGGGTAGTTGATTGAAAAATTCTTGAGATCTCTTGTGGTATCGATATACGAGGGACTTAAATCTAATTTACTACTTGTTCGATCACATTGCACTTGCGGTATCTTTGGATCAAAACCACAAAAAAAGGAAAATGGTTTACTCTTTATGAAATATCTTTTCATCAACAAGCATAAGCTAAAGAAACCCACACTCAAGTTTATGGTTTTATTATTGAGGGTAGATAATAATCCTTTAGTAATAAGTCATAAATTTGAATAAGTGTTTGATCCATAACAATTCTAGAAGTAGTCAACAAGTTTTATAGGCGCGGTTTTCTTGGGGACAGATAATAGTCCTTAGGTGATAACGTCGAGAAATTGTATACATCATATGATCCAGGATAACTGAATTTTTGTAGGCGCGAATTCTTGGGATCCCAGGCAATAGTCCTTTGGTAATAGTGTCGAAATTTGTATACATCCTTATGATCGGATAACAAGTTTTTATGGCGTAGTTGCGGGGATCGAAAGAATTTAGTGATCAATGTCGACGAAAGAAGGAAATGCTAATTTGGACATTTAAAAGAAAAAAAAAACAAAAATAGTTTTTAATCTGTGGTTATTTTAATACACTAACTTTTAACGAAGCCATATTGAAAATATTTGTGCTTTGACTAATCCTATTAATGTAAGTGTGTTTGATTTCGGGAAAACTTTAATGCATAGGAAACGGAGACAGTTTGATTCAATGATCTGAAGCCCAGAAGAACACTCGAAGCTTGAGAAGGCGAAAAGGTCCCCGAGAAAACTTCGGCTATGAGCGGATGAAGGCGGACGGCGAAGGACAACGAGCAGCTGACCCGGAAGGCCTCAATCATGATACAATAGGACTTCGGAGATAATTATTCAAGATGAATACTCTGCAATCCGCGACTGCGAGTTGATGCGATAATTTTGAGCTGAAGCGACGCGATTACAATGGTTAAATGACAACGGTTCTTGGTCATCCCCGCGAAGATCAGAATGAACACACGGAAGGTTTCTCGATACTTAAGCTCTGATGAATTGAGATGGGGTGAGACAGGAGTTCATAAAATTGCATTTATTCCCATTTTCTCTAAAGTCTGACCATGGTATGAGATCTCTACCATATAGTTCTGTTGATACTTGGGAGGAGCTTGGCAAAAACTTTACTTGGGTAGATTCTTTCCACCTTCACTCACCTCACGAGAGAAGGAGGAGATAATTGTGTTCGACAAAGGGGAAGATGAAAGCCTTTACGTAGCTTGGGAAAGATTGAGGTTCTTTGAAGAGGTGTCCAATGCATGGGATAGACTTGAAGACCCAGATGGACATAGTGTATCATGCCTTGAATGATACATCTAAAGGCATTATTGATGCTTCATGTTGTGGAGCATTCAAACGTAAAAAGATCTTTGAAGAACAGAGATCGATCGAGGATTTTGGCTAAATGCAATATGAAAGCTCCATCGAGTTTTCAAGAGTAATTGGGAAGAGGAGTCATGGGTGAAGCGAGATGTGACCATGGGGCAAAGCTAGAGGCCATCATGCATAGAATGAATGACAGAGAGGAAGATGCACACTGTTCATGAAATAGGAGCAGTTGAGAGAGCCCATTGAGAGGAAGTCTTTGAGGTACCCGAAGAAGCGTTTTATGATCTTGAGGTCGAAGTACTTGGGAAGCAGAAGTTATCATGAGCCAAATCCTAACCTACCGGCCTGTATCATCAGCGCGAGGAACCATGAAAATTTTTCATATGGTGGAGGGGCTTCCTGAGCCAAAGGCATGAAACGGCATCCTTAGCAGACGCCAATAACCGCGAGGTTCAGCGACAAAGAGGAGGAAGTAGAAATGAATATCGAGAGGTCGGAGGAGGCTCCGCCATTTGAAAATCAATTCTTTGCAATTCATAGGGGGACAACGAAGGCTGTTAAACCTCCATGAACAAAGTTTCTGCGAAATTGGAAGCCTCAGTACCAATTCTGTAGGTACTGGAAGACAGTAATGCTTCTCTCGGGAGCACGGAACCTGGATAGAGCATACGGCCTAAACCTTTGCAAATCAGGATGAAAGATGCCTTTCCCGGTGACGAAGAAAAATCCAAGGCGTATGGGTGTGCGGCTCGGAAGTGGGAAAGACTTGGGAGAAGAGGATAGAAAAGATGAAAGCGACCCCGAGGGATAAGAAGGCCCGAAATTCTTGAAACCTTTGGACGGGAAAAAGAAAGAAGGAGCATTTGTCGGGAGAGAAGAGAAGGAAGCAGAAGAGGCCCGGAAACGATCGGCCTAACGAGTCCATTTCCATAAATCTGAAATCAAGATAGAGGAACGAGTTTGCAAGGTTCTTAAAGACCTTCCCGGAAGTCGGTATGCCTTCCTTGAAGTGGTTACTTTCGGATGCCACTTTATGCAAAATTTTGAAAGACATCACGAGCAAAAGGAAGAGATTCCTTCAAGCGAATGAGCTTGGAAGGCGAAATGAAGCCTATGATAATGCTAAGATCTGCAAAGACAGAGACAAAAGAAATGGCATGATCGAAAGTTAGCAGGAAGATTTCGAGAAAGGGGATCGAGTTACGTTATTTAACTCAGTTAAGATTGTTTTCCCGATAGAAGTGAAATCAAAGGTGGAGTGGACCATATACGGTGGTGTCGAAACCTTTACTTTTGGAGCGGTAACACTCAAGGCGATCTTTGAGGAGGAATTTAAAAGTCGATGGACAAAGGCGAAGCATTATCAAAGCGGGGAGGAAAGAAAAGAAAGAGCTGGTGGTTCATTGAGAGAAAAAGAAAATCAACAAGTCCGACTAAGGACTCAAAGCGGCAGTGATGGAAACGACCCATAGAGACTTTAATTTGTTTTACTTTTAGACTTTGAATATTTTTTTTTAGAATTCACCTTGATTTTGTTTTCTCTAGTTTTATAGTGATTTAGTTGGTAATATGGAGATGAATTTTTGCTTAATTAAATCCTTTCTATAAATGTTGCAGAATGCGTGTGCAAAAATGCAAAGGAAGGAGAGAAGGAGAGAAGGAGACAATTCCAGGACAACTCCAGCAATTCACAGGAAGGAGCTTTTTGAAAAAAAAAAAAAAAGGGGAGCATTCTTTTCCACACATGCAAATTGTGAAAAGTGAATAGAATATATGTTTGAATTGCTGTGTGGAATTGATTTAGTTGATACTGAGAATTTGAGAATTGATAAAGAATGAAAAGCTCTATGTTCATTAAATTTAAGGCAAATGCAGACTAGGTCGCGACAAAACTACGTAAGCGACGAGCGATGTCATGACGAGTTGATGTAAGTGACTTAGTAAAAATTGAAGGAAAGAAAAATAGGGTTGAATGTCGTGACAAAAACACTTATGTCGAGACAAGAGCAATTCCTTCAAAGAGTGATGTGGTCGACATCTTAAATGAAACACCTTAGGTCGCAACGAGGAGGATGACTTGTCCTCAGGCGGAGTTCTTCTTTGTCGCGACAAACAATAAGTTTAATCGCGTGACAAAGAAAGAAATTTGCCAGCTGGGCAGTTCCTAATTTTGCCCTAAATTTAATGTGACACACAATTTTCAGCTTTTACATTGAAGTCGCAACAAGCGAATTTAAGTGGGAATGATAAATAGCCCTCGATAATGAGCGAATTGCAAGCTGGTGAGAATATCCTTTCATATCATCTCCTCTGGAGCGAATCTGACTTTTCATCTTCGTATTCTCTCACGATTTTCAAATCCTCGAAAATACTAGACCAGAACTTGTATAGCACAAACCTCTCGGAATTCTCTAATGGGTAGAGCCGTCAGCCCTTATCCAGGAATGCGAGATGAAATCATGGAGGAAGCGTGCTCGACCCGGAGGAGGAGGAGGTTCATCTGGAACCTACGGAAGAGGTTCATCGGGAGCCTACAGAGGAGAACATGCCTTCGGAACAACCGGAAGTTCGACCAGTTGCAAGGCAGCAGAAGAAAAAGAGAAAGGAGAGGCAACAAGAATCCAGAGAAAAAGAAGATGAGTTCGTTTCAGATGAAGCTTATTCCATGCCCGGAGCATGCGACGAAGGAGTTTGTAGGGGAAGGGACTAGTCGGCTCATCTCCCAGTTCGAAGAATTGATAGAGCAACGAGGATGGAAATTTTGAACATTATAAAGCTGGGTATCTTTGCGGTTGTGGGGAATTCTACTCGATCTTGTTGGAAGAAAGGATAACTCTGTTTTTAATCGAGGGTGTGGGTTATATGGGTAGGGAACATAAATGCAATATATGGCATGGAGCCCGAAAGCATAGATCAAAATACAAAAGGCTATGAGACGGACCTAACGAGGAGAAGATGGCCGGTGACGATGGAAATGTGAAATAGGGAGCAATTCGAGTGAAAGAAGATTGATATGAGGAGATCGACGGAGGCCGAAAGTGTGGTTTATTTCTTAGCCGGTTTGATTCCGCTAAGCATGTGTGCACGAGTGAGAGAACAAAACTTGAGTTCTCTCTATGCTATCTTGAAGAGACTCTGAGGTAAATGTTGGGGCTATAATTGAATTGATAATGAAGTATCATGGAAGGAAACGAAGAGGCTTGGATTCACACCCGGCAAGCCATCACACAGTTTATGTTTAAAAATTTGGTGTGAAAGGAAATAGGCGAGAAGAAGAAGAGTGCCCCGATGCTTCACCGTGCTCTAAGCGGTGTAGAAAATTTGAGAGCCTAAAAGAAGGAGTAATGGTAGAGCGAATCCGGGGGATGAAGAGGAATGCAGACGAAAGGCAATGGGATGATTAAAATCAAGAAAAACAAATCCCGGAGACACGTAGGAAGGTAATACCCTGGGTTCTGAGGATGTGGAGCGGATGGCGGGGAGTCCCATAGATTTCGCCACCCCTGGCGGTTCTCCGCTGATGAGAGACGGAGATTTTAGAGAACACGGAAAGTTCGGGAGCCCAGAAAATAATGAGATAGGAGATGCTAATTGCTATACGAAGAATATGGAAGAAAGAGAGGAGAATGGGAGAATCAATGACAATTTAGAGAGGAAACATGAGACGAGAATTAAAAAGAAGAGATCGCGGTGGGAGGAGGAAGTACGAAAGAAGAAATGTTTGAAGCGGGAATTGATGAAAAGGAAAGAAATGGGAAGAAATGTCGAAAGAGAGAGATGGTGGAAAAGATTACGGAGTATAGAAAGAAAAATTCGAGGAAAAGAAATGGAAGAGATGAGATCTTGAAAAGTTGAAACTTCGGTCGTGAAGCATTCTACAACAACCGATTTGATCGAGACTCTCGACTCCTGAAGAACTTATTAAAGAAAGGGATCACCGAAACCGAAGCGAGACAAGGCATATCAAAGGATTTAAGTTCCTTTATATGTCATTGATAAAGGACTTCGAGAAGAAGATGGTGGATAGAGATAAAGTCTTTAGATAGCAATGATGCTATAGAAGAAAAATCAGAAGCTGAAAATTTGGACTTGATCGGCTTAAAATCTAGCGGAGTGCACTTTGGGCATGACTTCAATGGAGAACAACATGAACATACTAGGAGCGAGACGGGATGAATTGAATGTGGTGGTCTCCTGAATGAATTGGTCTGGAAGCGAGACAGAAAAGAGAATGCGAGAGAAGAAGAGAAGGAAATGAAATTTCGAGTCGACCCGACCTTGCTGCCCTTGATCTGGATCCCAGGACATCTTTACCTCTAGCCCAGAAAAGAAAAAAATAGACCTTTCCATTGATTTGGCAAATCACTCCCTCATTCCATCCTTTGTTCTCAATAGTTGCACATTCTTATGAATAAAACCGAAATTTGTTTGATGTGTTTGAATTGGCTTTGTGTGTTTACTTTGCTTTAATTGATAAAGGAATAACAGTAGAATTTAGCTCAGGAATAAAAATACTGACATATCATAATATGAGCCAGTTGAGGTGATTGATTAGATGATGGGATGAAGCAAAAGTAAAGCTGAGAATAAGGAAGTGAATGACAGTGATTTGGTGAAATAAGTGCGATTGCTAGTTTCCCGAATTTTGCTAATAAGTCCCGAGGATAAGAGTTACTATTGAAGGAACAAAACAATTTTTGAGTTTGTGGTAGTAACGGTGAGTGAGCACGGTGGAAATAACATCATCTAAATTCTCATCCGCTTATGTGAGTCAAAGAAAATCCTCGGGGTTAGTCACGGGTTAATCAACCCAAATTCTAGAACTTGTTAGATTATTGATCAGCGAAATCCTAGGTGATACAACTGACGAAATGATGCATGACACGCCGATCCGGTTCGACCCGAGTTAGGCGGATCGAGCAGGTTCGAGTGCGAACAGGGCTGGGACTCTTTGCACGATTTTTTTTTTTTTTAAAACCATGCGGGTACACGTGGGTATGGCCCACATCATATAACATAATCCAAAAATCATGTACATATCAAAGACTACCCAGGAATTAGTGTCCGTGAAAATCTAAACATCTATAGCGAGTCCCATTTACAAAAACAAAATTGTACATTTACTTATACCATCGAGGCGCGGAACCTAACATGTAGTGAACCACTTACAGTGTGTTGGCGGTTTGTATCACGGATGTTCTTGGGTCTTCTCTTTGTACCTGCACGGATTAAAACCCCGTGCTAAGCTTTGCAGCTTAGTAGGAAACATTTCTTATAACTTATACGAATACACGTACATATACACAGGTACATAATAAGGTAGCCTAACCATAAATATCGAGAGAATTTCATGGATTCATATCATGGACTTATACAAGTACTTAAGCTCATAACAGGCTTATGTTTGTCGGGGCTCTGTAGGAGTTACATGTCTTGTCTTATCGAGGACTTATACTTATAACAGACTTACATTCATTAGGGACTCCCGTAGGAGTTACAGAACTTATCTTATTCAGGACTTATACTTTTACGGACTTATGTTTTATTGAGACTCCGTAGGGGTACAAAACTTATTCTTATACGGGACTTACACTAGTTCGGGGTACCGTGGAGTATCACGGAGATTTCGGAACCTATCTTGGTATTCTGGAACTTGTCCTTATGTAAGAAGTACCGAAGTAGGTACTACAAAACTTATGCGGTACTACGCATCTTATACTTGTTCTCTGAAGTATATCACAGTCTTACGAACTTATACTTGTATTTGAACACATACTTGTCTTCTGGAACTTATACTTGTATCACGGGACTTATTCTTGTCTTCACCGGATCTTATCTTTGGGATTCTGGAGACTTGTGCATGTTCGGATACGAAGTACCGAGTAGGTACTTCTGAGAACATTTTCTTGGTACAAAAATTGCTCGTGGGACAGATTCCTTATAACGGAGGTACTCGTAGGTACCACTGGGCTTATACTTATCTTGCAGATACGGGAGTACTTGTAGTTCCTACCGAACTTGTACTTATTCTTGTCTGAAATTGCCTGTAGGTACTGCGAGAACTTAATCAAATACAAGAGCACCCGTAGGTACTACAGAACTTATCAGATACAGGACTTTATCAGATACAGGAGTACCCGTAGGTACTACGGGACTGACCAGATACGGGACATCGGATGCATGAGTACCACGTGGAGTCTTCTGAGACTTACTCTAAATACGGGACTTATCGAGATGCGGGAGTACGTAAGTACTCTGAGGACTTATACGAGATACGGGACTTATCGGATGCGGGAGTACCGCGTAGGTACTACGGGACTTATCTGAATCTGGGACTTATCGGATGCGGGAGTACCGTGGGTCACTACAGGACTTGTCGAGATCTGGGACTTATCGGATGCATGAGTACCGTCGTACTACGAGGACTTATACAAAATCGGGACTTATGGGATGCGGGAATTACCGTAAGTACTGCAGGACTTATACGAGATACGGACAGTGGTCCTTATTGACACGAGATCTGATTCATTATACGAATGTAGTAGTTATTCTTGGACTTGTACTTATTTTACGGAATTTATTGCTTATTTGCTTGGAAATGCGAGTGCCGTAGGGTACTCACCAGAGCTTATACTTATTGTCTTGTCACGAAGTACCCTTAGGTACTACTAATATACTTGTTTCAAATACGGGGTATTGCAGTGGGTACTCTTTGGACTTATACTTATTCGGACCTCAGTAGGGAGTTATGAGTTTCTTCAAATACGGGAGTACGTGGAGTGCGTGAGGAACAAGCAGAATGCGGGGTGCAGTGGGTACTCTGAGGAGGAGACAATCAGTCTGCAAAGGGTACGTAGGTACTACATAGCAAATCTGAAGGTACTGTGAATTTTCTGAGAACATATCTGGAAGGTACCGTAGGTACATTCGAGATCTTTACCATATTAGTTCTTTATTCTTATTCGAGTCTTATCATATAATTGTTAGATTACTGTAGACGATGTCTGAATGAGTAGGATTCTGGCACAATAAGTACCCCAAGGTACTATCTGGTCGAGAGAGTGTCGTCGCACTAATGCGAGAAGTCTGAGTACTAGTGTCTTAGGAAGCACGGAGTCGGGGTGTCGTAGCACTAATCGGAGAGTCTTAGAAATTGCTAATGTCTTGAAGCACGGTCGAGAGTCTTGAGTCGCACTAATCGGAAGTCTTAGAAGTACTAATGTGCCGAAGCACGATCGAGAGAGAGTGCCGTGTCATTCAATAAGCGGTCTTAGGCAATTTACAATTATATGAGTTCCAATAACTACTATCTTATAGTACAGGCAGTGTGCCACATTATACGTTCATGGTCATTATTCCAAATCTTTATTAGGTATGATGAATGTAATCACTCCTTAATCATGTATTCTTATTCTTCTATGAATCTCGTTGAGGGAATTGGAATCAATCCAATCGGATCTCGTCGAAACTCAAGTATGGCATTTCATGGCTAGTCAGTTTCTGGAGTTTTCTTAGGGATAGTTTGCGATAATATTAATTTTCCAGTACATTTTCTCCATATTTGACACTGGTTATTTGTGCTCCTTTAAATCTAAGGTGATGGGTTCATTTCAATTGGAATCACCCAAATCCAGACACGAAACTCGGATACGTCGAAACCTTTCGGACTACTCTATAATCAAGCGTCTGCGGGAAATGGGCTTGCACATAGCCCCACTTTGAGCGAATTTTGGCTATCTAGAGTCAAATTTGGAGATACTTGTGTGTGTTTGTTCTCCTTGAAGTATATTTTTAAGTGGCCACTTGAATCACTCAAATCGGATAAGAAATGAGCAAGTTATGGCCAAAATCTGGCGGTCGAGCGGGGGAAGAACGAGAACAAGTTCTGGGGTGGGACTTAACTACTCTGGGTAGGACTTGGCCAAAGCTGGCCCGGAATCAAGTCCCTCTTTGGTAGAACTTAGCTTCTACCGGTAGAAGACACGAGAATGCCCAGGAATGGGTGTTTTCTCACATTTTCCTTCACTTTAATCCATGGATCACTCCTTCCTACGCACCTCGAAACCATTCCGATTCACCTTGGAATCCACTTTTCTATTCAATTCATATTTCATTTCTTATCTTCTTTCAAACCTTCCATGAATTTCTCCCGAAAATCATTTCAATATGGGTCTTAACCCATACACAAAAGCTAAACTCGAGAGTTGTTGGGTTTTACTCTAAACCCCAACTCAATTCTTAATATTTAACCGAATCGACCTTCAAAGAGGATTCCTACTTTTCTTATTAGTTTCGTATTTACCAACCCTACCTTCAATAAATCTTTGATTAGGAAGAAATCCTAACAAATCCTAGATTTGGAACTCATAAACCTCTCTAGAATCCCATACAATCCATGTGATTCACAATAGAGTTCATATCCAGTTAGATCCATACCTTTTTGGCTTGATCTTGGCTTGATCTCCACTCCCTCTCTTCTTCTCCTCTTCTTCTTCACGGTTTTCCCCTCCTCCAAATGAGACCAATTTTGGTCTTTAAATCCAGATTTTGCTAAGGCCTTGTTTGGCCCTCCAAAAACCCATTTTTGGGTTAAGTTGCCTTGTTTGCAAAAAGGTCCCTCCATGTTTGACCATTTGTATTTCAAGTTCCCAAAATTGTATTTTTGGCCCATAGTCTCTCTTCAATTTTATGACTTTTCGCCCCTTTTGGACCAAATTACGATTTTGTCCTTAAGTTTTCAGCAACTTTCAGGTCTCTCGTTTCCTAGGTTTCGCATTTAACTTAGTAAGCAGTCAAATTATGCTTACAAATACCACTAAACATGTCGAAAGCGACTAGGAGTATATTTCGAGGTGTTACAGATCTCCCCCTTAAAAGAATTTAGTCCTCGAAATTCATACTCCTAACATGTCTGGGCTCTATATCAGATCATTTCTTTCTGTCTTTTCGAGGTTGGGCGTGACTCTCCTTGAGCCATCAAAGCTCCATCGAACTAAATCTCTTGTCTTAATCTTTCAGAGTTGGATTGATACTTATTCATTCTAGTCGATATACAGGACAGGACATCCGCATTAGGCCAACACATTTCTATGTAGGTACATCCTTAATCTGAGGCTTATCCAGAAACGCCTAAACCTAGGCTCTGATACCAACTTGTCACGCCACAGAGATCCGGTTGGCCGATTAGCGGATCGGTGAACGAGTTCGAGTGCGAGACTTAGAATGGGACTCTTTACTGATTTTTTTTTTTTAAAACCATCTTGGTACTGTGGGTATGGCCCACATCATATAACATAATCCAAAAATCATGTACATGTCAGACTACCACTTGGGAATTGGTGTCCATCAATCCCCAAACATACATAAGCGGAGTCCATTTACAAAAACAAAATTGTACATTACTTATACAAATCGAGAGCGGAACCTAACATGTAGTGAACCCTTACAAGTGTGTTGGCCAATTTGTATACGGATGTTTCTTTGAGGTCTTCTCTGTACCTACCGCAGTTAAAAACAGTGCTAAGCTACGCTTAGTAGGAAACATTTCTTATAACTTATACGGATACACATGCATATACACAAATTATAATAAGTGTATAACCATAACAAATATCCCGAAATTTCATGGATTCATATCATGGACTTATCTGATACTTAAATATAACAGGCTTATGTTTATTCGAATTCAGAGTAGGAGTTACATGTCTTCTTATGCGGGACTTATACTTATAACAGACTTACATTCATTAGGGACTCCCGTAGGAGTTACAGAACTTATCTTATTCAGGACTTATACTTTTACGGACTTATGTTTATTCAAGACTCCCGTAGGAGTTACAAAACTTATTCTTATACAGGACTTACACTAGTTCGGAGGTACCCGTAGGTATCCATGATTTCCCGGAACTATCTTGGTATTACGAGGAACTTGTCTTATATGAAAGTACCAGTATGTACTACAAAACTTATCTTGGTACTCGTCTTATGCTTGTTCTCTATGTCACAGTCTTCTGAACATACTTGTATTTTCGAAGACATACTTGTCTTCTGGAGACTTATACTTGTATCTTTGGACTTCATTCTTATCTTCACGGATCTTATCTTTGGGATTCTGGAACTTGTGCGTATTTCGGGATCTGAGAAGTACGAAGTAGGTACTTCTGAGAACATTTCTTGATGCAAAGTACTCGTGGGGGCTACGAGCAGTTCCTTATCTACGGAGGTACTCGTAGGTACCCTTTGGGCTTATACTTATCACTACGGATGCGGGTGCTGGTTCTTTGCCGAGACTTGTACTTATTGCGTCTGAGTACGGGTAGGTCTTCACGAGACTTAATCAAATCTGAGAGCACCGTGGGTACTACGGAACTTATCGGATCTGGGACTTATGTCAGGAGGCGGGGTACCCATAGGTCACTGCGGGACTTATTCGGATGCGGGACTTATCGGTTGTAAGTACATAGGTACTGGGACTTATCTGAATCTGGGGACTTATCGAGATGCGAGTACGTAAGTCGCTACCGAGGACTTATACGGATCGGGACTTATCGGATGCGGGAGTACCGTAGAGACACTCACGGGACTTATACGAGATACGGGACTTATCGGATGCGGGGAGTACCGTGGGTACTACGGGACTTATTCGGATCACGGGACTTATCAGATGCATGAGTACCCGTAGGTACTACAGGACTTATACAAATACGGGACTTATCAGATGCAGGAGTACCCTTAAGTACTACGGGACTTATCACAGTCGGACATTAGTCCTTCGTAGGCACATATCAGATTCATTATCACGGAAGTAGTAGTTATTCTTGGACTTGTGCTTATTTTACGGAATTTGTGTGTACTTGTTGCGAATGCAGTACCAGTAGGTACCTCTTAGAGCTTATACTTATTGTCTTGATACGAGTACCCTTGGGTACTACTAGCCTTATACTTGTTTCAGATGCGGGTGCCGTAGGTGCCCTCTTTGGACCCCATACTTGTGGGACCTCCGGGTAGGAGTTATAGAGTTTCTTGAATACGGTGCCGGTGGAGTGCAATGAGAGACAACCGGATCTGAGGATTGCAGTGGTGCTCTGAGGAACTGTCGGATGCGGGAGTGCCGAAGTAGGTACTACATAGCAAAATCTGGAGGTGCCGAGTGGAGTACTCGAACATACTCTGAGGTACCGTGGAATTTTATTCGAGATCTTTACCATATTCAGTTCTTTATTCTTATTGAGTCTTATCATATAATTGTTAGATTACTAGACGATGTCTACGGAATGAGTAAGGACCGACACAATAAGTACCCAGAAGGTCTTATCTGAATCGAAATTAATCGCACTAATGGAGTGCCGAGAATTTTGGTGGCGATTGGTGTCGTGGCACTTATGAAATAGAAGTACTAATGTGCGAAGCACGGTCGAAAGTGCCGTCGCACTAATCGGGAGAAATCTTAGAAGTACTAATGTCTGGCTTACGATCGAGAGAGTCGTGTCATTCAATACTTGGTCTTAGGCAATTTTACAATTATATGAGTTCAATAACACTATCTTATAGTAGAGCATTATTAGCCATTATCGTTCATGACGGTCGTATTCCAAATCTCTTGGTAAGGTATGATGAACATGTAAATCACTCCTTAATCATGTATTCTTATTCTTCCATGAATCTGCGTTACCCGGGAGTGGAATCAATCCAATCGGATCGTCGAAACTCAAGTTATGGCATTTCATGCCCGACTAGTCGATTTGGAGTTTTTCATAGAGGATAGTTTACGATATTAATTTTCCAGTACATTTTCTCCATGACACTGGTTATTTGTGCTCCTTTAAATCCCTAAGGTGATAAGGGTTCATTTCCAATTGGAATGACAATCGGGCTGCAAAAACTCCAGATCGTCATTTCTTTCGGACTACTCTATAATCCAGCGATGCAGGAAATGGGCTTGCACATAGCCCACTTTGAGTGAATTTTTGGGCTATCTAGAGTCAGAATTTTGGAGATGCTTATTAAATATGGTTTGTTCTCCTTGAAGTCTATTTTAAGTGGCCACTTGAATCCTCCATCGGATAAGAAATAGGCAAGTTATGGCCAAAATAGAAAACTGGTCAAACGGGAAAACGAGAACAAGTTCTACCGGTAGAACCTTCTCGGTAGGACTTGGCCAAAATGACGGAATCGAAGTCCTACCGGTAGAACTTCTACCGGTAGAAGACCACCGAGAAGATATACTTCAAGAATGGTGTTTTCTCACATTTTCCTTCACTTTAATCCATGGATCCACTCCCACCTTCTCACACACCTCAAGAAACCATTCCAATTAACCTTGGAATCACTTTTCTATTCAATTCATCTTTCATTTCTTATCTTCTTTCAAACCTTTCCATGAATTTCTCCCAAAATCATTTCAATATGGGTCTTAACCCATACACAAGCTAAACTCAAGGATTTGTTAGGGTTTACTCTAAACCCTAACTCAGTCCTTAATATTTAACCATGAATCGACCTGAGAGGATTCCCTACTTCTTGTGGATTTAGAGTATTTACCAACCCTACCTTCAATAAATCTTTGATTAGGGAAGAAATCTAACAAACCCTAGATTTGGAACTCATAAACCTCTCTAGAATCCCATACAAAATCCATGTGATTCTGGCCAGGTTCATATCGAGGTTAGATCCATACCTTTTTGGCTTGATCTTGGCTTGATCTCCATCCCTCAGCACTTCTCTCTTATTTATTCACGGTTTCCCTCCTCCAAATGAGACCAATTTTGGTCTTTAAATCCAGATTTTGCTAAGGCCTTGTTTGGCCCTCCAAAAACCCATTTTTGGGTTAAGTTGCCTTGTTTGCAAAAAGGTCCCTCCATGTTTGACTATTTATATTTCAAG
Source organism: Tetrastigma voinierianum (assembly GCA_016808115.1). Lineage (NCBI taxonomy): Eukaryota > Viridiplantae > Streptophyta > Magnoliopsida > Vitales > Vitaceae > Tetrastigma > Tetrastigma voinierianum. Next base: position 306,248 of record JAEQBH010007653.1, read on the forward strand.
TTCCCAAAATTGTATTTTGTGGCCCATGAATCTCTTCAATTTATGACTTTAAGCCTTTTTTGAGCAAATTACGATTTTGTCCTTAGAATTTTGTAACTTTTCAGGGTCTCTCGTTTCAGGTTTATATTAACGAAGCAGTCAAATTGTAACTACAAATACCTAAACATGTCGAAAACGACTAGGGTATATTTCGGGGTGTTACAATGCAGGCCATCCTTGGAAAGTTTGAGCCATTCTAGCCATCCCTATTTATATGCTGATGCATATACTTTAGTTCCAGAAATTGAGCCAAAACAAGCTATATTTTCAAAATAAGCCAATAAAGACCCCAACCCATCCTAAGAATCAATCTTCCAAATAACTTTGTGATTGCAAGAACTTCAAAGAAAAGAAGGAATAAAGTTTGGGGGAGTGTAAATTTTTTTTTTTTTGGAACTCAAAGAGAAAATACAGAAAAAGGGAAAGAAGAGAAAAAGATCTACATCAGAAAATACAGTGGAAAAGAAAGCTCAAGGGAATAGGTTTTGTCTTGTGGCCTGACTCTCTGAACAGTAAGTTCTTAGGGTGTTTTGACACCTAGTACCTAATGCCATACGGTATGGGAGTTACTAACCCAAGATTAAGCTAAGAGTGTTAGAAGCCTAAGAAGACAAAACATTGCATTATTCCTGAATGGCGATAGAAAAAGAAAAATTCCCCGGTTTGGTGTGGAATGAGATAGAGACATACGATCTGAATAGAAGAAAATCAATGTGGTATCCCCAAACATGAAGTTTAGAGTTTGTCGAAACTACAGGAGAAAAGGGCGTATGTGAGTGAAAAGGAAAAATGGTATTGGTAATCTTAACCTAAAATCCCATCCATCCTACCCTTACCAAAGCTAGCATTACAAACCCAGACTGATTGATCTTGAGTTGTAATAACATATTAGTGAAATAAAATATAGACAACAGCCTAATTTGGAAAATCAGCAAAGATCAAAGCTGTGAACCTCTAAGATTAATTGACTCATTAAGGATATGAGAAAGAAAAATAACACATTTCAGCGGGATCACTTAACTATCTTGTTTGTGAAAGCAGTTCAACAATTCGATTGTAACTTTTTGATTGGTAGAACTAACTACCTTGATATGGACTTAAAGGATTTGAATACACGAAAAGCGATTGCAATTTCTAGTCTTTCCAATTAAATTGGTTGCAAGCTGCGAGAAATAGAACGAGAAAAATGTCCTTTTTGTTTGAGGACAAACAAATCTTTCTTTCTTTGCTTGGGAATGACAAAATTTTAAGTTTAAGGAGTTTGATGAGCTTAAAGTCATCTATTTTCAGTCCATTTTTCGATTAATTTTATATTAAAGGCGGTTATATGCGGGAATGCGGAGATAAACTTCACCAAATTTACGTACGCGGGGAAATCAGAAGCGAAATTGCGGTAAAGGACGAGAATGTGGCGAGGCTGGGCGTATAATGGGATGAAGCGGGTGGCGCGAAACGGCAGCGTAAAGTGAAAAGGACCGGATGTCGTGACTCGTGACAATCGAAATGTATTCAGGTTACATGTTAAAACTCCGGTCGCCAAATGAAGCTTAATTAAAAACAAAATGAGGCGGGAGTAAAAGAAGCTCAAGGTTAAACAACCGGGAATTGAAGAAGAAAGAAAGACCTGATATTCGCGACATGTCGGATGAAGTCGCGACATCAATAACACATCACGGCGGTCGCGACACTAGTTCTGAGGAGAAGTTGTCGCGATAACAATTCCCACAGATAAGGTCGGCGACAACGCACAGTTGTCGCGACATCAATACGAAGACTTGGTCGCGGCTGACATAGGGTTGTCGCTGACAATGAATATCTTGAATGGAAATTCGCGACAGCACCGGCTGTCGCGACATCGGGTACACTGAGACCGGAAGGTGGCGTGAGGTTCGATGAGAAGGTCGCGGCAGATTAGGCTGTCGCGACACGGCTTCATAAGACCTCTTAACTACATAAAGGCTCCTGCGTGAGGACTCGACAGACGAGAGGTCGCGACGAGGGCTCGATGTCGCGACAGTATCAGTCTATTGGGCCAGTTAACTAAGGTCCAAAAAGAAATGCATCGAAATTAGGGCCCGACTTGAAACCACATAAATACGAAGGCTCTTGCAAAGAAACGCGGCTCTTGCGACTTGAAAGAGAGATACGGGTTCTTTGAAGGCTCACGTATTTTATTTTCTTTATTTTTATTTCGTTTTCTTTCCATTTTATTTTAGATTAGATTAGTTTGTATTTCATTCTCATTTGGATTCGAGCGTTAGGCGTAAGGATTTGGGGCGAATCTGGTTATATTTCTTAGTGCGTCGGGTTGTTTGAATTCGGACAAATTTTGGATTTCGAACACGATTTCCGATTCTGATGGTTTCTTGATCGAAAAAATAAGCCAATGTATGGTATAATCGGTGATTTAGAAACCCGGCTTCCATTGAATTGGCGTTATTGTTAGAAATTATCTTTCTGCGGTATTTTATTCATTATGGCGGATGTCATCGACTTCTTTGGTTTTGCTTGTTTCACGGAATTGATCCCAGCTTGTCAGTCCTCCTGTACCCATAAGCGAGATTGTTCCGGCTCACGATTTCGAAAGAAAGGCCCTCACGGTGACCTGAGAGAAGGCATTCCTGAGAGTAAGGAACAATTTCGGAAGGCTGTTGAACTGATATTGGCCGATCTAATGCCTGCCTCTAATCAATATCCTCTGCCTTGTAGCAGAGAATTGTTGAGTTATTAATTTAAGTATGCGGGAGAAAGTTCACACGGTCGAATAGTGAATTCGATCAGTGTTGAGATCTAGTAAGGAAGAGTAAGGCTGTTCTAATTTTGAGGATGAGGAACCGAGTATAGTGCAAACCTCTGCCCATTGACTATATTTAAGGGCTCGAGGTTTGCGTCCATGTTGTGGGTATAGTATTGAAAGAAAAATACCCCGGAAACAGAGGCTACTAGATTTAAAGTAGTCATCTCACCCACTTGTGTTCGTGAAAGCGGAGTTAAGGTGAGATGATGAACGGTAATGGTTTGGAAGATCCGATCCATATTTATCATATTCCTTGGACTAGTTTTAAAAATCTGTAGTTGGCAAAAGTTACGATGCAATTTGTGGAATTGATTCTTCCACGATAGGCTGATTATTCAATGTTTTCTTTAGAGATAAGCTGTTCAATCTAAATTTGCTATTTTATATTTCAATATTCAATTCATTTTGTTATTCATTCATTTTTCTTTTACATCATTATCTTCGAGAACTTTGTGAAAATCGATATAGTATTATCGTCGAATACTATGGAGCTTAAGTAATTGGGGTAGTTGATTGAAAAATTCTTGAGGATCTACGTGGGATCGATATACGGACTTAAATCAATTTACTACTTGTTCGATCACATTGTGCACTTGATTATGCGGATCAAAACCACAAGGAAAATGGTTTACTCTTTATGAAATATCTTTTCATCGACATAGCTAAAGAAACCCACACTTTCGAGTTTATGGTTTTATTCTTGAGGACTAGATAATAATCCTTTGGTAATAAGTCATAAATTTGAATAGGTGTTTGATCCATAACAAATTCATAAGTAGTCAACAAGTTTTTATGGCGCGGTTTTGCCGGGGGATTAGATAATAGTCTTAGGTGATGCGTCGAGAGACTGTACCGCATCATATGATCCGGATAACATCGGGTTCGGCCAACGAGCGTGGGAAGCTATCGCCCAGAGTTAATTGGACCTTCGGGGATACTTTCAGAGGGTAGGCACCATTGCGATATCGGTTAGGGTTACCACCCGGCATCGGAGTGTCGAGGTATTTCATGTCTCCATGCTCAGGAATATACTCCCGAGATCATTTCGTGTGGTGGATTGGGGACAGATTGAGGTTGACACGGATGAGACCTTTGAGGAGGGACCGGTGTGACTGTGCATTTTGGATAGCGAAGTGATCGGGTTTTACGACCGTAGGCAGTGAGGCTGAATGAAGGTGCTATGGCATCACTATGGAGTGGAGGAGTCAACGTGGGAGCGCGAGGACATGATCTGAGCCACCTATCCCTTCTTGTTTAGGGATGAAGGTACGTGGTTTAGTCGTTTAGATTTAAATAATTGTTTACATGCATGGTAGAGTGCATGTTGCATATGCATGTGAGTGATTATGATTGTCGAATTTGAGACGGAAATTCGCTTGGGAGAGGGAGATGTGGGCAGAAATTCCAATTTTTGGAAAAAGGGCAAAATCGTAATTTCGATTACAAAATTGTAATTTCGGTTAAAAATCTGGAATTTATTCTCTATATCTCAGATGACAAAACAAATTTCACCGTTGGAATCGTCTCGCGAAATCTAGCTAGCACGTAAAATTTAAGTGGAAATTCAGGGAGCAGTCGGGTACACATTCGAGGCATCGCGGGTTCGGTCTTGGTAAAACGATTTTCGATGCTCTGAAAATGCATATATCTGATACTCATGTGCCATAAGTGTCATGAGTAGAGGAAATGATGAAAATGGACGGTAAATAGTGTAGATTGTCAAAGCGGAGAAAGAAGGGACATAAATGGTCATTAATTAAAATTTTAATGGCACTAAAGACAAAATTGTGAATAGTATATCTCTTACAAATTAGAGCAAAACTAGCGTGATTGGGGGAAAAACCCGATGCTTGCGATGGCGAAATGGAGATTTTCTTTAGAGAGAAGCTTCTCTATAATCTGTAGCGTATCCGACCGTCGGTAGTCTTCGAGACAGAAAAACCTGTACGGAGAGGGGCCCAGTGGGTACGAATTAAGGGAGTTTCCTCGAACTCAGAGGTAGGGGTTTCTCCTGGGTTGATGCCCGTTTAAGTACTATGTTAATGTTTCGGTTGGTTGGGGCCTTGAGCAATTTGTCTGAGGTGGTCCCTGACCTTGAGGCCCAGAATTGATATAATTTTGCAACACCAAATGGAAGCGGCCCAGTGAGCGTGCAGTTTGTTTGGGTTAAATGGATGATGAATTGTTCAATAAACCATGTATTGGTTTGTTTGAGGCCGGAAATGGCCGTGAAATGCGGGTTCCTGAAGTGAGCCAGATAATTTGTCTTTGCAGAGAAAGGGATAATGCTTAGGGTTTCTTGTTCCAGAAATAGTGTTCTCCGCAGATATATTTTGTGTGAAAATGTTTAAATCGAGTGATTCAGTTGAATTCTTTCGTGTTTGATCATTAATGAGTGAGCTAATTTTGATGTATGAGTGAGAATTTACATGACATGATTGTGTTAATTGAATGTTTGTAAATATATGCATGTTTGTATATTTACATGTGAATGAAATGTGTGATTGACACCACATGCATTCCATATGCCTTTGCACCACAGGACTATAGGAGTGAGTGCATGAGATGAGTCTAGAAAGGTTCGGAGGGTTGTCTAAAATGTTAATTGCCAGGAGGGTAGTCAGGCTAAAAATATCAATCGTCGGAGACGGCCCAATTGATATTCATCGGAGGGTAGTCCACAAATAATATCAATCATCGGAGACGGCCCAATTAATATATATCGGAGGGTAGTCCACATATAAAAAAATATCAATCGTCGGAGACGGCCCAATTGATATGGAGATGTGTAAATATAACATCGAGACGAGTCCGCTCTTGGATCGGGTAGACCCGCGAATATAAACAAATAACTTTGTTTTGAAACTAGTTTCTCCTTACATGGCTTAGGGTGTGAGAGAGTCGTGAGGACTCGGGATATGAGTTAAGCAGTTAGACAATTCAAGTAGGATCAATGCATTTTGCTTGAATATGTGTTTGTTTGGAGCATTGCACCATGCACTTAGGTGGAGAGTAGCCGCTTAGGGTGATTCCTTGCGAGCGATGGCTCACCACTGTCGAGGATATTATTTTCTGGTGCGGGGGCGTGCAAGGTGGCGAGCTCGTCCTAGAGGCGAGTTTAGAAGCTAGGATTGTGGCTTTGGTTTTGTGATGTATACATGTATTAGAGATTCTTTAATTTTTAATATATGTATTTGTATAAAAAGAGAATTGATTAACTCTTTTGAAACTGTGGATATAGTTGTTGTATGTGATGAGTATTGGTTTATAGCCCTAGTGGCCGTTTAATCATAGAAGCCCATTATATTGAATTTGTTTGGGATAGGTTTATGTAGGTTTGTATTTGGGTAGAGCTCCCGTGAAAGGGACTACCGCTCGATTTTCGTGATGAAAAATGTCGGGTCACCGACATTCCACGGCTGTCCCGTGAAGGTTGGGTAGTCAACGGACCCAGGTTTTGGGCGTCCACCGGGTTATTTCTCTATTCCGTTGTAATTTTTTATTAGTCTTATATTCATAGTGAAGTTTTCTCCTTTGTTTATAGTTTTTTCCCGTAAGAGTTTTCATGTAAATATGGTGTTTTTCTTTTCTTTTTTTTCAACAATTTTTATTGGGTGAAACTTAAGTGGATTGCAAATAACTACTCTCAATTGTGTAGATATCATATGCTTTGACCTTAATAAATCATGATGGTTGTAAATACTCAAGATAAGTCCATATATATATATATATATATATATATATATATATATATATATATATATATATATATATATATATATATAGCATTATAAACTTTGATAAATAAAATTACAATCACCTTAATGTAAACATAACATTCTACTTGATGTTACATATGTTCCACATCTCATAAAGGCTTTTTTTTTTTTTTTGAAGCATGATATCGGAATTATCTCATACACACATATTCTTTGTGCTTCTAATATGAGCTTTTATTTGTGAAACCTCGGTCTTTGTGTATGAGAAGTTGTTTTAAAATAAACAAATCCAAAAGTTATTTGCAAAACTAATCTCTTGCAAGAGTCATCTAGAAAATGTCACTTTTCGAATTAAAATGCCCTTGAAAGTGCAAAGATAAATCCCTACATGATAATGGGCATTCTCTCTCATCCATCAAATTATAACTAGGGGTGTAAGTAAGTAAAGCTACTCGAGCTTGATCATAGAATACTCAAATTTGACTCAGAGTTCGAGCTGATTTTGAGTATTTTGTCAAGATGAGTTCGAGTATCACAATACCTAATTCGAGATGCTTGTTATTTTAATTGAGTTTTGTTGTTTTATTAATTGAGTCGAACTCTTATCGATTTCAAATCGAGTCGAGTCAAGTCGAGTATAATTATTTATTAATTTTTTATTGATTTGAGTTTTGTTGAGTCGAGTTTGAGTAACTCGACTATTCTTGAGTTGAGTTCCAAACATCTGGAAAAAAAAGTTTGATCGAGTTTGAGTCTAGTTTGAGCTTTGAGTTTTTTAATCAAATTGAGTTCGAGTTTATTCTTGTATCGACCTAGCTTCGACTTCGATTACACCCCTAATTATAACTATAACCTTAGGGGCATTTTTTTTTTTCTGAAATGCTATCTTTTTGTACAACCTTTTAGATTTAAAAAAAATGTTAGTTTTGCAAATAAGTTTTGAATTTGTCCCCTTTAAACTACTATCCCTTTATATATTTTATCTAACAATTTGTCGAATATGTAGAATACAAATAGAATATTATATTTGGATGGGGGTTACTATGATATTCTATTTCGAAAATGTTAAAAGTTTATAATACTATGTATGTACAAATTCCTTCAGGCTCCGTTTGGAACTCGAAAAATTCAAAGGAAAGAAAAAAAACTAAGAAAAATAATTTTCTCATATTTAATTTTAATGTGGAAAATATAAAAGAAAATCAAATATAATCAAAATTTCATATATTTTTAAAATTTCTTGAATCTTTATATAATAGAGATAAACAAATAAAATAAGCTTGAATAAATATATATAATTAATTTATTAAGTTTAAAAGCTAATTTTATTTTCTATCAAATTTTATTTCCTTCCCACTTTTCTCTATATTTTCCTTTATATTTTCTTTCTTTACTACTTTCCGATATAGGTGGCAATTCAAGTGCAGTTTGGTGAGTAGAGGCAACATCGAGTGAACCAAAATCGAGCTTAGCAAAATTGGCTGGTTTTTTCAGCTGCGATTGACTGACCCACGAAATCCAGCCCAGTCGGGCGAATTGCCTTATAAAGGCAAAATTTTGACGGACGGACGACGAGCCTAATTGCTTTGGTTTTTGCAGTCAATAGAATTAATGGCCCGGCCCTAATTCGGGTGGGCCGGGCTATTAATGGGTCTAGCAAGTACCACCTCTACTTTACGAGTTCCAAGCCCAGGAACTGACTTTGTATAAGCATTGTAAAAATCATGAAGATTCTTGGGTTCGGAAAAGTTAATATCTATATTGTTCAGCATTAGTTCATTGGTAGAAAAGACTGAAAATTAATTATATTGTGGAAAGCGAGGCGAAAAATAAATATATCATGGAAAAAATGGAAACGATGAAAAAAAAAAAAACTTAGATTCAAGCCCTTTATATAAAAATTACGATTTGTAGAAATTAAGGAAACAAGATGATTAACTCTTCAAATCAATCTACAGCGATTCATTGACACCAATCCAAACATGAAAACAAGTTCATATCTCTATTTTGTACTTATTAATAGTTGTGTAAATAAGTATATAAAGTCCATAATCCAAGCGAAACTATATATCTTGAAACGAGGGCAGTTCCTCCCCATGACTTTTTCTAATTCAGTGATTTTTTTTTTCAGTATATAATCAAGACAACAAGGAGTTCCCCATTTGTCTAATTCCAATCAGAACAGACAATTTTTGAACTTAATCCAATTCATTATATCCAATTGCTCAGCTAGGTAGAATCGCTGCGGAAAGCAGCGTGGGGTATAAGAACCCGGTACTTTGCTTGTTGAATCGCCATTAGAGATTGCCATTGATTTAATCTGTAACTGTATTTGAGTATCCTCCATTAAAGGCTTTCGAGAAGGAGGAAGAGCATACATGGTGGGTTTCTGCCTAGCTTTGATTGATTCTGTGATATTCATGTAGTTGGGTTTGTTCATATGATTCTCCTCTACAATCTCCATGGCTGCGTTGGTAGATGAAGAGGTTGATTTTGAGCTTCCATCATAGAGAAAGTCCGAGCTCGAGTCCGAAGATGACTGGGAAATTCTCCAAACATATGGGGATCTTGGATACATTTTGATTGGGACGTTGTTGTTGTTATAAAACATAACATTCTACTTAGATGTAAACACGACATTCTTGTTATGTACTTATGTTCCATCTCATAAGGCTTTTATGTTTATTTGAAACATAATATCATAATTATCTCTTACACATTTTCTTTGTGTTCCTAATATGAGATTTTATTTGTGAAATCTCGGTCTTTGTCTACGAGAAATTGGTTTAAAATTGACAAATCCAAAAGTTATTTATAAAACTAACATGTTTCAAAAATCATATTAAAAATGTCACTTTTCGGATGAAAATGACCTTGAAAGTGCAAAGATAAATCCCTACATGATAATGGGCATTCTCTCTCATCCATTAAATTATAACTAGGGGTGTAAATAAGTAAAGCTACTCGAGCTTGATCATAGAATACTCAAATTTGACATAGAGTTCGAGCTGAGTTTGAGTAGTTTGTCGAGTCGTGTTCGAGTATCACAATACCCAATTCAAGATGCTTGTTAGTTTAATTGAGCTTTTCTGTTTTATTAATTGAGTCGAACTCGAGTCGATTTCCAAATCGAGTCGAGTCGAATCGAGTATAATTATTTATTAATTTTTAATTGATTCGATTTTTGTTGAGTCAAGTTTTAGTAACTCGACTATTTCTTGTGTAGAGTTCCAAACATCCGGGAAAAAAAAAAAGTTTGATCGAGTTTGATTCTAATTTGAGCTTTGAGTTTTTTAATCGAATTGAGTTCGAGTTTGACCTTTGTATCGACTAACCGACTCGATTACACCCAGTTAACTATATCCTTAGGGGCATTTTTTGTCTGAAATGCTATCTTTTTGTACATCCTTTTAGATTTAAAAAAAAATGTTAGTTTTGCAAGTAAGTTTTGAATTTGTCCCCTTTAAACTATTATCCCTTTATATATTTGGTCTTACAATTTGTCGAATATGTAGAATACAAATAGAATGTTATATTTGGATGGGGTTACTATGATATTCTATTTGAAAATGTAAAGTTTATAATACTATGTATCACGAGAATTCTTTCGAGCTCAGTTTGGAACCGAGAAAAATACTAAGGAAAGAAAAAAACTAAGAAAAATAATTTTCTCATGTTTAATTTCATTTGTGGAAAATATAAAGAAAATCAAATATAATCAAAGAATTTCATATATTTTTAAATTTCTTAGTCTTTATATAATAGAGATAAACAAATAAAATAAGCAGATAAATATATATAATCAATTTATTAAGTTTAAAGCTATTTTTATTTTCACATAAATTTTATTTCCTTACTTTTTTCTCTATATTTTCCTATATATTTTGTTTCTTTACTACTTTGGAGTATAGGTGGCGATTCGGTGTGCGAATTTGTGAGCAGCGAGAGCCCGACATCGGGTAGAGGCAGAGGAATCGGCTTCTCCAAATGGGCTGGTTTTTCGGGCCTAAAATATAGCAGCCCGGCAAGCCACAAAATCCAAGCGGGTTGGAACAAATTGTTGTATAAAGGCAAAATTTTTGCGGACGGGTCGAGCAAGGCCTATTTTGGCTTGGTTTCAATTCGATAAATTAATGGAAGTGACCCCAGTCAGGTGGACCGGGCTAGCCCACTGAGTCGAGCCAAAATTGCCACCTCTATTTTCCGAGTTCCAAACCTAGTCACTCTTTGTATAAGCATTGTAAAAATCATGAAGATTCTTAGGTTCAGAAAAGAAAATATCTATATTGTTCAGCATTAGTTCATTGATAGCAAAGACTGAAAAATAAATATATTATGGAAGCAAAGACTGAAAAATAAATATATCATGGAAAAAAATGGAGAACAATGAAAAAAAAAGCCCGTTCAAGCCCTATATAATAATTAAGATTTGTAGAAATTAAGGAAACAAGATGATTAACTCTTCAAATCAATCTACACTGATTCATTCACACCTATCCAAACATGGAAAACAAGTTCATATCTCTATTTTCAGGCCTACATTAATGGTCAGGTAAAACAAAGTATATAAAAATCCATAATCCAAAACCAAACTATATATCCTCAACAGTAACCAGCTCCTCCCTCATGACTTTTCCACCCAAGCTTTTTTTTCAAGATATAATCAAGACAACAAGGATTGCCCATTTGTCTAATTCCAATCCGAACAGACAATTTTTGGACTTAATCCAATTCATTCTATCCAATTGCTCAACTGGGTAAAGATCCTTGCAGAGCTTAATTGATGGGGTATAAGAACCAGCACTGCTTCTTGTATCGCCATTAGAGATTGCCATTGGTTTCATCTGTAACAGTAATTGAGTATCCTCCATTAAAGGATTTCGAGAAGGAGGAAGAGTATACTGGAGGGTTTCCTCGCTTAGCTTGGATTGATTCCGTGAGATTCATGTAGTTGGGTTTGTTCATATGATTCTCCTCTACAATCTCCATGGTTGCATTGGTAGATGAAGAGGTTGATTCTGAGCTTCCATCATAGAGAAAGTCCGAGCTCGGGTCGAAAGATGGCCGGGAAATTCTCCCAACAACTGGGGATCTTGGATACATTTTGATTGGGACGTTGTTGTTGTTGTAAAGCATAACATTCTACTTAGATGTAAACACGACATTCTTGTTATGTACTTATGTTCCACATCTCATAATGGCTTTTTTTTATTTTTTATTTGAAACATAATATCATAATTATCTCATACACATTTTCTTTTGTGTCTTAATATGATTTTATTTTGTGAAATCTCATTCTTGTCTACTTTTAGAAATTGGTTTAAAATTGACAAATCCAAAAGTTATTTGTAAAAACTAACCTCTCGCAACGGAGTAAAGATGACTTCTATTTTATTACGTTTGTCTTTCTTTTTAATCTTAATGAAGTCAAGCCTAAATTTTCATTATTACCAAAAAAGTAGAATACAAATATTAGATACTTCTATCAGCCGTTTTGTCATGTCTTCATCTAACTTACCAAAAATTTTAAAATAAAATGATTTGTAACTTTAATAGTAAGAAGGAATTTGGATAGAAATTTAGTAACTCTTTGGTTACCCCTTTTTAAAACTGTTATATGTTCTTAAAATCAATGAGAAAAAAAAAAAAAAAAAGAGAAGAACACGTTTTTTTTTAAAATTTTTTTGTTTTGAGAAACATAAAAAACACATAAAACACTAAATTGAGATAAAAATATCAATTTTAAGAGAACACCAAAATAAATAGTGTTATTTATGTTTTCAAAAACAAGTAGAACAAAAAAAATATATAGAAAACATGTTTGGTTCTTAATTTTAATTTTTTTTTGTTTTATTATGAGAATATTAAAACATTAAATTCAAAGAGCAATAACATTTTGTGAGAATATGAAAATTGTATTCCTTTGTTTTCAAAAATTGTTTTTACAAAAAAAGTCTTATAGGATTTAAAAATTAGAAAATAATTATTCCTAAGCTCGTTTGATATTTTTATTATTAAATTATTTATCTTTATAAAAGGGCTAAGAAAACCAATTATTGATTTTAAATAAATTATTATTTAAGTGAATACATCACACCATAACTTTTTCCATACCAAACACAACTCTTAAATTCTAAGCACTTTCATAATGGGTCGGGGTATGGACTCTCAAACCAAGAAATGCCAAAATTGAATTGACTTATGGTGTATGGCCCACTTAAATGACCTTCAATACTAATCTACAAAAAGAAAAATCACTTAGTAGATGGCAGTCTTTAAGTTCTCTATTAGCTTAACCAATGGTCTCGAAGTTCGATCCCAATTTGTGTTCTTGTTAGAACCTTATCGCTCTTATGGTCCCTACATGTGAAACCCCGAGAAAATCTATTTTTTCTTAAAAATGGCAAAATGGTAATTTGGATCAAAATTCAGAATTTTTCTAGATCTCGGATGATGAAACGTACTTCACCGTTGGAATCGTCTCGCGAAATCTAGCTACCATGTCGAATTTCGTCGAATTCCGAGACAGTCGAAAATTTCACGTTTTTCGAGGCACGAGGATCATGGACACTTGGCACTTTATGAGGGCTCATCAAAAAGCACGGTCCCGAAGAAAGGGTCAAACATGAGCTCAAGTGTGGGGCCATGAGTGACAAATGGCACCTTGTGAGTGGGTAGAAATCCAATGGGAAGAGATAAGGTGATAGGGTAATCTAAGGTGTCCACGAGAAACGGACACTTTACATTACGACGTCTTCACCAGCCTCCCAACCGGTTTGGGGAGAGGAAAATAGGGGGAGAGACCAACGGAAAGAGAGAGAGATCTTGCAGCAGGTTCACTCTCAGATTCCCATGATCGGACCGTCTGGCTTTCCTACGCAAGAAGGCTGCTCCCCTACTCGCAAGTGGCCACGCGCTGCACCGGCTTTTGGTGGAGTTTCGACAAACCCTAAGGTAGTTTTTCTCCTACTGCTTTACTCTCGTCACGCCACTTTAACGGACGAGGATTTGTTAAGGCCTGATGGCCGTGGTTCTTGCCCAAAAGATTTGGGACAGATCAAGAAATCCCTAAAGTGATTCGATTAGAAATTACCTGACCGCTTGTGTGTGGCTCAGGTGATGTTGTGTTACTGCCAATGAGTAAACTTACACGCTGACAAGGGATTTTGGTGCCGGGCAAATCTCAAGATGAACCTGGCCGATTGCATTCAAATTTCATGTGAGCTAATTTTATGTTATTGCTATGTATGAAAAAACATGTGTAAGTTTGTTAATATATGTATGATTGATATGTTAGCATGTTGAATGTTTGAGCACGCATCGCATTTAAGATTTGCGGAGTAACCTAAGTAGAAAACCCACTACCGGGCCATTGCTCACCCCGGGCTGAGGAAATATATTTATTTCAGTACCGAAGACATCGGGATGGGACGTGACTGCAGGGCCATAAAGGCGAAGAAATGGCCTAGTATGGCCTTATTATGTATTTTGTAAAAATCTGGGCAAAAGACCCATTTCTGGATAACTTGTAATAAAAACAAATTGTAATTAAATTATTTTTGTATAAAATATACATTCAGGTTGTAATGGATGTGTGGGCCCTTATCGGGGCCGCTTTACCTCACGATGAGTCCTCATGACGTGAGACACGAGATTCTCAAGCAGGCTGAAGGTGATCAACGAGACACCCATTGGGGCTGCCTCAGCTTCTGGTATCGAGCTTCAAAGTGCATTCAATACCTGTGGTCACGGGGAACGGGTTAGACTGGCAATCATCAGGTATCTGATGAATTAATTATGACGTAGGATTGAATTGTGATTGTATGCTTGGTAATTAGTAATATATGAAAATGTTGGACACTAGGGCTCTAGGAAAATATAACTTTAGTGTTCAGAATTTATGGGCAAACCTGGCCCGTAAATAAAACAATGAAAAAAAAAAATTTCTAGACAGTTGTTCTAGTTTTTGAATATAAACAAGTTATGTTTTGTGGAATTCTGGAAAATTATTCTAGTTTTTGCATAAGAAAAAGGGTTGTAATTCAACTCTTTAATTGTAGTATATAAATCGCTAGATTTTTAGTGATTCTGGAGGTTGCTTATTGCATCTTGGGAGTAGTGTGTTTTTAGGCTATATACGTAAGTGAAGTGGGCGGTGAGAGCTACCGGGAGGATTTTGAAAAAATTGGTAATAAGGCAGAAGCTGAAATGGCTACTGCCACTCTCTGCGGTCGCGACTCTAGATTTGGGTCATGATGGGCAGTGGCGCCTGGCGCGCAGGCGTGGGGCGCGGTCCGTGCGACTCCGGGCCGGAGGGGTCAGCGCCGCGACATTCAAAGCCGTGTCACGACTGCTGAGGCTGACCATGAGTCCTTGGCCGTGACATGAAATCTTAAGGCTGCGACATGGGAAGACGATGGAGGTCGCCACTCCAAGTCACCGCTCGTTGGGCCAGGCCGCGACCGTGTACCTAACGCTGCGACCTACCGGTCCTGGGTGACAGGAGGTTCAAGGCCAGAACGCCCGTCCCGAGAGAGGTAATGTGACGTGAAATCGTAGGGAAGGAGTAAGAGCACCAAGTGAAATTGTACACATTGGGAGTTTTGCTATTTTTGGAAGAAATATGTGAAATGACAATTATCAAACCTTAAGGGATGCTAGAAGAAAGGGCAGTATGTAATTATAAAGGATAAGGGAATCATAAAATTAAAGATGATGTGGGCCATCACATAAAGAACAAGAGTTGATTTGCAATATTAAAAGGATTTCGAGGACTTAAATTGCACTAAGGCATAAAATGATATTATATAGATGATGAGAGACAAACTAAAAGTCATTTTGTCTCATAAAATTAGGTTTCCACGAGAGGAGTAAATATGAGAAAAGAAGAGGAAGTAAAGAGGAAAAGAAGGAGAAGGGAGCAAGAAAGACTCAAACCAAGGCATGCTTATTCTGAAATCATATATTTGGATTCCTAAGGATTTGGTTTGGAGAGTTGTTCCTTCTTTTCTAGGCTTCTCAGGGAAGAGATCACCCAAACTCAGATTTGTTGAGGTGCAGGGGCAAACCCCACCAGGTAGTGCTAAAACATGGAATCATCAAAATTATATGGTTTTATAAAGAATTGAGGACCTTAGGTTAAATTCATAAGAGTTCTTAGATTTTCACCAGTATTTATAAGATGAGTTCCAAATCACTAATCCAAGTGTTGTGAAGTTGTTTCGATGATTTATGATGATTTTTGAGGTATTAAGGAATGGGAAGTCAGATGAAGGAGAATTGTACTAAAGTGGCAAAAACAAATATGGGCACTTCGAGGCCGTACCAAGATAGTAAGTAGTATCGCATTCGCATACCCTCAATGTGTTTCAAACTGTATTCCATGTGCACAGGTCATGACTTACACCCCCAGCAAGAGCCAAACTTAACGGCACAAATCCAAGTCAGACTCTACGTGTGCCCAACATGCCCAAAATTGTGTATTTTTGTATACTGCTTAAATTCACACACGATCGATAGGAACCTATTAAATACTCAAGAGAGGTTCAAATAAGATCGGAACTCGCGATATTCATGGAGTGTCAATAAACAAAGAAGGCGAAGTACGTTGCTATGCGCTATAATGTAAGCAATTAATATGTTCAATGGGATTCGTTGAGTGTGTGTTAAAAGCAAAAGGTGGAAAATTGTGGAACTCCGTGCTAGTTTAGTAAGCAGTAAAAGGTGAGTGTTCTAAAACTAATCTTTCCAATACTAAGGTATTATATTATAAACTGCTTACATTGGTATTTAGCTATTTGATTGTAAACCATGTTTTAAAGCAAGCAATGAGATTTAGAAAGCAAGTAAATGGTTTTGATTTTAAACCATATGTGAAAAGCAAGTAATGGTTTTGATTTATTCAACTAGACTTTTAAAGAGTAAAGCAAGCAATGGTTTTAAATTGTAAAACCATATTTCAAAGAACAAGTAAGCAAACAATGGTTTTGAATTATTAAACCATGTTTCAAGCAATCAAGCAAGCAAATGGTTTTGAAGTATTAAACCATGTTCAAGCAAGCAAGCAAAAGAATATTTGTGAAAACAGCTCTAAATTAAAACTCTTGGGCTCTAAGCAAGCATGTACTCTGCTAGAGGTATTCCTCGCACTCTGCACTGGTGTTAGGATATCATACATGTATTTTAGCTCTTTGGCTCTGGCTCCAAAACTTAGGTCATGCATCATGGCATTTAAAGGAGACCGCGGGCACGTATTGGAGCATATATGCTTTAAGAGCCTAACTAAATTCAGCGATGGCGACTCCAAGTCAATCTCCACCATATTTACGTAAAAGGCGGAGTGAAGTGTGCCCAGCTCCTTCCACCTAGGTGAGCTGACCCAGTCCAAATGCCACCCACTTGATGCCCGTGATCTCGTGTTCACTATTAGGTATAGTAAGCAAGTAAGGCCTCCAAATGGTTGGATATGATTTATAAGCATGATTATACAAAGCTTTGAAAAAATCAACAATTGGTGCACTATTGAGCCTGTGCTCCCGTGTTTGTTTTATGAAACAGCTTGAGCCTGTGCCCTGCCTTTGATTTCAAAGGACTGGGCCAGCCTAGCTCTCATAGGATTTGGCAAAACGGTTGGAGCCCAGTTCCCGTTTTTATTTCAAAGCATGCGGTTGAGCCCAGGCTCCCGTGTTTATAAAAAGTTTTGGAAACTTTTTAAAACAAGAGATTTGAGAAATGTTTTAGAAACTTTTGAAAGCAAGAGGTTTATAAAAAGTTTTATAAACTTTTAAAGAAAAGCAAAGTAAAGCAAGCAAGTAAGCAAGAGATTTTAGAAGAGTTTTATAAACTTTTCAAAGCAAGTAAGTTAAGATAGCTTTAGAAATTTTAAAGTAAGCAAGCAAGGCTTCTGGAAAATATTCTGTAAAAGAGAGTTTTACAGTTTTGAGATGTTTTCCGAAAAAGCAAAACATTTTATAAAGCATACACTCACTGAGCTCTTTTAGCTCATTATTTTGTGTTTTAAAACTATTTTCTGTGCATGCATAATTCCTGACGCCGGGAGCAGAGTAGATTCTCCCCGACATTTGTACAAGTGTCACTAATGGGCTATTTTGTAAGAATATACTTTTGAATTTGTAAATGGAAGGCATATGTATGTACATAGTGTAGTTTTCGTGAGAATGTAGTAGAATAATGTCAAGTTGCCATATTTGGGAAAAGTGAAAATCGGGTGTATACTGTGGATTTGAATATATATCCTATATGCAAATCACAAGCCGCTGAGGTTTTACCGCAAGATTTTACCACTCTAAGTTGGAAAGGAAAATGTTATACGAGTTTAAGTATAACACAGCCTTCGCTTCACAGGGATTTCTCAGTCGTTAGAGGACCCATTAGGATTTCATGGATCGGCCGACACACCCGCCTAGTAGGGGGCTGGGTGGGACAAAGGCCACGACCAAGGTTTTGGGTCGCGACAAGGGTGTTTCTGTGGGGGAAGTGAGGCTGGTCATGACATCGATTTGAGGTCGTGGACTGGTTCGCCGTGAGTACGCCGCGGATCTCGTTTTGATGTCGCGAATGGGCCCTCGAATTTGGAATCGGTGTCGCGACTCGCAGGTCGCGACCTAGATAGCTTTGGCCGAGGTCACAACCCGGCCGGGTCACACTGCTTTTAGCATCGCAGAGGAGATCAGCTATCGTGTCGTGGACCCGCCTTGAGGTCGCGACCTAGCCTATTGAAATTGCGTCACGAATTTACCTTTGAGGTCGCGACCGATTTTCTTTCGTCATGCATGAGGTCGCGACATGGGATCGACGCCGCTTACTCCGGCTTGGTCGCCCAGAGCCGACTCTTGGAAGTAATTGACCGCCCGGCTCAGGGAAACGGCAGCGACCTTGTTTCTGAGGTCACAAATGGGCCTGATTTTCGAGGTCGTGCGGATCTAGACTGAGGTCACAACTCGTCTAGGTCACAGTTATCGGCGTCACGACTGATTTGGGTCGCGATGTGGGAAGGGCAATCATATTACAAAGAAGACGCTACGTAATTGCCACAAGATACGCACACGACCAAACTTGTTGTGCATGCAAAGAACGTGACACGACCGAAAGCACTACGGCGTAGTGTGCGCGCGAATTCGGGTTCTGGGGTGTGCGACCACCCAACGTTGTTTCGACTCAAATGGATCATTTACACCATGGTTTGAACACTATTCATGACACCGCTTTTATGAGCACTGCTCACGTGGTAAAAATATATATAAAAAATTTTAAAATTAAAATTTTAAAAATTTTCTTGTGTGTGATTTAATCTATGAGATATTTGTATTGCGTTTACTATAAATGCATTGACGTGGTATGTGAAATTTTTTTACTTTTTGGTGTGAATAGTGTCTCGAGGCAGTGTTTACACATTAGAGATATGTAGAATTTAACTTGCCATTTGACATATGTAGATGGCTAGTAGAGGGAGAGGACGAAGAGGTCGTCCACGAGGCACGGTCGCACCACCACTCGACCCACCCAATCACTTTGATCGCAGGCTTTTATCGAGGCTATAGGCAAGGCCGCCGCTATTGCACGAGCCAGCGCAGGTGCAGCCGGGGGCTAGGAGTAACCTCCGCAGGTTCAAGGCACATCATCCCTCCGACGCTCACAAGGGAGGAGATCCGATGGGTGGCGCACCATTGGTTCATGTAAGCCGAGAAGGTATTAAAGGCTATGGAGATCGTCTCCGATAGATCAGATCAAACTAGCCGCATTCCGGCCTGAGGCGACCTAAGTATGGTGGAATCAGCAAAGACCTCAGAGATTTAGGAGGCAATGACTTGGGAGGAGTTCCGCTGATATTTCATGGCAAGTATTTTCTTGACATCATGAGATACGCGAAGGCTCGTGGAGTTCTTATCCGAGGCAGAAACGATGACAAAGTGATGGCATGTGGTCAGATTCATCGAGTTGGCATGTTTTAGTGATGACTACGTGGCCACGGATGTGGCCAAGGTCAGGAGATTCTAGAATGGGCTAAAGTTACCCATTCGGGGCAGGATTGTAAGACTTCGCCTATAGGACATGGACTCCATGGTTGGGACAGCCCTGACCATAGAGAGAGAGATAAAGGATGCAAGGGGTATCCGAGTTGCGGATGCTGGTGAGAAGAGAGAGGATCAGCCTTCTTCTAGTTCGGGGAAGAGGTAGAAGACTTATGCTTCACACGAGTTTCAGGACCAAGGTCCTGACAGGCATTTATCAAAGGTGGAAGATGATATGTTATTTCCGCCGACACTGGGTACGCAGACGGGGATCGCCTCTGTGGAGACAGGGATCCTGAGGATTTTGGGACAGCACAAATTCCAACTAGCCAGAACAGAGAGTATAGAGTCTCATTCCTCCACACCCTAGTATATGCCGAAGAATCAGCTCGCCCCTGGGGCGCTATACAAGCACCTTGACAAAGACATACGGGCTGGGAGGGCAGAGCGCTGGTCGAGCCTGTGCATGACTCACAGATGGAACTCTAGTCATGTGCGCACGACATGTTATTTCGTCACTGCATATGAGACCTAGATCGCCTCTGGGGAGGCAAGAGGTCTCATGGTACTACAAATGAGCATTACAGAGTACCCGAATATGCAGTGGCACGCTTCACTCTTGCACTTGTTGACTAGAGTAGCGTTTAAATTGGATGCATCATATTCATTCAATAATTCATCTTGTGTGACAGATTTGAACTTAGAGGTTGAGGCCGTCAGAGAAGCCATGTGTGGATGTTCTTCCCTAGAATGTAGGGTGAGAGTTGACCGGATAGGTCGGGATTGTGAGTTAGAGATCTCTCTAGATTCACCATGGCACTCCCAAGGATCTCATCGAGCCCGTGTGGGTGCACCGTGACATCACGTCAAGCCTGGGTGGGTGCTATGACACTTCTATCCCGTGGGGTCCCGCTGACAACCCACAACTCCTCGATCTGCGGGATGTCGAGTAACCCGACACCACAACATCGTGTCCCCTTTTCCAGGACCCATAATTTAAAGAAAATCAGGCAGAATCCCCTTTGTATGGGGAGCTCTACCCAAAATACAATCTGTACAATTACATGGCAACAAGACCCAATATTATAGAACGACCACACCGGGTCCACATATGAGTAAAATGGCCACAGAAACGACATCCATACTCAAACAGGCACATGACTATAAAACCATAGTCCATAAGAGAGCTTAACAGCACTACCTATACAAATAAATACAACCTATATATATTTACAAAATATATCAAAGCCACTCATCCCGCTTCATATGTGCGGGGTCCCGAATGCGGTCGCCGTCTGCACGTGACTGCACCTGTAAGAGGGGTCCCACGACTGGGTGAGCAAAGCCCGTGAGTGATAATCTCCTGCCAAGGGCTACTCCTCACCTAAGTGCACATGCAATGACATCTAAACAAACAAACAAACATTCAAGTGAATCATGTATATCCCTACTTAAATGTCTACATGTCATTGATGAGAATGTGGCTCACCCTATCCCATATCCCGAGTCCTCACCGACTCCTTCACACAGGCAATTTTCCAAGTGTGGAATCCATCACATTTTCCAATGACAACCTAAGATTACTCTTAATCTTTTTCATTTTGTTTACAACCATACGCCTCGAGACTCCTTTACCGACTCCTCAAACATGCATTTTCCATGAATGAAAACCATTTCCAAACAAAGGTATTTGCTTTTAACTGACAACCCTCCGATATAAAGCCAGTGGACACTCCGATAATCTATTTTTGTGGACAACCCTCCGAAGGGGAGACACCGGGGGCAGACCCGACGATTGATATTATATGGACAACCCTCCGTCGTATATCAATCGGGGGCAGACCCGACGATCTCATACTATATGGAGCAACCTCCCATGTTGTAAAGGACACACCCGGAAATAAAATTGCTGGGTCAACCCTCCGAATCAATTCTCTCAAGAAACCACCTCATGCACTCACTCCTATTGTTATAGGGTGCCCTAGTGCATATGAAATGCAACGAGCCATTTCCCAATTTCTCTTTAACCTCGCACGATCATTTGGACGTGTCCTATTAACTGAACCCATTAATCTAAACACCATACGCAGCTAAGTTGATCCAATAAACCCAGTCACGACACACCATCGAACACCTAACATGTTGTCGATCTCAACTATGCACTCACACCCATGTTATGCGATATTTTCGCATGTATAATGCACTATGCTTACTGCCTCATTCATACTATGCTACATATATAATGAGAACTATATGTGCATATTATTACCACATGGTTTATCCATGCAACATTTGGACATTCATATTATGGTTCATACAAATTCCAAATTAAACATACTAATTCAAGCATATATGGACATCACAAGTCACTACCACCCGGGTAATGACACATATCAATCCCTAGTCTAAAGCGATGACAATAATTCATTCCACGACTAGCCTCCAACGACCCATGAATGGCCTCAATCATGCACAACTATGTGTCATTTATTTGTCACACAATGACACACAAAACCACTCCAATCATATTATTCACTTTCCAACAATACACACAAAATGGCCCAAATCTCAGACCACATAAAACAGTGGCACCTCGGGTCCCTTCACGGCTCACATCATCGAATATCATGATACCAAACACACCACAAAACTCGAATACATCAGTCCCGGATCAAAACTAAACCTCAACATGTACCGATCATTTTAAAATAGTCCCAAAATTCTTAGAATTTATATCAAATTCAAAATTTGAGAACTGAAATTTACGGCTTTTCACGACCTCTAAGCCAATCCACAGCCATTAAATGACCTTTTAGCTAGGAATAAATACGGTGTAGAAAATTCTCACCTCGTGGGAGTTTCTGGACGAAACTCCAAGATTTTGGTATCCACGCGTAGCTCTTGTCGCGTAGATGAACTTTGCCTCAAATTTCTCATAAAAATCTTACCATTCGATTTCCATAGATCTGAGAAAGAAACAAAGAGAAGAAAAATTAAAAATAAATTCTCTCACCGACGTTCTCTCTCCCTCCGAACAAAAAAATGGCCTCCTGCTTTTTTTTTTATTTTCGTTTTTATCTTTTTTTTTTTTATTCTTATTATTATTTTCTTTTTCTTTTTTCCTAATTCCTTTATTTCCTTTATTGCATCATCAACGCGGACTAATTTTTGAGCCACACATTCAAGTGCACCACATAGCTCTTGTCATGTGTCACTCTCTTGGGATGCCATATGGCATCCGACACCCTACGTCTCAAAAAACGTGTAATTTCGACTATCTCGGAATTCGACGAAAATTTTCTGGGTCACTAGATTTCACATCTAATTTAATCTACAGAATCCATTCTCATTATCCGAGATCTAGATAATTTTCGATTTTCAACTTAAATTACCGTTTTACCCTTTTTCAAAAAAATTGAATTTTTCCCAGGTTTTACATTCTTCCCCCCTTAACATAATTTCGTCCCCGAAATTCCACACACATACACATTACTCACATGCATATGCAACCCTACATAACTCCAAGATCGTGTCGGGTATGATAACTTGCCTCATGTCATAATCATTGACAACCCGATGGGTTGTCAACTCATCCTTGTCAAGAATGACATCAAAACCCGATATGTCAACCACTCGAAGGTCCACCATGAGCAGAATCCCTGAGATCTTGACTCACAATCCCGATTATTAATCACCTCAACTCTCACCCTAGATCCTATGGGAGAATTTTCCTATACAATGGCTTTTCCCAGAGGCCTCAACCTCTAAGCCCAAACCCACACAAGATGCAATAATGAACATGATGCATCGTAACAACAAATGCGTATGAAAATGTACCTCGCATAACCTACCGAATCTCGCACACGCTCGCCTTGTGGTACAACGACTTAGACACTCGCCCGGGGTCCCGGTCCCGTCCCAGAGCCCGGGCCTCGACTCCGACCCACAATCCGGCCCCCGACCAAGGTCCGTGCCGCCGCCGGGCTGCTCTGTGATAGCACTCTACGACTAAAACTGGTTCCTTTGACCCATACTGGGGTGTGGAGGAATAAACTGTGTCTGCGCCTGTCCCACTGATAACTGGGACTGCGCCGGCCCAAAACCCTGGGATCCATACCTCAGTGGGCAATCCCGCTTCATATGTCCAGGCTGATGGCAATAGAAGCATGCCATCTACTCGACTCAGCCTTATACCCGGGCACTCGTGGGACGTAAGTCCTCCTGGTCTCTTTCCAAACCTCAAGAAGGATCCTCCTTCCTCTTCCCACTCGGCACTCGTGATCCCAAATGCCCTTCGCACGGCCCTCCATCTCTCTCTACGGCCAAACGTCTCAACCATAAAGTTCATATGTCCCGTAGGCGAAGGCTCACACCTTGCCCTTAAATGGACAACTTCACCCATTCTCAAATCTCCCGACTTTGGCCATATATGGCCACATAGTCATCACTAAAACGCGCCAACTCGTTGAATCCGCCATGTACCCATCACCTGTCATCGCTCCCCCGCCCCTACGAGAACTCTTGCCTTCGCATGTCTAGCAAAGATCTCAAAAATACTTACCCATGAATAGTTCCTGAACTCGCCTCATGTCATCGCCTCTCTAGGTCTCAGAGGTCTTTTTCCCAGCCCACCATACTCGCCTCACCCTAATCGGGAACACGCCTAGTCTAATCCTGGTCATGTCAGAGGTAATCTCCAAAGCCTCTAACACCTTCTCAATCTGCATGAACCAATCGTCTGCCACCATCGGATCTCCTCCCCCTGTGAATTTCAGAGGATGGTTTGCCCTAAACCTCTGGAGGTTACTCAGACCTCCCTGGCTACCTCCTGCACTAGCCTATGCAATGGCAGTAGTTGCAACCCCAACAACCTCAGCAAAGGCCTGCTGGTCAAATACTGGTGGTGCTTGGCTAGCACCTCGTGGACGACCTCACGCCCTCGGGCCTCACTCTGCCATCTACAAATGTCAAATGGAAACAACTTTATTTAATCCTACTAGTGAGAACTAGTAATGCACATGCCAATTATTAATGTATTTTAACAACCATGAACTATAACCTGCTCATCGCCTATGGTGCTACTTTCTAACCACTCCTTTTATTTATTCTTTACCAAAAATTCAACACTGTGTTCATTTCATTTTCCAAACCCCTAAGGTTATAGTTCCTAATCTTAGCATTCCACTTCTTCCTATATACATTATGCCATGTATATAATTTTCCCACGCAATAACCACGCAATCACATTTCCCATATACATCATACCGTGTATAAGTTTTCCACGCAATGTGTAACACACAATCACACAATCACAAACATGGAACACATATCCGAACACAACACGAAACACACCATGCATGTAGTGGTCTAAACCCGTCCCATGAACTCCTAGGTATTCATGTACGTAAACTCCGATACCAAGCTATGATGCTAGTATCAATTTCACCGCAATAGCAATGGCCTAAGGCCATGTCCCTCAAGCCCTAGGTAGTCGTATACCTATGCTCTGATACCATGTCGTGACACCCCTATCCTCGGTCCCGTTTGACAACCCACAACCCTAATACTCGTGGATGTCGTGCAACACGACACTGCTACTTTTTCTATATAGACTAAAACCCTCAAATTACATAATTACAAGAGCCTTACACTTTCTGCATCCATGTTACTTTGGATAATTACCAATAAATAATTCTTCCAATGTTCATGATTTAAAATAAGGGTTCGCCTCTATGATACTCGCACGTGCAATGCACTACAAAGCAGTAAAATCTGAATGTAAGTGCAGGTATCATTCCCACAGAGATTGATAGCGAATTATAGTTCAACTACCCCAACTACTAAAATTCCACACTATTTAGACTAAAAACTCATAGTGAAAGTTTTATCTAAACAAAAGAAATTAAAAATCCTATACTATTGAATATGTTCAAACTAAACTAAACAAAAGTAAATGAATAAAAATAAATTGTATATAAAAGAATGGATTGAATCGCTCAGTGAGAAACGAAACCATCAATGAAATTCAATGGAACGCCAATTCCTGCACTAAAATCCATTGCTCTGTTCTATAGATGGATATGATTTTTGTCCAAGATTTCCTAATTATTGGAATTGGATCTCTCCATATTCACTGATTAGATATCCTTGCTTCTCTCGAAGAAAAGATTAAACCAACAACCTGTATTCCAAATTCTCTTGCAAGATCTAGGTATTTTTCTTTCTCAATACTTCACACCCATTTCCTGTTGAAAGCAAAACTTTTGCTTTTCCTTCTCAGGATTTTCGCAAAGTTTCTACCACTTAATTGGTGGCTCAACCTCCAGATCTATGGGTTTATCCCTTTCCCTTGATTAGATTCAAGCTTAACACGGGATTGAACTTTCACCTTTAGAATAAGGTGAACTCTCTGATTATTTATATTGTTAAATACACCTCCAACTTTAATTATGAGCGAACGGGGATTTATCAAATGAACTCGTAGCTCAAGAATCTGGCCAATGGTAGCCTGAACATACCTTAAAAGAATGCTCTCACTTTAAACTCCGCC
This sequence comes from Tetrastigma voinierianum, assembly GCA_016808115.1. NCBI lineage: Eukaryota > Viridiplantae > Streptophyta > Magnoliopsida > Vitales > Vitaceae > Tetrastigma > Tetrastigma voinierianum. The sequence continues at coordinate 332,384 of JAEQBH010007653.1, forward strand.
TGTGGTCACGCCAGAGGGCATCCGATATCGCAGTAAATACATTTCCTCAACCCGGTATTAGGTACTACTATCGGGAACTTATCCATTCAAAACGACACCGATTAAGTAAAAACCTAACCCAAATTAATTATAATCAGGCAGAAAGATCAGAACTAAATGTAATCAATCCAATGTGAGTCGCAATTGACATCGTGTGACATTGCGAATTAAGAAATGGAGCACCGATCACGCACAACCACTGTAATTGCAATAAACCGAGAAGAAATGAATTCCAGAAATTTGCCTAGATTTCATAAATTTTAAGGCAGTAATACTTAAGAAAAATAATAGAAAATAAAATCCAGCCTCACTGCCTCTCGCACAAATACGATTCAAACTAAAATAACAAACTAAAAATAAAGAAGAAATAAAATTCTAGTCTAAACTATACATTGAGTTCCTCTCCTTTCCCCTTTTTTTGGGTAGTGAAGACGGAGAAACTTGCTTTACTATTCTAAAGCTATCTATTTATACTCTAAAAGAATTTAAATAATCCCCAAAATGCCTGTGGAACTCCAAAGAAAAAGCCTGTACCACCGCCTTATGTCGCCACCTCAATTGATGTCGCGACATGGACTTCTCTTTATTGCTCGTGTGGATCGTGACTCTTTTTTGGGTTGCAACAAGTTTGTCTTGCAATCGCTGATCGGTTGCGACATCGTTTGTGGTCGCGACCTCATTTGCTCAGTGTTCCTTTTGTGTTGATGTCGCGACCTCAGTTACATGTCGCGACATCATTGTCTTTCTATTCTTACAGCTTATGAGTTACGACATCAATTTTAGGTTGCGACCACTTTTCTATTTGTATGATGACTTCATGTTGTGACTTTGATTTCTTGGTCGCAATTGTGTTGGTGGGCTTCTTGCCTTCATATGTTTTCAAGAGCCCTTATGTCGCTTAATTCCTCATGGTGATGTCGCTGACCTCTTTGCTCCCCATTTTTCTTCCGTCAGAACTCGCCTACGTCAGAACAAGTCTTTTCTTTCCCACTCTTATTCCGTCACACTCAGGTGATGTAACGACCTCTGCCGTCTGTTTAGCTCTTTTTCTTCGTGTCGCAACCTCGCATAAAGGGTCGCGACATCGCCATGGGTCCGACCATTAAATGGTCGCACCCCGCTGGCTAAGACTTCAGCTCGCTTTCATGTCGCGAATTTCAATTGAACCTTTCATTAAAAATCAGCTGCAACGCCTTTACTTGCGAAGACCTCTTGTGGCTTCATCGACGGATCCACGCCGCGACTCCGAGTGGTCGCGACATCATTTATATCTCGCGCCGCCACATCAAAGTGATGTCGCGATATTCGAATTTCTTCCTTTGATTATTTCCTTTGTCTCGAATTACATTTTCTTTCTTGTCGTGAACCTCCTTCTTCAAGTCACGACTTCACTTGTTCAAGCTTTATATTTCTTCTTCAAAGCCGACCTGCTGGATGTCGTGACTCGTAATTACCGGCAACTAAGCTTCCGTCGCGACTCTTAAATTTTCGCCTGTGACCTCACCTCGCTATAAATGGTTTTTTTCGATTTTTTGCTAAGATTTGATTTTCTGTTGTATTTTCCTGCAAAATGAAATTTGAGTTAATTATCCACTTTTCTGCAAACAAATCAACATTTATCTCATAATATACTCAAAAAATGGATTAAAAACCTAATGAGTTTTTAGACTCATCAAATTCCCCCAAACTTAAAATTTGCTTTCCCCCGAGCAAAGAAAAGAAAGAATTGTTTGTCCTCAAACAAATAAGCTTAAAAATTTTTAAGGACATTTTTTGATTCATGCCTTGTAGTTTCTTCTTTCCACCTTTCTCGATTCGAATTAAGAGATATCAACATCATTTAAAACGCTTTGATTCAAGAATATATGATATGGTATACTTTTATCACAAATTCGATGAACTAATGTATTTAAATAGTCTATTCAACAAGTCTCTGTTTCCGTGTGCGTGTCTTCTCAACCTTTTCATCTTCATGTCAATTTAGTTAATCTTCGGAGTTTTCGGATCGTTTGTCAAAGTCCCATAGGCTTGTTTTTCATATTGATCTCCACTAATGTAGGTAATTCAACCTTCAAAATCAATGAGGTCTTTCTGTGCTTGTAATGTCGGGCTTGTGTAATCAGTAGATAATGGAAAATTCTTAAGCTGTAAATTACCCAGCTTTCCACTCTTTTCTCCGTACTCTGTTGCCTTCAACTTTCACCCTTTTTCTTCTTTGTTCTCATGATTCTCTTCAATTCGCTTATCCATCTTCATGTTGAATTCTTTTAGGAATTTCAATTTTCATATGCACTTTATTCAAAGCGCCTTTGTTTCTTGAACTCCTTTGTTTTTGTTTTTCTGTGATTGGGAATAGTGCAATGTTTTGTCTTCTTAGGCTTTCATTACTCTTAGAGAACTCTCGTTAGCCATACTCTACTGCATTAGGTACTAGTGTTAAAACACCCCTACGAGCTTAATTGTTCAAGGAAATAGGCCACAAGACAAAACTTATTCCTTATTTCACTTAGCTTCGTCTTTACTTCTTCACCTCCTTCATTGTAAAATTTGGAAATATTTTTCCCCAAACTTGTTTCTTCCTTTATAGTAAACTTTTTCGAACTGAAATCGATCAGGCCTGGGCTCTTTGCTGTGTTTATTGTAAGGAAGGGAATCTCTAGGCTTTAGTTTTTGTTTTCAAGATAAATAAGGCTTATTTGGCTCCTCAAATCAAGGAACTAGAGAATATGCTTAAGCATATATCGAGGGTAGGCTTAGAAAAGCTCAAATTGCCAAGGATGGGCCTCTCTAATGCTTCTTGTTGGTCAAGCCACCTAAGATTTCACTTCTAATCAATAATCTTAACAAGTTCTAGGACTTCTGACTCTTATTCTTGAATTCCCGTAAGACGCTCCTAATTCCTCCTAAAGTTTCATAAGCTTTGTTGACTTATGCATTATTTCTTCAAGACTCTGTATTTATTTAATTGTTTACTTACATTATTTCAACCAAGTATTTTGTTCCATCTAATAACCAATTTTCCAATTTTTGCAAACTAAACCGAAATTAAACAATGTAGGGCAATACTCCTAATTTCAGCTTAACTATTCACGCTCGATTCTTCATATGAAATTGCTGTTCTTGGGAAAGAACATAATTATTTATTTGATTCTTGCACAGAAAAGGCATTTATTTATTTATCATGCTAAACAGAAAATGGCACAAAAAAAAAAAAACAAAATTTCATATATCATGTTCATCAATCCAGAGACATATACTTATCCACATCAAATTCTCATTCAACAAGTGAAAAGCAATCCCACAAGCAAACAAAAAGTAACTATAAAATGAAAATTCAATCAAACAAATGACAAGTAGGATGAACAAAATGGATTTCCATTAGAATTTTGGGGATGTATTTATTGATTTCAGTTTCCCTTTCTTCTTTTGTAGGCCTTTTTAGGTATTATGTTGGGAGGATCTACATCGAAACTAGCCATGCTGGGTTCAAACTTGGGAAATCCCATTTCAGGTGTTTGTCTATCAACTACAGGAGGAATCTCTTTGCCTTTTACAGATATTTCATTGTTGAGTTGCACTGCCTGAATAAGCATGTCTTGCCTCTTTCCCACCTGATTAACTGTTCCTTACACCTCAGAGATACATTCTAGCAGCTTTGACAAATTCTGATTGATCAAGTCCATACTTTCCAACCAGGTTTTTCTTCTATACTCATCATTATCTTCTAACTGTTGATCTCTTTCTTTCATTAACCTTTCGAACTCTTTGAACAGTTCCTTATATAAATGCTTGAACCCATCAATCTTTCTCATCATGTTATTCTCCATTTCTCATTCCTTTCGTTTCAAGATGTTCAAGAAATCAAAGATCCCTTATGAATTGATTATTATAAAAGTGCCTGCATGCTTGTCTTTATTCTTCCCATCATCCTTCTTCTTATTTCTTCGGGCTCCTCCACGTGTTCTCTCCGATTCTCCCAGCTCTTTCTCTTCCCATATCTGCTCCTTTCTTTTGGCTGCAGCTTCCATAAATTATTCTTTGATTCGTTGCTGCCTTTCCCATTTAAGTTCTATCTCCTCCATTTCCTTTTTTATTTCTCTTAGCATTTCCATTATTTCAGTATTTCCTTCTCTACTCCTGGATGCTTCTGCTTGAACTGGCACCTGTTCCTGTACTTCTAGAAATAAAGGATATGCCTCGGGTCATTCCGAGAGGTTCTCTTCTCGCTTCCTATGACGCTGGTCCGCACCTCCTCCATTTCTTCTATCAGCCAGATCTATCTCCGCCTGCTTCGCATCTAATACCACTACTCCTAGTTCTTTCCTTTTAGTCCCTCATTACCTCAAGAGTTAGAGGGGGAGACCCGAGACATCTTTCTTCTTCTCCCACCTCCTTCACCCCGCCTAAAAAAAGTCTCAGAATAAAGGGTGGTGAGGGATTGGCCTCTTTATTACTATGGTGGTATCCTCTGATTGATTCTTCGATCAGAATGCCTATGTTCATTTTGTATCCTTTCAAAAAGGCATACAATAGAATGGCTTCCTGCTCTCTGACTGAGCAAAGGTGTTTAAAACCAAACCTTTGCCTTTTATGTGAGAGCTCCTCTTTTTATGGCATGGTGGGGGCTCTTCTTCGTCACTTCCCATTTCCCTTCTCCTCCAGTCAACCGACTCACTATCTTTTCATAATTGGGGTTTCCAACAACTCAGATTTCGACCCATGCTTAAAATCTCTCAATTTAAACACTTAATTTATTCTTCTATCACTGAAGGGCACCCAAACTCCTCTCACATAAACAAAATCATCCTTCATTCCCACCATATTTGCATAGAATTCTCTTGCAAGAGCTGCAAATCCTGGTGCCTTATGCTCGCAAAAGAATTCCCAACCTCTTTTTCATTACTCAAAATGGGAAATTAATTCGTGCTAAAAACCTCTTTCGCAAACAAATTCTCTGGCTTATATCACCTGCTCCACAATTCTTCGCTTCGTGAAATGAAGTCTTTTCTTCTTCTCGTTTCTTCTCGTAGTCTATCCTCCTCTCTTGTTGATTTCTTTTCAACATTTACTTTCCCTCGTGCTGAGTTTCCGACCGAATCCTTCTACCGGCTTCTACATTTTCGCATGATTTCGCTGGATCAATTGGTCGAGATTGTCGATTTCCATCTCGCTTGTCGCCAAGGATTGAAGGATTGCGAGGGTACTGGCCGAGCTTTTGGTTCTAGGGTTTCAAGATCCGTAAGTATGGGATGGAAGTGGAGAGGTCGAGAATTGCGCTTAAATGGAATTTGAAGTGCACAGACGGCCGGGTTAAAATGTCATGGACAAATATATGAGAGTCGCGACATTAAGTATTTGAAATTCTCAATTAATGATTTTCAATGAATTTAATTCTTAACTGACGCCCAAATGAGAGGGTTTTAAAATCAACTTTTATTGACTTTGACTATTCATCGCAACTTCAAAATTTTTGTTGTGACTCGAAATGTGGTCACGATACAAGGAATTTGATGTCGCGAACATAAAAATGTTCTTTCCTTTCTTTATTTCAATGTGGACTTCGCCATTATTATTTTGACTTTCTTTTTCCACTTTTTATTTTTCACATTCAGCATTCTTGGTTGCAACTTTTGGATTAATGTTAAGTAATTTCTAAAATATAAACACTCAAATTCACAGCAATCCCCAATTTATCTAGACCCAACCAAAACAACTACAACTCAATTCATCTTCATCATGCAAAATTCAACAACTTCCACTATGCATCATATCTAAAATTTAAGCACCAAACAAGATAAAATTCCCCCAAACTTTCAATCATATGCCATATATCAAAGACAAATTTTAAAATCAAATCAAGAAGAATATACTACTCTTTTTGTCTCTTATGCTAATTGGAAGCTTGATTGCAGATGCTCTCTCGCATTAATCTCATGGGTCTCCAGAAACTAAAAAAAAATATTTACCTACTCTTCAATCAGTCAAAGAATAAAATCACAATATGCTATTAGAAATTTAAACACATAAATTTTAAACTATAAATAAGAAAAAATTAAAATCAAACTCGGGTGTGGATTACCTTCCACAAAGTCGCCAATTTTTAGTCTTTAGCCGGACTGGGCCGCTCATTGTTCTCGTTTCTTCAATTTCCTTTCAAAACTAAGGGTTACTCTTCCAATTGCTTTCTCCTAAGGTAGTGCTTTAATCTCTGACCATTAACTTGAACTCCTCGTGATCGCCGGTTTTATGTCACGCCTAAACCGTGTGCTTGATACCACCGTAAATGGTCCACTCCATCTGATTTCTGGCTCCCGAAATAGTCTTACCGGAGTCAATAACAAGACTGATCTCCCCGCTTTGAATTCTCCTCAAAATTCGTTGATCATGCCATTTTTTTTTTATCCTTGTAGATTCTAGCATTATCATAGGCTTCATTTCTCAACTCTTCCAATTCATTTAACTGGAGTAGCCTATCTTCCTTAGCATCTTTAAAATCAAAATTAAGCTTCTTGATGGCCCACATAGCTTTATATTATAGCTCAAGAGGTAGGTGACAAGGTTTTCCAAAGACAAGCCTGTATGGGGACATTCCAATGGGAGTTTTAAAAGCAAATTCGTATGCCTGCAGTGCATCATCAAGCTTCAACGACTAATCTCTTCACTGAACTCACAAAGATTTTCCTGCACTTTCTTTATCTCCCCGTTGGAAATTTCAAATAGTTTCATTTGTTTGAGGATGATAAGCCAAGCTCATAATAATGCTGCTTGATACCATATCTCGCCATGAGTTTGTCAAACACCTTATTTGCCAAAATGGCTCCCTCCATCACTAATTATAGTTCCGGGTGTCCCAATCATGGAGAGATTTCTTTCAGAAATCCTGACAAATCAGATTGCATCATTCTTCGACAAGCCGCTGTCTCAACTCCATTTTGATACATAACTACACTAGAGTATGTATATATTTCCAAATGAAATCGAAAAGGCCCCCATAAAATCCATTCCCCATACATCAACATCACCACTCAGATATTTCAGGCATCTCTATCCCTTTTGGGTCGAGTATTTCCATTCTTTTCGCATTGATCACATATCCTCACCCATTCAAAATACCCTAAAAATACAAGAGTCTAGCAAAACTCCACCGAGAATCTTGTGTCAAGCTTATCTCCCTGAAATGTCCCCTCCATATGGCGATGCATGGCATTCTAGAAAATCTTGCTGCCTCACTGCACACATCTCATTATAATCATATCGCTCCTCTTAAATAATAATGGTCATCCAGATATGTAGTACTCCACTTGCCGCCTGAAGTCAGCTGAATTCTGTGGCACACTCCATGCTTTAAGTAGTTCTATAATATCATGATATCAAGGTGTTTCGAAAGTGACAACCTGAATCAGTCTATCCGGGCACTTTCGCTATTTCTTCCTTCCTCAGACAGTTGCCTTTCTACTCTTGACAAGTGATTAGCTATCACATTGTCACAACCTCTTCTTGTCTTTTATTTCTAAAATCAAAATCCTCATAATAACAAAGACTCCACCCGATTAGCCTCGCTTACTCTTTCTTTCCATTATATTTAATCAAAGACACTGTGTGTATATAACATGGGAACCCAAATGTATGGCTTTAAATTTTTCAAGCATGCAACATTTATTGCAACATCTTTTCAAGAGTAGAGTAATTTTCCTGAGTTTATTAAAGGTTTTTCTCTTTAAAGATAGTAAAATGGCCTCAAATTCACTTTTTCATCTTTCATCCTGCATACAGCCTCCCATCAGAAAATCCACCACCACACATGATTTAAATTCTATTCCAACTTGCTTTACAAGGATAGAGCTTCCAATAAGTCCTGGATTTACTTTCTTCAAACAATATGGCAGATTCATCAAATGAACTATGATCTTTTCCAAAAGAATCTGCATGGTCTAGCACTTGAGGTCTCATAAATCTTCCTCGGTGAACCAAAGATGTCCCAAGGAAATCTCACCCTTGATCAGAGGGTGGCATTAGATTTCATAATTGAAACTTTGGCCCGGTCTACTCTAAGCTCCTCATTCACAGTAAAACTATGCTCCCAAGACAATTCCTTCAATCTAAAATGGCATTTTTCCCAATTCGTAGCTAGGTTCTTGTCTTTGCACCTTGAAGTATTGTCCCTGCAAGAGCAGCATTGTTCAAAACCGGATCCACACAATCAGAAATCATCTTGAAGGATCTCCATAACCCTCTTTCCGCTAGATCAGAAATATAGACATCATGCATCTTTTGGGGCTAACAGGAGCATTATACAAAACTAAATGGCATCCCTCCAAAAAAGCAAAAGTACCAAATGGGCATGTAAAAGTGGTTTTCTCCCTGATTTGTGTGCACAGCAATTTGGTTATATCCAGCATCCATCAAGAAACAAACGAGGGTGTCCCGCAACCCATCTCAAAGATCCGATCAATGAAAGGCAGGGAAACAGATCCTTCGGCTCTGAAGATTCACTTTTCTCTGTAGTCAATACACACCCCTCCATCCCGTCACGCTCTGTAGGAACCGGGCCTATTCTTTTCATTTCCGATCACAGTTGAATCCACCTTCTCGGGAACCACATGCACCGGGCTACCCCAAGAACCATCTGATATAACATATATAAAACCCCGCATTTAACCATTTCGTAACTTCTTTTTCCATAAACTCTTTCATCAATGGGTTTCAAATTTTCCTTGAAGCTCAATAGAAGTTTTTACTATCATCCAAAGAATATTTTGTGCATGCAATGGAGGGGCTGACATTCTTCAGATCTCAATCACTAAGCAATTGCTTCTCAGATTTTCTTAGAATCACCAAAGAACTTCTGCTCTTCGGCCTTCAGCCAATGCATTGATATGATAACCTGCTTTTCTCAGTTCTAAAACTTCAGGCTCTAAATGATGCAATTTTCAATGTTAACCCTTCGCACTAGTTTCGGGCCATGAGTTTGCTGCTTCTCGTCGCATACTTCATCTCAGATCAAGTTTGTTCATACTCAGACTGCTTCCTTGTTAAACAAATTTGAAGGAAGAACTTCACAACCAAGACTCTCAAGATAACAAAATTCATCCTTCAATTTCACGATAGAGTGCTGAAAGATACAATCGAATCCACCTGTCATCGAGAAGGCTATTGTTTCAGCGCCATACAACCTCCGTCTCAGATCTACATCAGACGTTCCAGATCTCATTAATATTAAAATGCACTGGCTTACTTCCAACCCCGAGGCCGGGCTTCCACCCTTTATGTACATCTATCACTATGTTCTCCAGGCTGCTAAGAAAGGTCTCTTCCTAAAGAACAAAGGAACTCGGTGTCTTCCTCCATCCATGATAACAAAGTCCATCAAACATGAATTTCCTACCTGACAAGTACATCTTCAAGAATGCCTTTCCTGGGTTGTGCCATTGATCTATCACCCATCTACAAATGTAATTGTTGTTGTGAAGTTCCCTAAACTAATTTCTCTCGCATTACCAACCGAGTAGAGGCATCAAATTTATACTAGCGCCCGAATCACATAAAGTTGAATTCATATTTCCTACGGAGCGTGGGAATGGTGAACTGCTGTGTCCTTCATCTTTGTCGAGCTACTGATAATGGCACTGCAGAGCAATCAAGTTCATTATTCTCCTCGCCTATCTTCCTTTTCTTGCTCAAGATCTCCTTTTAAATTTTGTGATAAAAGAGGTATTTTTGGGCTTACTTACTTCGCAAATGGGATATTTATTTCTATTTTCAAAATGTCCAAGAATTAAAATTGTTCTTCTCTTCTTGACTCAAGTCTCGTGGAAAAGGCACCGAAGGTGTATAGTCAGTACCCCTTCCTTCTTTTCTAGTCATTACTCCTTTCTACTGCTCAACTGTCAGTTCTCTCCTTCCTTTTCGCCTCTTCTTTTTCATTTCATTTCTTCTTTCCTTTCGTCCTTTTGTTGTCGCTTCAAATCCTTCCCACTTCTTAATGGAATTGCCATGTAGCCTTGGGTTCTTCAGTGTCACTAGAATGTACCTTGCTCGATTTGGCATATCTGTGGCGCTCTACTGTGGTCTCCAAATTTTCAACGAGGCACTAGCATTCTTCCGAAACATTTGAGTATCGTAATCTGAAAGCCCCAAGTCGACACCTCCTGCTTCATGAAATTGTAATAGCCTCTCTTGTTGTCCTCATGAACTCGCAGATTTGTTCTTCAAATGGCCGAGTCCTCCTCACCCCTCGAGCATTCATTTTTGCCTTCACCTCCCCGATGTCACTGGAACCTCGTGGCCGCGATATCCTGTTGAGGATCACCCATGCCCGCCCAGGACGCCCCCTCCACCATATGAGAAATTCTCATGGTTCCTCAATGTCGGGATTGCAGTGTGTGGGCAGTGTTAGGATTCGCTTGAAATGATAACTTCTCGCCTGCTCACGTATTTAACCTCCTCGCACCATAAGAATCTTCTTCCCTGTTGGCACATCAACACTTCTTCTATGTTTCTTCCACGCTCCTATTTCAAGGAGCAAAGGTGCATCTTTCTTCTTGTTTGTCCATCCTATGCATTATGGCATCCAACTTTGCTCTCCATGGCGCTTCATCTCATTTAGCTCCACGAATTTTCCTCCGGGCCGCTTTCCCTTGAAAACTCATGGAGCTTTCATATTGCATTTTCCAAGTCTTCTATCGATCTCGCCTTCTTCAAAGACTTTTCGTTTAAATGCTCCACATCATGAAGCATCGAGACAAACTCAGATGTATCATTTAAAGCATGATACACTATGTCCATCCGGGGTCTTCAACGATTCATGCACGCACCTTCAAAGAACCTTGAATCTTTCCCAAACTACATAGGCTCTCATCTTCCCTTGTTGGAATACTATTATCTCTTCCTACAGATTAAAAGAATCGCCTGGCAGCTTCTACCAACTCTTCCCAAGTATCAACCGAACCATATGGTGCACGATTCATACCTTATGGTCGCTATATCTCCCAAAGAAAATGGAAGAGATGCAACTTTATCACCTACGGTCTCACACCATTCAGCTTCACCGCATTCGCCATCCTCGAAATCTTCCTGTGCCTTCAAGCCAGTTCCGGTGGGATGACCAGCAAAATCGATGTTGTCGAACCATTGTAATTCAAGGGGCTGGCTTTATTTCAAATTATTTGCATCCACGCAGGGCCGCTTGATCGCGGTAATACTCTTCCCCACAGCCTGGGAAATCCTTCATTGTGTCGCAATGGAGGCCTTCCGTCATTGGCCCCATGCTCCGCACTCGTTCCGTCGCGTCTCTCATCTTCCATAGCCGTCAGTTTTTGTCTTTCTAAGTTCAGAGCGTTTTCCACTCCGGTTCGCTGAATCAGTCGTAACTCAAGCCTATGCATTAAAGGTTTTCCGAAATCAAAATACACTCATATTAATAGATTAGTCAAACTAAACAAATATTTCAACGATATTTGTTAAAGATTGAAGGGTCGATGTAAATGCATTGCTTGAAAAGCTATTTTGCTCTTTTGCTTATAAATGTCCAAATTAGTATTTCCTTCTTTTGTCGAATATTGATCTAATTAATTCTTTCTTCAATCCTGACAACTACAAATATAAAATTTGTTTGCCTTTTCTATATGTATTAAAACCCTCAAATTAATGATAATTACAAGAGCCTTGCACTTCGTGATCCATGTTACTGGATAATTTTGCTTGATAAAATAATTTTCTCTTAATGTTCATGATTTAAAAATAAGGGTTCAGTCTATGACACTGCAAGTGCACAGGCAATACAAGTAGTAAAATCCGAATGTAAGTCCAGGTATCATTCCCACAGACATTGATAGCGAATTACAGTTCAACTACCCAAACTACTAAAATTCCACATTATTTGGACTAAAAACTCATAGTGAAAGTTTTATCTAAACAACAGAAATTAAAAATCCTATACTATTGAATATGTTCAAACTAACCAAAACAAAAGAAATGAATAAAAATAAATCAGACATAAAAGAATGGATTGAATCGGGCCTGCAGAAACGAAAAACCATCAATGAAATTCAATGAACAAATAACTCCCGCACTAAAATCCATTGCTCTATCTTCTATAGATGGATCTGATTTTTGTCCAAGATTTCCTCTAATTATTGAATTGATCTCCATATTCACTAATTAGATATCCTTGCTTCCTCAAGACAAGATCAAAACCAAATTTACTCAGATTCCAAATTCTCTTGCAAGATCCGGCATTTTCTTTCTCAATACTTCACACCCATTTCCCGTCGATGTGCTGGTAACTTTGCTTTTCCTTCTCAGGATTTTCGCAAAGTTTCTACCAATTAATTGGTGGCTCAACCTCCAGATCTATGGGTTTATCCCTTTCCCTTGATTAGATCTAAGCTAACATGGAGATTGGAACTTACCTTTAGATTAAGGTGAACTCTCTGATTATTTATATTGTTAAATACACCCTCCAACTTCAATTAGAGGAGCTAATGGGGATTTATCAAATGAACTCTCGTGAGCTCAACAAATGCCAATGGTAGCCGAACATACCCGTAAAGATGCTCTCGCCTCGTGAATCTCCGTCTCTCGTGTCACGCAGTGGCATCCCCGATATCGAGTAAGATACATTCCTCAACTCGGTATTAGGTAATTACTATCGGGAACTTATCCATTCAAATTGACACCGATTAAGTAAAAACTAACCCAAATTAATTTCCTCCATAATTGTACAGAAAGATCAGAATCTAAATGTAAATCAAACTAAAGAAAAGCTGCAGCCTGACATCGCATTACGACTAAGAAACGGAGCACTGGACACGCACAACCAATCGAATTGCACAAACCGAGAAGAAATGAATCTTGAATTTGTCTAGATTTCATAAATTTTCAGCAAAGCATTACTTAAGAAAATAATAGAAAATAAACTAGCTCTACCTCGCCCTCTCGCATTAGCCATGGTGATTCAAATCCAAAGAAGAAATAAACTAAAAATAAAGAAGAAATAAAAATCTACTCTAAACTATACACTGAGTTCCTCTCCTTTCCCCTTTTTCTGGGTAGTGAAGACAGAGAAACTTGATTTACTATTCTAAAGCCATCTATTTATACTCTAAAAAGAATTTGGGCCGAATCCCCAAAATGCTCCAGGTGGAACTCTAAAGAAAAATCCCAGCTCACTGTCCTATGTCGCGACCTCAAGTTTTGATTCTACACATGGACTCTCTGATCGTTTCGTGATTCGCCGCTAATTTCTTTTTTAAGGTGTCCACTTGTCTTGCAACTCCGTTTGACTGCTGGTTATGAAGCATCGCTTGTGGTCGCGACCATTTGCTCAAGTTCCAGGTCGATGTCGCGACTCGGGCTACATGTCGCGACATCTCCATTGTCTTTCTATTCTTCCAAATTTTCCGAGTCGCGACATCGTTTTTAGGTTGCTACCACTTTTCTCGCTTGTATGATGATTTCATGTTGTGACTTTGATTTTTTGGTCACAATTGTGTTGGTGGTCTTCTCGTTTCATATGTTTCCAATTTAATGTCAGCGGGCCTCACGTGTGATGTCGCGAATTCTTTCGCTCCCCATTTCTTTTCTTCCGTTGCAAATCCCCGCTTCTACGCTGCAACAAGTCTTTCTTCCCACCTTTATTCCAGTCGCGAATTTCAAGGTGTGATGTTGCAACCTCTTTGTCGCCCGGCTTAGTTTTCTTAGGTCGCGAACTCGCATAAAGGGTCGCGAAGCATCGCTTAAGGCCTGATCATTAAATGGTCACAACTTCACTTTCTTTCAAGACTCTGGGCCTTGTTTTCATGTCGCGACCTACACGCGATGTCACGACCTCAATTGGAACCTTCATTAAAAACTAGTTGCAACGCCTTTACTATAAGACCTCTGTGGCTTCATTGACCTGATCCACGTCATGAATTCTCCGAGTGGTGTCGACATCATTTATATCTCTGTACACGACATCAAAGTGACATGTCGCTGACATGAATTTCTTCCCTTTGATTATTTTTGTCTCTAATTTCACATTTTCTTTGTCGCAACCTCCTTCTTCAAGTCACACTTCACTTGTTCAAGTTTTATATTTCTTCTTGAAAGCCGAATTTTGCTGAGTCGTGACTTGAAATGGTCGGCACCCGAGCTTCCGTCGAATAAATGGCTTGTGACCTTAATTCACATACCTGGTTTTTTTCTCGATTTTGCTAAGATTTGATTTTCTCACTGGATTTTCCTACAAAATGAAATTTGGAGGTTAATTATCCACTTTCTCGCAAACAACCAACATTATCTGTAATATACTCAGAAAAATGGATTAAAAACCTAATGAGTTTTTAGACTCATCAGACACCACAACATCGTGTCCCCTTTTCCGGGACCCATAATTTAACGCAAATAGGGCATAGTCTCCTTTGTATGGGGAGCTCTACCCAAAATAGAACTTGTACAATTACTACGGCAACATAATTCAATATTATACAACTACCTCATTAATCGGGTCCATTATTATTTGAGTAAAAATGGGCCACTTAGGCCATTTATCCATACTCAAAAATATAAGCACATGACTATAAAACCATAGTCCATAAGAGTTTAAATTACATCACTCCTATACAAATAAATACAACCCATATATATTTACAAAATATATATCAAAGCCACCATCCGGCTTTCTTCATATGTGCGTCTCGACGCGGCCACCGTCTCGCACCCGACCCTAAAAGTGGGGTCCTTAATGACTGGAGATGAGCAAAGCCCAATAGGATAATCTCCTACAAGGGCTACTCCCCACCTAAGTGCACATGCAATGACATCTAAACAAACAAACAAACATTCAAGTGAATCATGTATATCCCTACTTAAATGTCTACATGTCATGGATGAGAATGTGACTCACCCTATCCCATATCCCGAGTCCTCACCGACTCTCACACACACTTTGCTGGGCGGTGAACTACTAATATTTTCCAATGACAACCTAAAGAGATTACTCTTAGAATATTTCATTTTTTTATTTACAACCATATGCCTCGAGTCCTTCACCGACTTCAAACATGCATTTTTCCATGAATGAAAAACCATTTCCAAACAAAGGTATTTGTTTTTAATCGTGACAACTCCTTCGATATAAATAGGTGTGGACACACCCGGCAAGCACTCATTTTTGTGGACAACCCTCCGATGTATATCAATTGGGCAGATTCAGACGATTGATATTATATGGACAACCCGATGTCAGAGGGATTACAATCTCGATAAATAGCCATTGTCGGGTCAACCCTAAACAATTCTATCAAGAAACCACCTCATGCACTCACTTATCACTCTAGGTGCCCTAGTGCATATGAAATGCAAATGAGCCATTTCCATTTCCTTAACCCGTACGACTCATTTGACGCTGTCCTATTAACCGAGAGCCCACTAATCAACACCATAATGCAGCGGTTGATCCACAAACCGTGTACTCACGACACAACTACTCGAACAACTTAAACACGTTGTCGATTCCCAACCATGCACCTACACCATGTTATGCGAGATGTTTTCGCATGTATAATGCAATTATGCCATTGCCTATTCATACCATACTATATATATAATGAGAACCATATGCATACATACCATGCATATTTATCCATGCATCATTTGACATTTATATTAAGGTTCATACAAATTCCAAATCAAACATAGTAACTGCCTATATGGATCACAAGTCATTTACCACCCCTGGTAATGACACACATCAATCCCTAGGCCTAGTGATGACACAATTTGTCCACGACTAGCCTCCAACGAGCCATGTAATGGCCTCAATCATGTACAACTATGTGTCATTTATTTGTCACACAATGACACACAAACCACTCAATCATATTATTCACTTTCCAACAATAACGCACAAAATTGCCCAAATCTCGGACCCACATAAAACAGGGCACCTCTTGGCCCCTTCAAGGTTCATCACCGAATATTGTGATACCAAAACACACCACAAAACCTGAAGACATTAGTCCCGGGATCAAAACCAAACCTCAACACAGTCCGGGACTGCCCAAAAATAGTCCCGAAAATTCTAAGAATTCTTATACTCAATTCAAAAATTTGAGAATTGAAATTTACGGCCTTTCACTGCCTTTAAGCCAATCCACATCCATTAAATGGTCTTTAGGCTAGGAATAACACAAGTAGAAAAATTTCCTACCTCGTGGAGTTTGATGAAACTCCAAGATTTTAAGGTCCACGCTGCAGCCTCTCGTCGCTGCGAGATCAACTTTGCCTTCAACCACGATAAAATCTTACTTGGCCCCGATTTTCATAGATCTCGAGAAAGAAACAAAGAGAAAAAAAAAAAAATTAAAATAAATTCTACTCGACGCTTTCTCCTCCGAACAAAAAAAATGGCCTCGCTTTTACTTCTCGCTTTTATCTTTTTATTTTTATTATTCTTATTATTATTTTCTTTTTTCTTTCCTCTCACCTTTATTTCCTTTATTGCATCATCAATCATGTGACTAATTTGACACACATTCAAGTGCACCAGTATAGCTCTGCCACGGTCACTCTTTGGGATGCCATATGGCATCCGACACCCTACGTCTCGAAAAACGTGTAATTTCGATTATCTCGGAATTCGACGAAAATTATCTGGGTCACTAGATTTCGCAAGATGAATTTAACGGTTCAATCTATTTCGTCATCCGAGATCTAGAGAATTTTTTATTTTCAACTGAAATTACCATTTTACCATTTTTAAGAAAAATTGAATTTTTCCCATGTTTCATGTGTGTATTTAGATGGTCATTCACCATTCTTGGGGTGAGTGTGGGTTGAGTTTGTCTTTGGGACTACGCCCAATGAAGACTCATAGTTCAAATCAGAAATGAAGAGTAATTAATGTGTGTCAAGTAAAGCAAGAAGGGGTCAAGAACCCCCTTAGGTGAAAAAGCCTCGAGTTAGGGTGAAGGAGACTCGCGGTAGTATCCAAAAGGTCCTGTGTGAGTGTAAGAGACCCGAGGAGCTATCCCAAATTTTTGTGTGGGTGTAGAGACCAGGAGATATCCCGACTTCAGTGTAAGAGGACCCGAGCCATCCTAAATTTCAGGTGTAAGAGACCCAGAGCTATCCCGAATTTCAGGTGTAAGAGACCTGGAGTTATCCGAAATTTCGTGTGGGTGTAAGAGGACTCGTGGAGAAACCGAAATTTCGTGGTTGTAAGAGATCGGAGATATCCCTAATTTCAGCGCGTAAGAGACCCGTGAGATATCCACAATCTTTCTCAGGATTTAAGAGGCTCGCAGTGTAGGCCGAAAAGTTCTGTTGTCTCGAGAGAGAAAACACACTGGTCATGTTATCACGAAGACTTAGAGTTGAGTGGATAGGAGCCTGGAGTCACTGAGATGAAACACACGGACATGTTTATCACTTAGACTTAGAGTTAGCGGATAGAGCCTGAGGACTCGAAATGAAAGCACACGGTCATGGTTATCACGTGACTTAGAATTGAGTGATAGGATCTCGAGTGACTCGAGACTGAATACCATTGGAAATTGCATTGCGTTGGTGAGTTTGCTATGCTCTGTGATATGGACGTCAATCATTTATATGGATTAGCCGATTCATCCATCGATTGTCGCTGATTGTGATTCTTGGGAAGCTCAAATATTACACACCAAGCAGGGATTGTGTAGGGTTACATATGCACGAGGTTGGATGCGTATGTGTGTGGAATTTCGAGACGAAATTCTTTTAAGGGGGGGAGAATGTGAAACCCCGAGAAAATCTAATTTTTCTGAAAAATGGCAAAATGGTAATTTCGATCAAAATTCAGATTTTTATAGATCTCCGATGACAAAACGGACTTCACCGTTGGAATCGTCTAGCGAAATCTAGCTACCATGTCGACTAATGAATTCCGAGATACCGGAATTTCCACATTTTCGAGGCACGAGGAGTGCGTGATAATTTGGAAACTTTATGATGGATCAAGAGGTGCCACGTGTTCCTCGGGGCGTAAAGGGTCAAACATGAGCTCGGGCGGCCAAGGAGTGACAAAATGGCACCTTGTGAGTGGGTAGAAATCCAATGGGAAGAGATAAGATGATAGGGTAATCTAAGTTGTCCAATGAGAAATGGACACTTAGCATGAGAGGACAAGCCCACTTGACCAAGTCTCCCAACTGGTTTGGGGAGAGGAAAAGAGGGGGAGAGACCAACGGAAAGAGAGAGAGATCTTTTTAGAGAGAAAAGCTCTACCTTCTCTCTAGGATTCCCAGCGATCGGACCGTCTGGGCTTCGCCAGGCAAGAAGCAAAGCGTTCTCACGCATAAGGGCTACGCGTGGTACTAATTTCGGGAGTTTCACAAACTCCTAAGGTGTGGGTTTTTCTCCTACTTGTTTTACTCTTTGTCTAAGGGCCATTTTAATGGAAGGGATTTGTTAAGGTCTGGATGGCCATGGTTTCAGTTCCAAAAGATTTGGACCGATTGAAGAAATCCCTAAAGTGGTCTTGATACCCACCTAACCATTCAGGTGTGGCCTGTGTGATGTCGTTATTGTCATGAGTAAATGATTATGTTGATTTGTGGATTTTGTGGGCATCCCAAGATGAATCGGGCTTGGACAGCATTAGCCCATGTGAGCTAATTTTATGTTATTGCTAAGTATGAATAGCATGTGTAAGTTTTGTTAATATATGCATGATTGATATGTTAGCATGTGTCAATGTTCGTGTGCCACTCCGTATGAGCATTTAGGTGAGTAACCTAAAGTAGAAAATTCCACTAATTTTATCGCTTCAATTCCGTCGAGGGAATATATTTATTTCAGGTACCGAAGACGCACCTGGGGATGGGACGCATCCGAGGCCATAAAGGCGAAGAAATGGCCTAGTATGGCCTTATTATGTATTTTGTAAAAATCTGGGCAAAAGGCCCATTTCTAGATAACTTGTAATCAAAACAAATTGTAATTAAATTCTTTTTGTATAAAATATACATTTGTGTTGTATGGATGTGTGGGCCTATTAGGCCGTTTCCCTCACGTGCGAGTCTCATGACGTGAGACACGTAGATTTCCATGGGTTGACATTGGTCAGTGAGACACCCCGATTTTGGGGCATCTCACTACAGGCTAGTATGGGATTAGTCTGAATATGATATGTTTTAAAAGCGTTTTTTGTGTGTATATGGATCCGCTCAAAACAAATTATGGTCTGACAAAAAAATAAAAAAAGAAAAAAAGAAATGGTATCACTCTTCAACGACATTTTTCGGTTCATAAGGCCTAATAAAAAATTTTAAAAAAAGAAAAAGAAATGGTATCAACCCTTCACCTTTTTTTTCTTTTCAGATGTAAGGCCTGAAATAAAATTTTTAAAAGAACCTCACTCTTGGTGAATGGTTTTGTTTTAGGATTCTTGGCTAGGCGCCCATGTAGTGAAGCTTTTCTAGGGAAGAGGTGTGATTTTGGGGCCAGGGCCTTGGAAGTGAAGGAACGGGGCGGCTGGAATGATATTACCGCGGTTGTCACGCCGCCAAAGGCTACTCCTCCGGCTCGATCATCGGGGAGAGATTCACTGCTCAAGAGCCATGATTTTGAGCTCACTTCGGCAGTCCTCACACCCCGAGATTCCTGACCAGACCCGTAGTCCAGTACGACAACCATTTGCCTATGTTCAGTCCTTCTTCTATGGTATTGGTGTTAGAATGGTCCATATCAATTTGAATTTTAAATTCAAATTGAATCTCCCATAACACCTTTCCCCAACCCTCTCAACTCTTCAGAAGACCTGTGATGGCCTGGTCTCCATATAAAGAAGAGACAATGCACATTTTGGGTCCCAGCCTAATTTAAAATATATAGAAATAATTCACTCATCAAGTTTGTTTTGAGAAAGGGCTTGTAAGAACCAAAGTGTGATTTGATTTCCGTTTCTTAGTTTCAACAATTTGGTTTCCAAGTGTTTCTGGGGCCTCGTTTCTACAATGGTTGGAGGTATGTATATTCTGGCATTTTGCTTCCGCATATAATCTGATTGGATTGTTTGATTAAGTTTCCTACATTTGGTATCAGAGCATGTATGACCTCTGCCTTGTTTAAAAAATATTCCTTTAAGTTTAGGAAAATTTTTGTCTGCAAATCGTTGTTAATGAAATGTTTAAACTTATAGGAAGTTTGTTGTTTAAACAGTACAGCCTGAAATTATGTTTTTGGGTGTCTTCAAAATTAGAATTATGAATACATTTATTCAATATGGTTTTTACATTTTTTTATGTAAATCAAAAGGGTAAGAAATCTTTAGAAAAACATGTTTATGGGAAAACCATTCCTTTCCCTTTTAAACATGGCTTTTGGACCAACAAAAAAAAAAACATTTTTTTTATTGGGTAGAAAACCAGAGGTTGAAAATGACTTGAATTATGGGTTGTTTTGGTCCTGGGCTATGTATTTCAGAGGGCCCCAAAGCTTTAATGTGGGTTGGGTCAGGGTCGGGGCCTTATTAAAATTAAGCAAAATAATGTGGTATGGGTTTGGACCTTATTAAAATTAAGCAAATAATGTGGACTGGGCTGGGCCTTATTAAGATTAAAAAAAATAAAAAAAAAATAAATGACATAATGGATTCTATGGGGTTTCGAACCCGTGACCATCATGTTGAATTAAAAGCAATCAACCACTAGGCTTCATTATTGGTTGATGAATTTATGGATATTTAGACATATTTGTCCAGTTTCATTACTATTCAACATTCAACATCTTGTTGTGTTTGGTTGCAGGGATAAAAAAAAAATCTCACATTTGGAAAGCCAAAGGGCTCCTCGTTCTACAAGAATAGCCTGATCCCCGTTGCTTATCACAGTGGATAAGGCATTATTTGGATGCAGGAACATCCAAAAAACTGTTTGGGATAGCCATTGAATTTAAATTTATAAAATTTTATATTTAATGGGAATTGATCCAAAGACCCTAAAGTATTAACATAAGTGCTCTACCACCAGGCTAGGTGTGAAATTATTACTCTTTTTACATTTTTTTTATTTTAGAGAGATTTATGGCATTAGATGTCTACTGCAGCAGATTTTTTGTTTAAAATATAGGAATTTAATTTCTTATATTAATTTATTATGCTTTACATTGCTTACAATTTTTGCAATAATGTCAAGTGATCTATATAATTTTAATTAATTAAGGAATAGCCACAACATCCTTAGTTGGTTAAAATTATATATTAAGTTTTAAGATCACTTTTGATCACATTGATTGTAATTAATCATATGGAATGTGATAAATCTCATCCCACAGGAATTTTTATTACATTTTATATGATTAATTAGGGGATGACAAATCATATTTTCTAATTTACCCACAGGATTAGGATAAGAAACATGATTTGCAGTTTTATCATAAAATTAATTAAATCTAATCGAGTAAGACTTAGCCCATTGCAAGTTTTATGTCACTAGTTTATGTTTTTAAAAAGCATGATTTACATTGGTAAAACATAGACCAGAATCTTTGCCCAATCTTTTGATTATCAAATATGTATATTTAACATTTGCGCTTATTCAACTCGCGAATATTTCGATTTTATGTGATATTCCCGAATTAAGGTGATAACTCTAAGGTATGGAAGGAAAGAGTTCTTTTCTCGCATTTGGGATGGATGGATATTGATTCACGCTTATAAGGAAAGAGGAACCCGATCCCAGCCATCAAACCAAAGACCGCAGAAGTCATCGGTTTTTATGATGCTGGAGAGGTCCAATCGCTCTCCATGATGTTAATAAAGACCAAGATCTCAAACGTATTCATGGTTCACGAAAGCAAATTAAGAAGTCAAACCACTTATGAAAGCCATCGATGAGCAGTTTGAAACTTCTGACAAAGCTCTTGCTAGTACCTTAATTATGCAATTTTTATCCACCAAGCTCACCGGGACAAGAGGAGTGCGTGATCATATCATGCTCATGAGGGATATAGCGGCCCAACTTCGTATTATCAGGTTACCACGTCGACACTTTCCTTGCTCATTATATATCAACACTCATTTCCAACAACAAATACAAATTTTCAAAATCTCTTACAACACACATAAGGATAAATGGTCAATTAATGAATTGTTGACCATGTGTGTGCAAGAAGAGGGAAGGTTAATGATGGAAGAGGGCGAACAGGTTAACTTGACCACCTTTGGAAAGAAAAGAAAGGATCAAGCTAAAAGAAAGGGAAAGATTCCTATTCAATCAGGCATAAAGAAGGAGTCAAAGTGTTTTTTCTATAAGAAGAAGGGACACATGAAGAAGGACTGCTCGAAATTTAAGAGATCCGGTCTGGAGCAAAGGTACTAATTTTCTTTTTGTATGTTATGAATCTTAATATGTGGTTAATGTTAATCATAACACATGGTGGATTGATTTTGGTTCTAATAACTATAGCCAAATACCTTATGTGGTATGCAAAACTCCAAGGAAGCCCGTGAAGTGAAAATGCATCTATTCAGCAAAGAATATGAGTTCATGTGGTGGTGCTATCGTACTCATGTACCAGATAAGCAGTTGGTTTCATTTTAGAATTGGAAAAGACATTTTATGTTCCAAGTTTCTCTATGAGTTTAATTTCAATTTCAAGACTTGTACATTTAGGATTTTCCTTTAGCTTTTCAGATTATGGTTTCAGTTTATCCAATAAATCTAATGTTATCAAGTTATGGTACATCATTCGATGGTCTCTATATCTTGCCATAAATGATTTTACTTATAATTCTATGCATGTTACTACTGGATTAAAATATGTGTTATGAATGAGGAATCCTCTCTGTTATGGAACCTGAGATTGGGACACATCTCCATTGAAATAATAAAGAAATTGCTACGACGGGTACTTAGTACTGATTTGCCGATTTCGAGACTCAGGTGAATCAGATCAAGGGTAAGCAAACCAATAAGTCTAAAAAGGGTGCAAAGAGGATCACAAACCTATTAGAGATTATACATACGACATTTGTTGTCCGCATGGATGCAAAATAGTCCGAATAGTTTATCACCTTCATAGATGATTATTCACGATATATGTATCTCTGCTTTACTTCGCTCAAGGATGAATGCTTTTAGGCCTTTAAAGTTTTTAAGGTCATGAGAGAATAAATGCGAAAACATATTAAGATCGTGAGATTGTGATAGAGGTGGAGAGTACTATGGTAAATACACAAAGAATGGACAGCTCCTGGTGACGGCGGTTTCTTCAAGAAAATGGGATTGTCGCTTCAACACACTACGCCCGGCCCTCCGTAACATAATGGGCGCAAGGTAAAAGAAACCGAACTTTAATGGACATGGTAAGGAGTATGAGGAGTAATACAAAACTACCTCAATACTTGTGGACTAAAACTCTAAAGATGGTTGTGTATATTAAATCAAGTTCCAACTAAGGTTGTCTCTAAGACACCTTCGAGTCATTCAAAGGTTTGAAAACCGTAGCTCATGACATATACGCGTTAGGGATGCCCGTTCAAGTGAGAATTTATAATCCATAAGAAAAGAAGCTAGACCCAAAGTAACTATTAGTGGGTATTTCATTGATATACCGAAAGGTCCAAGGTATAGATTTTATTGTCCATCTCACAACACTAGGATTGCGGGAATCAAGAAATGCGAAATTTTTGAGGAATGACTTAACTCGGGAGCGGATCAGCCATGGACATTGTTTCAGAAGGATCATTATGAAGGTCAACCCTTGTCTGAAGTGGGATAGATTGATTTTCATTCACACTCCTCAAGTACAACCGATCAGAGACAACCATTTCCCCTCGGTTCCACATATCGCTAATATTGATCTTGTAGACTGCTGCAAATGAAGAAATTCCAGAAATTGTTGAACAACCAGTTGAGCAACAGTTGATCACAAATTCTCAAGAGAATGACGAAGTAAGAAGATCTACAAGATTTAGGAAATCAAGAATTCCAATGATTATATAGTGTATTTACAAGAATCGACTAAACATTTTGAGCCGAAATGATCCGTAAAATGATGCCACAAGCCATGAGTTAAGGAATCTAACTCATGGTACAATGCCATGAAAGAAGAAATGAATTCTATGGCATCTAACCGTGTTTGGGATCTCGTTGAGTTTCCTGATGGTATAAAATCCATCGGAGTGTAAATGGGTCTTTAAACGGCAAGGACTCATTGGGAAACATCAAGAGTATAAGGGCTAGACTCTGCTTCCAAAGATTCAATCAAAGGAAGGAATCGAATACATGGAGACCTTTTCCCGTATCTAAGAAAGATTCTTCTGGATAATCATGGCATTAGGTTGCCCATTTTGACTTCGATTTACATCAAATGGATGTGAAAACTCGTATTCCTTAATGGTAATCTTAGAGGGAAGAGGTTTATATGAAACAACCTAAAGGATTCTCCTCTAGTGAAGGTGAGCATTTAGTTTGGGTAAGCTTAGCAAATCCATATATGATTAAAACAAGCGGGTCCCGCCAACGGTATTTGAAATTCCATGAAGTCATTGCTTCATCTTGGGCCAAGAGAATATCATGGAGCAATATATATACCGAAGGTCGCCGGGAGGTGATTTGTTTTCTCGTATATATGTGGATGATATTCTCGCTTGCAACCAATGATAAGGGTTTGTTATATGAGGTAAAACAATTTCTTCCTAAAGAACTTTGATACGAAGGATACGCTTAGGCATCTTATGTCATTGGCATTAAGATCCACAGGAAAGATATCGAGGTATTGGTTTGTCTCAAGCAGTCTATATCACAAAGTTTCAGAGAGATTTAACATGAAAATTTGTTCACTGAAATAGAGTAATCTATTTCATAAAGGATGTATCTGATTTGAATCAAGGTTCTAAAAATGATTTTGAATGGGAACACATGAAGAACAGTCCATATACTTCAGTTGTTGGAAGCCTAATGTATGCTCAAGTCTATACCAGACATGACATTGCATTTGTTGTTGGAGTAATAGGAAGATATCAGAGTAATCCGTGCATTGACCACTGTAGAGCTAAAGAAGGTGGGATGATACCTTTACAAACAGCGATCATATGCTTAGTAAATGTATCGAAGATATAGTTCGAGGTGATCGGGCTACTCCGATGCGGACTTTGCTAATTGTGTTGATTCTCAAAAATCAATGTCTCGTTATATTTCATTAATGATGGAGCTGTCTGGAGAAGAAATATACCTTTACCGCCACTTCCACTATGGTGCTCGAGTTCGTATCCCGCTTTCGTGCTAAACAGGTGTATGGTTAAAGAGTTTCATATCCGCTTAGAATTGTGGCTTCTATATCTAGGCCATTGAAGTGGTATCATGATAACTCAATGAGGTATTTATGGCTAAGAACAATATGATGTTTGGCGCAAGCATATTGATATTAAGTACTTAGCCATAAGAGAACGTGTTAAAGAATTGAAAGTAATTGAACACAATAGCATTAGTTGATGATTGCCGATCCTTTGCAACTAAAGGCATGCCACCTAAGTATTTTTTGGTTGAAACATGTAGTACAAATGGGACTTGGTTCCACGATGTAATTTTATTGTACGTGGATTCATTATTTTAAATAAAACTCTTATTCAGTCTAATATTTCTTCAATGGTTTTGTACATTTCATATTATTATTATTATTTAGAGAAATATCATTAAGTTTGGACCTTGAATAAACATGTGGTTTATTCATTCAGTTTAAGGGTTTGTGTTGAGGAACTTGATATATTGTAATACATGGAAAATACTAGTCACTATAAGAGGACCTATCGCCATGATTTATATATTTAGTTTTTCCTTATGATAGGTGTTGTACTATATGGACCAAGTGGGAGAATATTAGAATGGTCTATATCAATTTGAATTTTAAATTCAAATTGAATCTCCCATAACACCTTTCCCCAACCCTTGCAACTCTTCAAAAGACCTGTGATGGGCCCGGTCTTCATGTTGCTAGATCGCACATTCATCCCTAAGCCTACTTAGAAATACATAACAATTCACCATCAAGTTTGTTTTGTGAAAGGGTTTAGAAGAACCAAAGTGTGATTTGATTGGTTTCTTAGTTTCAAATAATTTGATTTCGCCTGTCTTTCTCTCTGCTTTCTTTACAATGGTCGGGAGGTGCATGAGTATTCTGCATTTTGCTTCTCGTGATATAACTGGATTGGATTGTTTGATTAAGTTTCCTAAGTACCTGGTGGTTCCATTGTCCTCTATGAATTAATGCTGGTTTTGCCTCCTCGCTTGATATCTCCATCCAGATTTTTAGATTTGCATGCTTAGAGGGAGATGGCTCTAACGTTGACTGCCATCGCCTATCGTGACATCTCTCAAAAAAAGAAAATGAGAAAACAAGAAACAACCTTAGTGATGAGCATATATATGGGCAATGATTTCTTCTTGAATGTTGAAAGCAAGAGAGAAGAGATGATCTCAAACTCAAAACAAGTTTGGTAATTGTTTCCAAAACAAGTTTAACATTAAAAAAAAAAAAAGAAAATATGATGCTGGGGGCATATATGGAATTTACCTTTACATTGGTCAAGTCCACATGGTGCTCCCAGGAAGCCGATGAACCTATGAAGTTCTCCTCCAAGGGGGACAATGGCCAATCAGAGTGCCATATCGCCTCTCGACCAAATTGTAATTCCGAAAATAATCATCGCAAAGGTGTGTTTGGATGATGATTAACGGCCATGTCCGATTGGTATGAAGCATACCGAGAACTCCATCATGGGCCACCAAAGCCTCCAAGAAGCAGAATTCTCCAAATGGTGAAAACTCGGAAATAAAGTTGGGCTCTTTCTTATTTTCTGCTACATACATATTGTTCGGGTATTTTTTTTCATATCAAGATATATACTAGGTTTATTTCTCTATTCCGTTGTAATTTGTAATTATTCTTATATTCATAGTGAAGTTCTCTCCTTTGTCTATAGTTTTTTTCCCCAGAAGGGTTTTCATGTAAATATGGTGTTTTTATTTTTATTTTTCATATTTTATTATTGTGTCATTGAATTCAACAATTTTTATTTGGTGAAACTTAGAGAAATTAGTTGTAATTGCTTCACTCTCAATTGTGTAGATATCATATGCTTTGACCTTAATAAATCATGATGGTTGTAAATACTCAAGATAAGTCCATATATATATATATATATATATATATATATATATATATATATATAGCATTATAAACTTTTTAATAAATAAAATTACAATCACCTTAATGTAAAACATAACATTCTACTTGATGTTACTTATGTTCCACATCTCATAAAGGCTTTTTTTATTTTTTATTTGAAACATAATATCATAATTATATCATACACATTTTCTCTGTGTTCCTAATATGAGCTTTTATTTGTGAAATCTCGGTCTTTGTCTACGAAAAAATTGTTTAAAATTGACAAATCTAAAAGTTTTTTGTAAAACTAACCTCTTGCAAAAATCATATTGAAAATGTCACTTTTCGGATGAAAATGACCTTGAAAGTGCAAAGATAAATCCCTACATGATAACGGGTACTTCTCATCCATCAAAATTATAACTGGGGGTGAATAAGTAAAGTTACTCGAAGCCACTCATAGAATATCAAATTGACTATGAGTTCGAAATGAAGCCTGGAGTGGTTTGTCGAGTTGAGTCTGAGCATCAGCAATACCAAATTCAAATGCTTGTTAGCTAAATTTGAGTTTTTCCTCGCTTTATTAATCGAGTCGAACTCAGCCGATTTCAAATCGAGTCGAGTCAAGTCGAGTATACTATTTATTAATTTTTAATTGATTTGAGTTTTGTTGAGTCGAGTTTGAGTAACTCTACTATTTTGTTGAGTTGAATTCCAAACATTTGGAAAAAAAGTTTGATCGAGTTTGAGTCTAATTTGAGCTTTGAGTTTTTTAATCAAATTGAGTTCGAGTTTGACACTATATCGACTAGCTTGACTCGATTACACCCCTAATTATAACTATATCCTTAGGGGCATTTTTTTTTCTAAAATGCTATCTTTTTGTACATCCTTTTAGATTTTTAAAAAAAAATGTTAGTTTTGAAAATAAGTTTTGAATTTGTCCCCTTTAAACTATTATCCCTTTATATATTTGATCTAACAATTTGTCGAATATGTAGAATACAAATAGAATATTATATTTGTGTGACGCCCTAAAACCCGGGGGTCCATTGACAACCTGTCAACCCGCGGAAAATCTATACGTCTTGTATCGCGAGACCCATACCTGAGTAAAAATGGCCACTTGGGCCCATACACCAACGCTCATCAAAATACACCCAACTATATTCCAATAGTTTAAGAGTTATTACTTTTCTCTTAGTACAAACACATTAAAATTTACAATTTTAGTACATGTTAAACCAAAAACATCAAAGCCACAACCCGGCTTTCTTTAAAATCAGCCTCTAAAGTGAGTCGTCTTCTCGAACGCTCCCTGTACCTGAAATAACATTCTCGACAGTGAGCTATCGCTTCAATAGTGGAATTACCCTAAATGGGATACTCCCCACCTAAGTGCATATGCAATGATTCAATTTAAACACACGCTCAAGTAAATACATGATCCTACTTGAATGTCTACATGCCCAACCCATGTCTCGAGTCCTCACCGACTCCCTCACACTTGCCTAAGCCACGTATGAGAAAACACCATTTTCAAAACAAAACTTGTTGTTCTCGAAAATACACTATCGAATTTCGGTAAAAGAATTGACTACTTCCTCCGAGGCGAATGTGTTGAGAACCTTCCTAAACAATTCATGGGCTCCCGACGTGTAATTGTCGGACCATCTCCTAACACCATTCCTCCTGAAATCATCCATTGAAATCTCTTTCACAACCATGTTCGCTTTTTCTTTTCTTTCATGTCATGCACTCACACTAATTTCTAGGTTACCCCTAAGGTATATGAAATGCATTATGCCATTTCAACACAATTTATATCAATATATCAAATAAGCATATATTCTCAAATTTGCAATCATACCAACACTCAAATTAGCTCACTTGAGCTAAACACAATTCCATTTCCAATGGCCTATACACAATTATATTCCATATAATTGTGACATCATGCTAACACATAAAGTTCATGCATTAACCTATCCATTTCCACACAACTCAAGCCATTCACTTCAAACAATTTCATACACCCAACACATGGACGTTTATGGTTCAATTCACACAAATAGGGACCGTTTTAACGGGGCCCCATATCGTATCAGCGGCCGTCCGTGGGCCCACTCATCACACACGGTTCCACTTTGTGAACTAAATTCCATGACATTTCCTACCTCATACACATCAAATATAATTTATTGCATAAATTATGACCTACGCTCAAATGGGCCAGGACTGCATGCACCCGGGCCCCAAAATTTTCACACTTTGGTCCCAAGTTTTGGAACCGATCAAACGACCTCACCACGGCCTCAAATCAACCCAAGCATTACAAACACTTAAATCAAGAGTGAAACCAAGAGGAGAAAACTCTACCTCATGGAGCTAAACTCCCAAAACCCACGGCTCACGCTGCAGTCCCGCCGTGAGAAACTTTCCCTTCTTGTCTCCGGCAAACTGACAATCGATCGACCGGATCTTAGAGAGAAGTCACCCTCTCTTTAAAAATATCAAACCTAACTTTCTCGCATCATCCCCGTCGGTGCCACGCAGACGCTTGGCTTTTCAATTTGAGAAGATGACCACTATTCAAAATTTTGTCTTATTATCTCATTAAACTTTCGCTTAATTCCCATGGTGTCCCTTCTTCTGGATTTTTGCCACTTGGCACTATCTAGGCCGTCCATTTCCATCATCTCTCTACTCATCCAACATGCTTCACATGAGTACATGTAGTGGGTGACTTTTGTCACATCACATGTCGTCTTACGGCAACCGATACTCGGTGCCTCAAAAAACAAATTCTGTCTATCTCGAAATTCGACGAAATTCGACGTATTAGCTAGATTTCGCGAGACGATTCCAATGGTGAAGTCCGTTTCGTCATCAGAGATCTAGAAAAATTTCGGATTTTTACCAAAATTACGATTTTGCTCTTTTTGAGAAAATTGGAATTTTCTCGGGTCTTGTAATTTGGATGGGGGTTACTATGATATTCTATTTCGAAAATGTAAAACGTTTATAATACTATGTATGCACAAATTCCTTCGGGCTCCGTTTGGAACTTGAAAAATACTAAGGAAAGAAAAAAACTAAGAAAAATAATTTTCTGATCATGTTTAATTTCAATGTGGAAAATATAAAGAAAATCAAATATAATCAAAATTTGATATATTTTTAAATTTATTGGCCTTATAATAAAGATAAACAAATAAAATAAGCTTGAATAAATATATATAATTAATTTATTAAGTTTAACTATTTTTTTATTTTCCTATAAATTTTATTTCTTCCACTTTTACTCTATTTTTCCTTTATATTTTCTTTCTTTACTACTTTCCGATATAGGTGGCAATTCGAGAGTACAGGCTGAGCTTGGCTGAGCCAACATCGGGCCGAACTAAAATTGAGCTTGGCAAAAATTGGCCTAGCTTTTGCTGCCTAAAATATACAGCCCTGGCCACCACAAATCCAAGTGGCCGCCAAATTGCCTTATAAAACAAAATTCATGCGGGTTGAGCAAGGAAAAATTTGGCCTGGTTTTTCGGTCAATAAATTAATGGCCCGACCCTAATTTCGTGGGCTAGCACTAACGGGTCGAGCTAAAATTGCCAATTTACTTTCGAAGTTCCAAATCGAGCCTAACTTTGTATAAGCATTGTAAAAATCATGAAGATTATTGGGTTTAGAAAAGACAATATCTATATTATTCAACATTAGTTCATTTGTAGCAAAGTCTAAAAAATAAATATATTATGGAAGCAAATACTGAAAAATAAATATATCATGGAAAAATGAAGAACAATGAAAAAGAAAGTCTGCTCAAGCACTATATAATAATTAAGCTAGAGAAATTAAGGAAACAAGATGATTAACTCTACAAATCAATCTACACTGATTCATTCACACCAATCCAAACATGGAAACAAGTTCATATCTCTATTTTGTGGCTACATTAATGGTCGTGGTAAACAAAGTATATAAAAACTAATCCAAAACCAAAACTATATATCCCTAAAACACAACCGCCTCCCATGACTTTTCCACCAAAGATATTTTTTTCAAAAGATATAATCAAGAGAACAAGGATTGCCCATTTGTCTAATTCCAATCAGAATAGACAATTTTTGGACTTAATCCAATTCATTCTATCCAATTGCTCATCTGGGTAAAGATCCTTGCAAAGCTTAACTGATGGGGTATAAGAACTAAGATCGCTTCAGACGCTAATAGAGACTACCATTGATTTCATTTGTAACTGTAATTGAGTATCCTCCATTAAAGGCTTTGGAGAAGGAGGAAGAGCATACTTGGAGGGTTTCTGCTTAGCTTTGATTGATTTTGTGAGATTCATGCAGTTGGGTTTGTTCATATTTAATTTCCTTACAATCTCCATGGTCGCGCCAGACGAAGAGGTTGATTCTGAGCTTCCATCATAGAGAAAGTCCGAGCTCAGGTCCGAAGATGACCGGGAAATTCTCCCAACAACTGGGGATCTTGGATACATTTCGATTGGGACGTTGCTGTTGTTGTAAAACATAACATTCTACTTAAATGTAAACACGACATTCTTGTTATGTACTTATGTTCCACATCTCATAAAGGCTTTTTTTATTTTTTATTTGAAACATAATATCATAATTATCTTAGACACATTTTCTTTGTGTTCCTAATATGAGCTTTTATTTGTGAAATCTCGGTCTTTGTCCACAATAAATTGGTTTAAAATTGACAAATCCAAAAGTTATTTGTAAAACTAAC
Source organism: Tetrastigma voinierianum (assembly GCA_016808115.1). Taxonomy (NCBI): domain Eukaryota; kingdom Viridiplantae; phylum Streptophyta; class Magnoliopsida; order Vitales; family Vitaceae; genus Tetrastigma; species Tetrastigma voinierianum. The sequence continues at coordinate 364,316 of JAEQBH010007653.1, forward strand.
CTCTTGCAAAAATCATATTGAAAATGTCACTTTTCGGATGAAAATGACCTTGAAAGTGCAAAAAGATAAACCCTACATGATAATGGCATTCTCCATCCATCAAATTATAACTAGAGTGTAAATAAGCAGTTACTCGAGCTTGATCATAGAACACTCCAAATTTGACTCGCAGTTCGGAAATAATTTGAGTAGTTTGTTGAGTCGTACGTGTTAGAGTATCATAATACCCAATTCGAGATGTTTGTTAGTTTAATTGAGCTTTGCTGTTTTATTAATTGAGTCGAACTCGAGTCGATTTCAAATCGAGAAGAGTCGAGTCGAGTATATAATTATCTATTAATTTTTAATTGATTCCAGTTTTGTTGAGTCGAGTTTGAGTAACTCGACTATTTCTTGAGTTGAGTTCCAAACATCTAAGAAAAAAAAAATGTTTGGTCGAGTTTGAGTCTAGTTTGAGCTTTGAGTTTTTTAATCGAATTGAGTTCGAGTTTGACACTGTATCGAATAGCTCGACTCGATTACACCCCTAATTATAACTCTATCCTTAGGGGCATTTTTTTGTCTGAAATGCTACCTTTTTTTACATCCTTTAGATTTAAAAAAAAAATGTTAGTTTTACAAATAAGTTTTGAATTTGTCCCCTTTAAACTATTATCCCTTTATATATTTGATCTTACAATTTGGTTTAATATGTGGAATACAAGAATGTTATACTTGACGGGGTTACTAGATATTCATTTCGAAATGTAAAAAGTTTATAATACTATGTATGCAATAAATTTTTCAAGCTCCGCTTTGGAACTCCAAAAATACAAAGGAAAGAAAAATTAAGAAAAATAATTTTCTCTATGTTTAATTTCAATGTGGGAAATATAAAGAAAATCGAATATAATCAAAATTTGATATATTTTTAAATTTCATAAGCTTATATAATAGAGATAAATAAATAAAATGTTTGAATAAATATATGTACTACTTATTAAGTTTAAACCTATTTTTTATTTTCCAATAAATTTTATTTTCTTCAACTTTTCTTTATTTTCCGTTATATTTTCTTTTCTCAATACTTCTCCGATATAGGTGGCACTGAAAGTGTATAATGAGCCGGGCCGAGCCAAAGATCGGTCGAACCGAAATCGATCTTGGCCAAAATTGGCCCGGTTTTTTCAAGCCTAAAATATAGCAGCCCGGCCAGCCACAAAATCCAAGCGGGCCAGGGACAAATTGCCTCATAAAGGAAAATTTTTGGCGAACAAGCCAAGAAAGGCCTAATATGGCCTGGTTTTTTTGGGTCAATAAATTAATGACCCCGCCTAATTTTCAAAGGGCCAGTTAGCCCACCAGGTCGGCGCTCAAAATTGCCACTTACTTTCTTAGTTCCAAACTCCGGAGCTAACTTTCTTTGTATAAGCATTGTAAAATCGTGGAAGATCCTTGGGTTCTAAAGACAATATCTATATTGTCTAAAGATTAGTTCATTTTGTAGCAAAGATCGAAAAAATAAATATATTATGGAAGCAAAAGATCAAAATAATTATATTTCATGGAAAAATGAGAACAATGAAAAAAAGCCCGCTCGCTGTTATATAATACCAAGATTTGTAGAAATTAAGGAAACATGATGATTAACTCTTCAAATCAATCTACACGATTCATTCACACCAATCCAAACATGGAAAACAAGTTCATATCTCTATTTCAGGGTCAGCATTAATGGTCAGGTAAACAAAGTGCATCTAAAAATCCATAATCCAAAACCAAAACTATATATCCCTAAAACACAAACTGGGCTTCCTCCCATTATTTTTCCAATTCAATATTTTTCGCATATAATCAAGAAAAAGATAGCTGTCATTCTTATTCAATTCCAATTAGAATGCATAACCCTGACTTAATCCAATTCATTCCACCAATTGCTCACCGGGTAAAGATCCTTGCGCAGCTTAATCGATAAAGTATAAGAACTAGCATCGCTTCAGACGCTCATTAGAGATTGCCATCGATTTCATCTCAGAACTATAATTGGCATCCCATTAAATGCTTCGGGAGAAGGAGGAAGACATACTGAGGGTTTCGACAGCTTGACGATTCCGTGAGGATTCATGGAAGGTTTGTTCATATGATTCTCCTCTACAATCTCCATGGTTGCGTTGGTAGATGAAGAGGTTGATTATGAGCTTCCATCATAGAGAAAGTCCGAGCTCAGGTCCGAACATGACCGGGAAATTCTCCCTACAACTGAGGATCTTGGATACATTTTAATTGGGACGTTGTTGTTGTTGTAAAACATAACATTCTACTCAGATGTAAACACGACATTCTTCCTATGTACTTATGTTCCACATCTCATAAAGGCTTTTATTATCTCATATTTGAAACATAATATCATAATTATCTCATACACATTTTCTTCAGGTTCCTGTCATTTTATTTTTATTTGTGAAATCTCTTGCCTGGTTTCCACGTGAAATTGGTTTAAAATCGACAAATCCAAAAGCTTTATTCAGAAACTAACCTCTCGCAAAAATCATATTGAAAATGTCACTTTTCGGATGAAAATGACCTTGAAAGTGCAAAGATAAATCCTTACATGATAATGGGCATTCTCTCTCATCCATCAAATTATAACTAGGGGTGTAAATAAGTCAAGCTACTCGAGATCAATCATAGAATACTCAAATTTTACTCGGAGTTCGAGCTGAGTTTGAGTTTCTTGTCGAGTCGAGTTCGAGTATCACAATACCTAATTCGAGAGGCTTGCTAGTTTAATTGAGTTTGACTGCTGTGTATTAATTGCTCTAACTCGAGCCGAAATATATACTATTTATTGATTTGAGTTTTGTTGAGTCAAGTTTGAATAGCTCGACTATTTCTCGAGTTGAGTTCTAAACATCTGAAAAAAAAGTTTGTTCGAGTTCGAGATTGGACTATTTGACTGTGAATGATCCCAGAAGATGTCCCTAATCTTTCACAATTTGTTAAGGAATTACTTTGACCATGTGCATTGTTTTTCAGGATTTTTACTAACATTACTGCTACGTAAAATGCCCCAAAAGCCTTATTTGTTCCTTCAATTGTCTTAAATCTTGATATTCAACTTCATTCAAGCTTGGTCCTGCAACTTCCCTCGTTTCAATTCATTTAAGCCTAATCCAATGCATCTAATATAACATTGTTTGACTCTTCAATAGCTGTTGCGCTAATTCATCATTTAAAGCTTAAACAAAATGAACTCATTATTTTCTTGACACACCAAGTATGACATACACAACTTGATTCAATCAATTCAATGCAACCAAACAATCCACAAATTCCTACCAAATCCATTATACAAATCAGACTCTTTCAATTATTTGATAAACTAAACTAAACCACAATCTATGAAACCGTTAACAAAAGGCTCAGAGAATTTAACACATAATTATTCAATAAGTGGTTTTGAGCTTTTTATTAAGAGGCAGAGGAGTGATTACAATCAACTATTGGGGAGGCAATAAT
>JAEQBH010007654.1:0-131627 GCA_016808115.1 Tetrastigma voinierianum
ATAAATGGGCAAGAGTCTTTCAAATTTTCGCACTAATTTTTTTTTTTTTTCACTTTAATTAAATTTTTTTCATTTATTTCCAAAGAATTGGAAAAATCATAAAAATCACTAAAATCTGGGCTCTTTTTTTTTCTCTTTACACTCAAATAAATTTACAAAATTTATTTTCTTCAATTTTGCTAATCTTGTAAAATCCTAGAAATTATTTTTCTCATCCTTTACAACCAAACAAATTTAAAATTTTATTTTCTTTTTCCAGTTTTTCCACTGAAAAAAATTTTCTCCACTCAAATAAATTTATAAATATTTATAAATATTTATTTTCTCCATTTCCTTCAATCCTCATCCAATAAATTTATAAAAATTTATTTCTTCAGATTTTCTTCAACTTAGAAAATTATTTTCATCACCTAATAGGCCAAATAAATTTATGAAATTTATTATTTTCAATTTCTTTTCCAGTTTTTTTTTTTTTGTACACTGTACAACTCAAAATGTTTTCTACACATTCATGTGCTAATCACCAAGCACACACATATTCCACAACACACATAAAACATGGCATACACACCATCACACAATAATTCACCAAATCACACAAAACACACATGCCGTGTCTTAGTTTTGTTTCGTGCCTTTTCCTAGGTAATCTCATTAAATTTAAACTCAACATCGAACCACACCTAGTGGTGATGTTTTTACATTTCCGTGGCCTAAGCCCAAGCCTCTCCATCCCTAGGCTTCCACACCTACACTCCATCCCAAACCACCGGTACGGTGATGGATACCCAAACCAGCCCTTGTGGTATTCGATACCTAAGCTCCGATACCAAGTCGTGACGCTCAAAACTCCGGGGTCCGCTTGACTACCCGTCAACCCGCTGAATACTGCGGAATGTCGTGACCTCGACATTTTTCACAGTAAAACGCGCAGTCTCCTTTGTACCGAGCTCAATCGCAAATACAAAATCTCATAAAAACCTCGGGTCCCAACATCAATCACCGATTACAAACGGCCTCTCTCGGGCCCAAAACCAATACTAATCACACTATATCCAAAATGTTTATATCTTACAATATTCCAACTATATCCATAATGCAAGAGTTAATGATTTACTTTATACAACACATATATTAAAATGAGAAGCATTCTAATACATGTAACATCAACAAAGCCATATCTCTACTTTCTTCTAGCGCTCAGCCCCCAGATCTAGCCGTCTCCTCGCACGCCTCCCGCATTCGTAAAAGGGGATCCCACGACTTCCGGTGAGCTAGCCCGCGCAGAGAATCGCCTCTACGGGCCATACTTCACCACCTAAGTGCAATGTTCCAATTTAAACACACATTCAAGCAAATGCATGATCCTACTTGAATGTCTACATGACTAACTCGCATCCCAGTCCCATCGATTTCCACACTCGCCTAAGCCTCGTATGAGAATTCATTATATTATTAGTGGACAACCCTCCTGGCGTATATATATCAATCGGGCCGCTCCGACGATTGATATATATTAATTGTTTGTGGACTAAATTCCTCCGATGAATATATCAATCGCTTACCCGATTTGCTGATATATTATTTAGTTCATGGATTCATCCTCCGATGAATAAATATCAATCGGGCCAAGCCCGACTGGGCGATATATATATTATTTAGTTTTGACTATCCTCCGATCATTTAATATTTTAGACTACCCGAACCACTTTCCTCTAGACTATCTCATGCACTAACTCCTATAATCCTAGGATGTTCTAGGCATATGGAACGACGTGATTGCCAATTCCAATACAGTTCAAACCACATGCAAATATATATACCCGAATATATTTACATAAAAATTATATCATACAACATGTTGCGAAATTAGCATTTCAAACCACCAAAAAATTGTTCACTAGCTAATGTTCAAACACAAGCAAATTTATCTAATTCATTTAACCACTAAACACATAATTTTACGAAATTATATTCTAGAACACTATTTCGGGAATAGTGAAACTTCTAAGAGCCATTCCGAAAATCACAAATCAACGGTTCACCTTGTGAACCCGCAATCCACGGCCATTTACGGCCCAATCCAAATCAATCCATGATTTAAAGCAAATATTTTGGAATTAAAACACCCAACAGCCCTCTAAATTCTTCTGGGCAGTCACGGCCAACACATAAAATCCCAAATAATTTCTAACACTCCGTCCTATGTTTCAGGATCTGACCAAACGGCCCTCATGGCTCAAACCAACCGAAACAATTTAAAAACACTTAAATACGAATAAAACCCAAGAGTGAGAATCCTACCTCGATGGGAAATAAGAACTCACTAAAAACTCCGTGAGTCCACGCTGCAGCCCGTCTGGCTGTGATCATTTCTTTCCTTCTCACCTTCGGTCTCGCCGACGGCCTGACGGCCGATATTCTAGAGAGAAGGAGACACCATTATCTCTCTAAAAAACGCTTTCATTTTGGCTACTGAGGTTCTTGGTTCCTCAAAAACTCAGTTCTCTGTCCTTCCAGGCTTCCGATCTCTTGAAGAGGCATTTATCACCATCTCACACTTGAAGACTGTTTCAATTTTAATTACTCATTTCCTCCACTTGATATCCCACACTATCTCCCGCCGTCCATTTTCCCCGTTTCAAGATTTATTCCACTCATACCACTCACATAGATAATGAAATATATTGGATATGTGGCTTTTATCAAAGGATCTAAACTGACTGATAAAACATCCTCCAAACGCCATGTTCTAAAATATGTTTGACTCCACCTGCTCGCCAGAAACATAAAATTTACATACAACTGAGATAGCTCTACAGACATCTCCAATGCAACCGCTTTTGTCATCCATGCCAGGAGGACTGACTCATTTTAATTTCAACCGCAATGGCACCATAAATCAAACTGATTTATTTTACTCATTCCAAAATCGGAATTTCAAGTCCATGTATGTCTGAGACTTCACTTTAGTATCTCATTGTCTAACTTAGACAAACATGTTAACTGTCTAATGTTTGAAGCACAGCTCAATTCATGTGTTTGATGTGAACTATTAGAACTCAAATTGTACCGCCCCATCAAAAGTGCTACAAAACTAGAGAGTTTCTTTGATAACAGAGGGAAGTGGTAAGGGTGTTAAATCACATTAATTCACATTATCTTATGCTTCCCCAAACTGATGCAAATCACTGACAGTTACAACAAAATAGTTTATAATTACTCTGGCTGCTGCATGAGCCTGAAGCTCAGTCATTATCGAGCAACGATGCAAACATAAAATCGCAATTGTCTCATGAACTAAAACTCAATGATTCCAATATATGAGTATTATATCTTCTTCACGAAATCACACAAATGATATGGAAAAGTAACAAAGGAGAAATGATTTATGGCTGATTCAGAAAAACACTATGATAAAAACGAGAAATATCGCTAAAGATATTTATCATGTTTAGTGTTGAGGTGCAAAAAGAAGATTTAATCGGATCTTTATACCGGGACTTTAATTTTATCATTTTATCACAATGTTTAAAACGGATTGGTCTATTCAATCGATTAATCCCGTTAACTGATTTACGAAAATCTCAGTTTGATTTACGAAAAAGATCGTTGACTTTACACAATCAAACTGAATAACCCGCCAACATGGAACTATTTGAACTAATTAGTTCATGATTTCATAATCAACTCAGATTCACCTCAATCTTATAAGTTTGAAATCATCATTTGAATGCTTTTAAGACACTGAAGCTACTGCTTTTATCTCTTATGATAAAGCAAACGCATCTTTTTTGAGTTTGTTCCTCTCTCTTCCATCCCATCTTGAGCACCCTCACTCATCATTTCTGATCACATCCTGTATATTCTTCCAACCATATAATATTTCTTCTGATTGTTTGAAGCACTTATGAGTATACTGGAGCATGGTCACATAATCCCAGTTCTGGCAATGCCTGTAAAAGATGGTTTTGCAATGAGATATAAAAGATGAGATTTGATTTCTTTCTAATTACTCTATGTTATTTATTTTCTACACCGTATCATCAAACAAAAATTTGTAAAATCAAATAATCTCATCAGATCTATTACTTTACACTTACAGAAAAATTGATTTATTTAAAAAACACTGTATAAAATGATAAAAATAGTAGAGAAATTCCTGATCTCTATATGAGAACTCTGATTATGCATCTCATTTGATTTAGATTATGATACAGGTAAGATATATATAGATATACATGTATGATATATATATATGTTTCCTAAGATAAAGAGCTCCCATCAGACTAACTTTAGGTCCTATCTCTTTATGTCACGTTTTAATCACTAATCATGGTCTCCATTACAATATTATAACGAGATTTATCGGTATTAATTGAAATAATTTTCGGAATTCTGGTATATATATGATTATGGTCCTTTTAAAGGCAAGATCGACGCAGAGGAATTAAGTGTTACACCGCCATAGTTTGTTTCAGAAATATTTTAAGAATGAGTTTATTCTCTTATTAAAAATATTTCTCCTTGCAATTTCCTTTACACTGTTATAAAATTATATGTTTTTAGAAATAATAAAATATTCATATAATGATTTCAGAGATTTATGAAAATTATAATTATTCATATTATATTAAAAAATGATAAATCTATAGGTATAAACTTTATAAAAATGTTTAATAAATAGAAGAGCTGTTGTCAAAAATTTTATAAAGATTTTTCATTTTTATGTTCAATTTTTATTTTAATAATATATAAATGATTTATTTTATGATGTCACCAGTTAGACCACCTGTTGGACCAGTGAACCATTAACATGTAACTTTTTCGATTAAAACACTGGGTTGGTTTTTAAACATTGTTATTTATATTGAAACATACTCATGATTTTATAAATAAATATTTTGAGGGCATTTTTTTCTAATACAATCAAGTTAGGTCCAAGTGATACTAGTATGACTTATAAAGAAAAGTAAGGGAAAGCCATATCTTGTCAGAATTAAAAGTGGCTATATATAGCCTTATAGTAATACAAAGTTAAAACAAAGGCATCCTACCAAAGAAAGCAAAAGAATCGGTCGCTTCCTAAACAAATAGGAATTATTTAACAAAAGAAAACTAAGTCTACTACAATCATAAATTAAGAAAACTAAGTCTACCGCAATACCCCTCCCTTAAACTAATATCATATCCATCGATGCATGGATTTTAGTCAAATCCCAATAAGTTCTTGCAATCTTTTCAAAATTAATAGCTTTATATTTGGCTTAGTCATAAGATCTGGCTGTTTGTCTTTTAGTTCAACAATAATCCGCCTTTACTGTCCTGTATCTTGTGTAAGGTCTCAAGAAAATGAACTCGAACATTGATGTGTTTGCTTCACCCACGATACGTGATTGCGAAAGGTCAGATTATTAGCTATTGTTGCAATAAATTGCGCTGTGTCACTTTGAGATTGACTGCTGCTCTAATATCCTTCAGAACTATATAGCCCGGTAAGCGCAAGAAGTTGCTGCCACACCATGTTTGTAGTGGATGTCGTAAAGAGGACCAAGATACAGCTCCCGAATCCAAGAAAATACAGTCATGCTCTCAATCTTCTACATCTCCTCACAATTCACTATCTAGTAATCCCATTGCTGGTGGTTCTTTTCTGCACAAACATACTAATGCATGAGTGCTTTGACATACCTATAACATGCTTATGGTTGAGATTAGTTGTAGAGATGAGCCATGTACCAACTAAGAAGATTGACCACAAACATCAAATCTGGTCTAGTGGAGGTTAAATACATCAAACTACCCACTACTTGTTTGTAAAGAGTATTAACCATGGGCTATCCCATGGGATATTTCATCAACTTTGTTCTTGGAATAATGGGATTAAAAGTAATAAAATGCAATCAACTACGGAAATCTCTTTAGAACATCACGAGTGTATTTTTGTTGATAGAAAAATCCCATTATCCCCCTGCAAGATTTCTAACCCAAGAAAATACCTCATTTTTCCCAATTACTCATTTCAAATTCTTGCATCATATAGTGTTTAAAAGAAATGAACAGAGATTCATCATTCCCAGTAAATATAAGGGCCATGCATTTTGAGTCGTAATAAATAAGAATAAATTGAATAGTGATCTTATGTGGGTACAGGAGCAAAACTTTCAGAGTTAACTCCATATTGCCAGAGAAAGTATCCCTTTGCAACAAGTCGGGCCTTATACTTGCCAATTTTCTTACTCATGTTCGTGATTTTTCTTGTATACCCATTTAACTCCAATTGATTTTGTCAATTCCCAAGTATTGTTTTTTTTTTTTTTTTTGCAACCAAAAAAACCAAGAAAGGAACTTGGAATTCAACGGTCATTTTCAGTATGAATGTCTTAAGAAAAATAGGATTCAAGGATGGGAGGAGACAAAGTCCCACTTTGTTGAAAACCAAAGAAGAGATGAGATGCTCCTTAGACATATATTGATGCTTTACTAAAGCAACCGATGAGATCAGATGGTTCGTAGATTCTGATTCAAAGAATCATATGTGTGGAAAAAGTGTGGAAATTGTCTTCTCACCTGATGACACTTTCGAAAAGTCGATCAAGCCGCACGCCCCACTTTAGGGGTCCCGCTGACAACCCGCCATTAACCTCGAAATTTCTTTCTTGCAGACGGCTCAGACCTAAGTCTTGTAAGATCGATCTACACTACAACTCACCCATGGACACCGAGTTACTGACACCACTTCCATACTTCCTTCACTGGGACTCATTCATTCATATTTAAATTTAAAATATGAAAAGAAAATGAATAATTACACCATGTGGGTCCGATCACGGCTCCTTTTATAATAATTACATACTCCGATTATTTATATTAATAGTTCAGTGAATTTTATAAAAAACCTTATATACAAAACACTTTTACAAAAAATGTTCCTCAAGACCATATGTTAGCCTCCTTCGCAATCACAATCCTCCGTTTCTGAGCTCAAGCCTCCCCGTACACTTTTATAATTCGAAGTGGTATCTCCACGACATGAAAGAACGCCCAGAGAAAAATTCTCCTACAAGGGCTACTCCATACCCAAAATACACATGCAATGGCAACCACAAAACGCTCAATCACATTCCATATAAAATAATGCAATACTATATGAAATATTACGTGTCACGCATGAGATGAGACTCTCATGCTCAACCCGAGTCCCTATCGACTTCGCACTGCAATGCAAAGTGTGAAAAACTTAAACATCAGGTTTCACCCCAATGACTTAAACTATTGAACAACCCCTCCAATATTCACTTGAATTTTTTATCAAATCCCGTGTGTCAGTTTCACGGGCCAAGTCTTTCTGGTTCACATCAGCCTCACCGCCCGTGATCATGTCTAACCACATATAAATTAGGGGGATGGACTCAACTAATTAAGACAACTGCTAAGAATCTTATACCCTCGCTAACCTCTCCATCATATCTATGTGATCAGTCCTTTAAGGCAGCCACAAATGCATCATCGAGAAGCTCATAGTATTTATCGTAACATGCAAAATTCTCAGGACTAATTCACATTAATCACTCCAATATCCCATGTCACGTCACAAACAAATATTTTCTCCTCTAAGACCATGATATTCTGACTTTAAAAAGGGGGCATTGTGAGTACCATGGCTTTTTGACCTAAATCATACTATCTAATAGCCAAGCTTTCTCACTCGCCCATTTCGATTCAAACCCAACAAAATCTAAAATAACCTGCTACTCTCAAACCATGCAGGGGTTGCTTAGACGGGAAAAATCCTTGCCTTGTCTGAAGCCCCGAGTTCCCCAGCCGACCGTACTGTCGTCTACAAGATATTCATCCATAGATCTCTTTAATCTTACTACGCCCAAACATAATCCTGGGTCAAGGGAATCGGGCCTTTAATAAGGAAATTCAAATTTTATCAATAGATCGGAGATATTATCCCCTCCATAATAATGGAGAATTAGTCTCGATATGAAGGAGAGGTTCTATCGCCAACATGATTTGGATTATTTTCATAAAATCAAGGAGAAATTCAAGTATAAACGAAACCCCCCTCCCGAAATAGCAAAAAAATAAATTCGCCTGCACAATCGCTTCCCCGATCTTCCATCCTTTCGGGCTAACTTAAGCATCGAGAGGAGGCGCATCGCCACCGTAGTCTCCTTAACTTTACAAGTTCACGCCATCTTGCCGACATGCCCAAAGGCCAAAATGAATTAGGTACCAACACATGTTACTCATAATCTTCCTATTATCATAACTCAGCCTTAGGCCTCTCTTTGGAACCCAAATCATAACTCAGCCTTAAGCCTCCTTTGGAACTCGCTGCTTTGGTTTTATCATGGAAAGTATAAAAGAAAATTAAATATAATTAAAATTTTACGAAATTTTAAATTTCTTAGCCTTATGTAATAAAGAAATAAATAAAGTGAGTTCGAATAAACATATAGAATTAATTTATTAAGTTTAAACTCTATATTTTATTTTCTTTCCAAACTTTTCTTTCCTTTCCACTTTTCCTCTTTGTTTTCTTTCCTTATTTACTTTCCAAATTCTGTAGATGTAGCCTTAAGGCTTATTTGGTTCCTATTTTTGAAAATAGTTTTGTGTTTTCTAGAACAAAAAAATAATGGGAAAAATAATGAGAACATTGAGAACCAAACGTGGATCCCGTGTTTGATTGTTTTCCTTGTTTTTTCAGGAAAAAAAAAACAGTTTTCAAAAACTGTAACCAAATACTAATCTTCTCAATGAAAAAGGAGAGGTAGAGAATAATGATATGAGATGGTATTTCGCTAATGATCTATCAAAAAGATCGATGTTTAATTTAAATTATATATATATATATATATATATATATATATATATATATATATATGTATATATATATATATATATATATATATATATAAGGACTAGTACTTTGAAGAGGAGAGATATATAGTTAGGGTGTTCCAACATTGGCTGGCACAGGAAGTAGTGAAAGTAACATATAAAGTATCGGAGCCGTCCCGCATGGGCTTGGTTTGAAGAAAGCCTCAAATCATGTGTAGTGGTGATGAAGTTGAACTTGAAATGAAAATCAATATGTATCCGCCATGCCCACAGCCTGAACTAGCTCTTGGAGTTGAACCTCACACACACATGTCCACACTCACCCTACTCGGGTCCCCAATGATGTTCCGTGCCTTCAGTATGGAAAGACAATAATCGGGTTGTTGCTGACATTTGCCAAATGCTCTCTTTGTCCATGTAGAGATCAAATCGAGGTAAACAAAAAAATAATAAATAATCTAATTGGATTTTAAAATTGTACTTGAGTAGTAGTTTCACCATTTCGGGGCTCAGTTATTTATATAGTTTCTTTGTTTTTCATTTTTCCTTGTTTTTCAAAAATTGTAACCAAAAAAGCCTCCTAAGATTCAGTGGCAAAACTCGATAAATAAATATTCAGAGGTGCCGAGCAATGGAAGTACAAGAGTGTTCTTATAGAGTACAGTAACAAGGAAATTTGAACCCGGGCATGTCATGGCTGCTTTTGCACTACCCCATGATGCCATGGGATCGGCCCCTCTTCTCCGAGCTGGTCGCGAACAAAAACCCATCCAAGTATTCAACCAAAACATTTGCTGACTTCCGCTACTGCAAATTTAATAAGCTTCCACAATAAGACTAATATATTTACATTTATATATATATATATATATATATGCTTCTATAATAAGCATGCATTGGTGATTTGCATATTCGATCGACTTTGTTCTATTATTTATTTCATCTCGCCATCGTAATTTTCAAATTCATTTATGTTAATCAATAATGAAAATTTATAGTTCTACAAGGTTGATGATATAGTGCATTCAACCCTCTATCAACAATTTTTTCGTTGAGCTAGTCTTCCTCCATGATCTCCCCTCTTTGTCCGACTAGGGGTATCCTGTACCGTATATTTAGTCTTTTCCCCCTTTTGAAGTTTTCTTTTTCAACATTGTACTAATGTAAGCTATCTTGGTCTGAATTAACTTCTATTTCCCCATTATGATTAAGAAGAGGAGTGACACCGATAACGGTGCACACATCATCAAAACCAAATTTCAAGATATCAAACCCGATGTTGTATTCTTAGCCCATATTATATTGTTAGCATCCTTCAACATCCATATGTTCACTATCTGAGGAATTGAAAAAAGTTATCTACCAAGCATAGAAATCATCTCAACTCCACAAAAACATGTAGTTTTTATCATATGAACTGTGCTTAGAAGAAAAATCATCCTAAAAGTTTTCTTCTTCCAAATGTGGTTGTTTATGATTAGCTCACAATTTGAATAATTGCCATGTTTATTGGCTCTTGTCCAATAAAACACATTATTGACAAGTAGTACACAATTTGTGATAGGATAAGGGCAACATTGATCAATGACTTTCCATGGACGAGAACTAGCTTCATCACCATTTGACAAAGTAAGAATTTCACACCTTAAATGTTATAACTAGAACTCGATTCACTGAGTGAACATATGTATCGCTTGTATTCTTTATCGACATAACATCCACAACCAGCTCCATGATCATCATGATGATGAACCTCTACTTAAACTCACAAATTCTTTTATATGTGGTTGTAAAGGTAGAAATAAATTCTCATAGACAAAATATATTAACATAAACTGTAAGGCAATTTTATTACCGATGTAATTCCATCTATATATTTCGTCAACTCTTTCCTACCTTCCTTTCCAAGTCCATGGAGGTTCAATGAATAAATTGCCACTCATTGTCATCGCTGTTAGAGTCATTCATCTGTAGTATCTGAGGATTTTTTTTTCTTGATTTCTAATGGTAAAAATCAAGAAAAGCAGGATTTGAGATCAAGTTGCACCAATGTTTTGATACACACATAAATCACATGCATCTTTCTACAAGAAGTCTTCTATAGTATGTGAAACTTGACATCTCTCGAGGTTGCATATTCTTCCTCATGTGTTTCTTTGATGATTGATATATCAAACTAGATTGTTTAATGAAAGGCTTGACATGTTTAACCTAAGAATGAAGAAAGTAAATGTGAATTAAGTTAAAAACATAAAAATAAAATAAAAAGTGCTTATGAAATCCTAAACATGAGTACCATTAATTGTAGATTAAATACTAGCTAGCTAAATAAAATTAGACTATTTGGATGTGGGAAAAAGAAAACTACAATAAAGAAACACACAAAATAACTAAGATCGGGATCACTTCAAATATTGTTTTAGAGAATAATTAGCTAACCTGATCTCCCATATATTATATTAAAACCCAAACGAAGGTTTTATGTTTAAAGCTGTGGGAATTGTACTAAAGTGGGAAAAATCAGCGAATTGGCCTTTGTCCGTTGATCAATGGTCCTCGACATTGAAAGTTGTGGACAAAAGCCGTTATGATCACTATGCATCCAGATACTGGCCTTATCTGACAACATCTGTAATCATTTTGCTTTCATTTTCTATCAAACTACTAGCCATCTAGAAATAGAAAATGTGCATAACTTTTATCCTTAGTCACCCTTTGTCGGTAGCCTAATTAGCCTATTTCTTTGTCGACTACAATATTCTGGCCATTAAATAATTCTTCATTTGATAACCCCGTTTACCCATAGTAATGCGGTGATCATCAATAGAATCGTATTATGAGCTACACAAATCGGGGGTGGACGGTGGGTATGATATAAAATAAAATAAATAGCAAAATAAAGAAAGAAAGGAAAACAAAGAAAATAGAAAAAACAAAAAGTGTGGGAAACAAGAGTAAGTTTGATTTGTGAGTTCTTAATTGAGAATAGGTATGAAGGGTGTTTTAACACATAATATCATAAATTCAATTGGTTTTGAAGCTATTGACTAAAAGCTCATTAAGACTCGGGAGAAAGCTTATGGAATCAAACATTACACTACCATATAACTCATGTTTATATTGTGGAGGGTGCTGAGTTACGGTGGACAATGTCAAGATCGAAAAGCAATAAGGTTAGGGGCGATGAGAAGTATTGGTGGAAGCTGAATGAAATTTAGGAAGAATGATGACTATGAACTTTAGCTAGAAATTTTATTCTTATTCGCTTACTAACTTTGGCCATACATTATAAGCTTAAAAATGACCTAATGATCCTAAGCATTGATTCACTTAATTAGTGAAGAGTAATATGAAAATGAGCATGGAGCTCTAAAACATCCATTATACAAAGATCCACTATAACAATTGCTTACAACCATACCGGAAGGCACTTGCTAGTTAAGGCAAGACTTCACACACTCACACACGCAAAGAGAGAAAATCAAAGCTAAGGCAAAATCAACTACGGGGTTGAAATTCCACTCAATCATGCCACCTTAAGTTTTCTCCATACTATCAGATTATGTGAGATCTTTGAGGCTATCTAGCAATTTAAATCAAGTCAATACTCACTCTTTTCAATTTCATTTTATACCTTCATTTTTATTCACTCTTATTTTCTTTTATTTCTTGTTTCGGTCGAAAGCACTACAAAATATTAGGTTTAGGGGTATTTGATAAGTGAATTTTATACTCATTTTATTGATATTCTTTAGTTCTAAAGGTTTTTATGAGTGTTTTGATGCATTTTAATTTGATTTTGGTAGCTAGATTAATCTTGGAGAGCAATGACTTAAAGTGGAGCAAAGTTAAGGATTGGAAGCACAAATGCTTGAGCTGTGGCACCCCCGGCGCTTGAATCCCTAGAATGAATAGCAAGGGTAGCACCCTAATGCTTCAACACAATACCAATTTGAATCAACAAGAGTGGATTAAACAGTAGCACCGGCCCAACACTTGAACAATGGCACCCAGGCATTTTCTTCACATGAACCTCAAGCCCATAAAATTTAAATTTGGCCTTTTAAAGCTCATAAGAGAGGAGACTATAAATAGAAGTTGTTGTGGTTTCAAAAGGTGCTGGGTGGCTGACAATCAAGGCTCTATTTTTAGAGAGAGAAACAAACTTGAGAAGAGAAGATTTCTACTATATCCCTAGTTTTTTCTCTCTCTCATTATGACTCTCTTTACATATATGTTTCTTTATTCACCTATGATGTTTTAGATTTTCTAGGGCTACTATGTGTAGCTAGATTATGAATGTTTGAATTTTATCTTAGTTTTTAATTGATTGATGTTTTTAGTCCATATCTATATTGAGTATTTCATTCTTCCTTATAATGATTGTGGGTAATTGGGTATTATACACATGATTGGTGATTCAATCTGAGATCAAGAAGCGATGATTGAATTTGACCTTGAATGATATACCATATGATTATCATTGAGTAGAGATATTTATGAGATTATATGTGGTTTTATGATTTTGTGAAACCCGAAAAGCCGCATTATTTTTTTTTTTCTTCAAATGAGCGCACCGGTAATTTTGCCGGGACGGGTACAACAAAACTCTAGATTTTTCTCTAGACCTCAGATGACGAAACGGATCACGCCATTAGAATCATCTCGCGAAATCTAGTAGAACCAAACAAACTATGTCGAATTCCGAGACAGTCAGATTTTTACGTATTTTGAGGCCGGACAAGCCAATCAGGGGGTGACACGTGGCACGAGAGTGCATGCCACATGGCACCAGGATTTGGGAAAACTTGGCACCTAAGTGGCCAAGTGTCATAATCCTAGAATGCATGCAAATTAGTGGGAAGTAGTTAGTGCATGGCTTGGCATGGGTGACACTTGCCATGGCTTGTACCATGTGTCAAGCAGCATGAGAATTGGTATTGTGTAGTGGAGAAATCAGAACTGAAGGGCTTCTTCCGCTGGTTAGATCAGTCCTAGAGAGGAAGAGAGGAAAATCATAAAAGAGAGAAGAGAAGGAAAGCAAAGGGAAACCAGAAAAGGGAAGAAAGGAAGGGAGAAAGGAGGAGGAGCCGTAAATCCTCCATTGTTGCTAGTTTGAGGGACTCCAAATTTCATCCTACACACTACAAGAGGTGAGGGATCTTTCCTCTTGGTTATTTCCTGTTTGGGGCCATGGAAATGGCATTTGGTTGAGTTTGCTGCGTGATTGTTTGAATGAATAAATATGCTGAATTTGTGATGTTGTAATTGCTGAATTTTCTGGTTTTAAGACTGAAATTGTGATGTTGTACTTGCTGAATTTTTTGGGTTTGAAGACTGAATTTGTGATGTTGTACATGTTGTTTTTTTGGGTTTCTAGGACAGAAAACTCAGTTTGGTGTATTATTGTATGCATGACTAACATGCAGAATGTTCTGGGTTTTTAGACCTAAGAAATCCAATTTGGTGTATTTTTTGTATGAATGAAAACATGCAGAATTTCATTTTCATGCATGACTAACATGTAGAATCTTAGTTTTTAGATCAAAGAAACTCAGTTTGGTGTATTATTGTATGCATGAAAAACATGCAGAATTTTATGGGCTTTCATGCATGACTAACATACAGAATGTTTTAGGTTTTTAGACTGAAGAAAACTCAGTTTGGTGTATTATTGTATTTATGAAAAACATGCAGAATTTTATGGGCTTTCATGCATGACTAACATGCAGAATTGTTTCTGGGTTCTTAGACCGAAAGAAAATCAGTTTGGTGTATCATTGCTTGCATGGTTAACATGCAGGATTTTTTTTGGGTGTTAGTCCTGGTTGTTTAGGCCATAACTTCTCCATCCGAACTCCGATTTGGGTGTTCTTGGATTCTATGGCAAGTTCATGGAGTCCAGAATCTAGCCATGTGTCATTCAGTTGAAATAGGAAGCCACATCTGTGCCAAAAACTGGAGTAATTGTTATCAATATGGGTGTTTCAAAAACATTGGTTGTAATGTGTTGTGCTTGAACAGACCACTTCTTGGTATGTAGCAGCTATGATTGACATACTATGTCTCGCCTTGGGAATAGAGTTATGGCATTACTTGCCTAAGTAATGGTGGAATTATGTTAATACATGCTTGAAGATGCTGATATGAAATGAACCGAATGATATAAGATGTAGTGTGAGTATGCTTATGTGATGTTCTTATTTGAATGTGTGGAATATTAACATGATCGCATGTTTGTCAGATGTTGAACCTAATATATGAAATGTTGTATGCATTAGACATGAGTGTTCATAGCACACACAAAGTGTACCTGTAGAATGTCCATGTAGAGGTCTTCATATTACTGGTCATGCATTTGAGTTCAAAGGACACAAATTGTACTGTAATGGTACCTTAACACCACATTACATGAGAGTGCGTACATGGTACTGATTTGGCACTGCGTTTGGTGTTGAATCGTGTGGGCTTAGGAATGGGACGAAGTCCAATTGAGTTCCACAACGTTAAACGAAAATGAAAAAAATGAAATGTGTCGGGCGTAGAATATAGGGGATAGATACCCCCCTCAGGTGAAAAGCTTGAAAACCTAGTTAGACAACAGATTCACCTAAGGGAGTCCGAAAAATTCGGAGGGTGTAAGACCCGCGGTGAGACCCCGAAAAGTCTCAAGGCCCAAAAAGACACGAAACGATCCAATAACATCACATAGACTACTGGGTTGTGAGATGGGAGTCAAATCGACTCGCACTAATTTCCATTGGCACTTGTATCGGGTGGTGAGTCGGAGGTTGACCCGGTGACTGGGCATGTAAAGTGTCAGCCTCATACATGCATGTAGATTTTTCCATGATAGGATAACATGTATGCACAGATTGGTTGTTGGTTTGACTGTGAAATGATCATTTACATGTGCACCTAGGTGGGAAATAGCCCTTATAGGATTTATCCCTACTGGGCGTTAGCTCACCCCGTCTGTGACGCCCCAAAACCCGGGGGTCCGTTGACTAACCGTCAACCTGCGGAAAATCTATACATCTTGTATCACGAGACGCATACCTGAGTAAAAATGGCCTCTTGGGCCCACAAACCAATACTCAAAATAAATATCCCAACTATATTCTCATAGTTTCCATGCCTGTTCTACAAAAATTTTATACATATTTACAAAATATTTACTTAAAGCCACATTTCGGCTTTCTTCTCAAAAGATACCTCTACCGCGCACTGGCCTCCCGGATAGTCCTTGTACTCGAAGGGGGTCCTATGACGGGTGAGCAAAGCCCGGAAAGTTTTCCTACAAGGGTTACTCCCACCTAAAAATGCAGGTATCTAATGGCATATATAAACAATCAATCACATTCCATAAAAATTATTTAATGCTATATGAAATGTCTATATCATGCATGAGATGCGACACCTCATGCTCACAACCCGAGTCCCAACCGACTCCCTCACACCTTGAATGCCAAGTGTGAATAAAACCAGTCACACACCATGACTAAACCATTGGAGACCCTCCAATTTTATTTATCAAAACCTGTTTTTGTTTATTTTGTGGGCCACGGATTTCCGGGTTTACACCGCTGGACGCCACATGCCTTTTCAACATTTTTACGAACTTACATCACCGGGATTCATGGCTAACCATGAATAACATTTGGGACTTTCACCCTAGGGGGGGATCTACCCCAACTTGCTCCGCCCAAAACATGTAGTTTATCATTTTGATCATTTTACACACTGCGAATTTCTACCTTGACTTCTCATTCCAGCATTTTCCCGGGAAAGTTCACGACCCATCTCTCACCAATGTCGGGTGAATAAACCTTACCCTCGCACCCACGCCCGACTTGACGCTGATGTGACCATATGTAATGCATGATGCCAATGCATTTCCTCGTTAAGCATTGCATGAATGAGCACTAAGGAAACGCTACACATGGACAATTATAAATTTTTACATATAATCTACCTCCATGCAAATCATATTAATACATCAAATAGCATGCATCAATATCACATTTCCACACACCGTATGCTGTTATTCAACCAAACACTAACACACAATCAATACCAACTGGGGACTATTCAACACAGGTAAATTCTCATGCCCTCACAAACATGAACCATTTTGGTTCCAATCCTTGTCATCACATCAAACAACCATGACACCTAGAAACTTTCGGTTTCTAGTTCAAACCCTAACTCCCACAGTCGGTGACTGTGTGAAACCGGTCATGAAATCCATACCCTTTAATTCCAAAGCTTGGAACTAATTTACGTGGCCTCCCATAAGCAACCCCTACCATTATAAAGCCTTTTTTTTAAAGGTGCAAACCAAGTAGGAAAATATCCTACCTCTGAGTTTGAAGAAACTCCCAAAACCTATTCACGCGTCGTCCTCACCATGTGTAACAACTTCCCTTGCCTCGAAGGAACCACGATCGGATCGCCATAATTCTAGAGAGAGAAGGAAGACACTCTCTCACTAAAAATGCTGGGAGAACAAACCTTCAGATCTCCTCTTCTTCCTCTCCACGCTTTCCTTCGCTCCTTTCTCCTTCTTTTCTTCCCTTTTGTTTATCTCTTCCTTTTTCATTTCTCATCTCACATCTCTTTCACTTTCTAATCATTTTCTCATTCTTCGTCATTTTCCCTTTTGAGCAAATCCACTATTCAAGTCGCGAGGAAATTCTCCTTCCTCTAAACCATTTGTGTGGCCATCAAATTTCCTTATTCCTTATTTCATTATTTCCTTTACGACATCATCAACCACATGGTTCAATGCGAGCTACTGATTCCTTTTCCAATGGCACTTACTATCATAGCCATTCTGCTGCACTCACACATTCGCTTAAGCGTTACTCTCTTAGGATGCCATGGGGCATCCCCTGTCCCAAGCAAGGTAGTCATCCGACACCCACACTCGAAAAACGTGAAACTCGACCACTTAAATTCAACGAATTCAACGTGAGAAGCAAATTTCAGAAGGCGATTTCAACGGAGAAGTCCGGCTTGGCCATCCGAGATCCGTAAAATTCGGATTCTCACCGAAATTGCTATTTTACCTTTTATCCAAAATCATGGATTTTCGTCTCCACCTGGGCCGTAGACTCTTTGTGCATGAAGACACAAATGCACGACGCCCTTAGATGCCGGGATTATGTAGTTGGTTTAACTCGTGGGTCTTGATTCTTGTTTTGTGTATATATTAGGAATGAACTAGTTTTAATATATGTTTTGTATTAGAAGTGATGTAATAACTCTTGATCTATAGAAATGTACGGGTCTTGTAACCATATGACGAAGTATGGATGATGGGCCCTATTGGGTCATTTTACTCATGTATGGGTCTCATGATATGAGACACACAGGTTTCCGCAGGTTGACGGTGGTCAACGGGACCCTCGGGTTTTGGGGTGTCATAGATTTTCTATGCTTAATGAGTTCTGTAGATTCATAGTTATCACAGAGATGTTGTTAGCTTATCTACTGAATATGTTATCGTGCTTAAGAAAGATTAATAATGACATTTAAATCCATCATCAAGGAATAAACATTGATTAATTAAACTAGGTGATTGA
The DNA here is from genome assembly GCA_016808115.1 of Tetrastigma voinierianum. NCBI lineage: Eukaryota > Viridiplantae > Streptophyta > Magnoliopsida > Vitales > Vitaceae > Tetrastigma > Tetrastigma voinierianum. Next base: position 18,444 of record JAEQBH010007654.1, read on the forward strand.
AATTACTTGATCTTAGAAATCGGTGTCCAAGAGCTTCCATACATTGTGTGACGCCCCAAAACCCGGTCTCTGGTTTGACTACCCGTCAACCTGCGAATTCCATGTTGTCTCACGTCAGGCACGCATGTGTAAAACATCTGACAAATTGTATATCCATTCAACACAATTATATATTTTATACAAAAATGATTTATTTACAATCGCTGCTTAATTACAATTTATACAAAAATGGGTCTCTAAATTCCAAAATTTTACAAATACGTAAAAATACAAGATAAGGCCATCTCTGGTCGCTTTCTTCGCTCTCTAAAACCCTGGGATGCGTCCCATCCCCACCGGTTGCCTTCACCCTCGAAAAATATATTCCCACGACGGGGTGAGCAAAGCCCAGTAGAGGAATTTTCCTACTTGGGTTACTCCCCACCTAAGTGCAATGCAATGGCACACCAAATATACAACACATGCTAATATATCACTCATGCATATATTAACAAACGTAAATTCCATACATCATGTTATTCCGGGCTTTATAATAATAACATAAACTTAGCCTCACACGGGCTAAGGCACAACCGCGGTCTGCCTGGAACAGCCCAAATTTCACAATCAACATGTTATTCACCCATGGCAACAACACACATCACACAAATCACACAAACAGTCCATGGACTGTCCAAACCACACCAAGGATTTATTCACTCCTATCTCAAATCTTTGGAATAAATCACCTACCGTCCTTGGCCTCAACAAATCCTCACCCATTACAAGACCCTTGGGCAAAGTAAACAAGTAGGAGAAAAACCCCTACCTTTCCGGAGTTTGTAGAAACTCCCTAAAACCGGAGTCCACACGTTGTCCTCTTCGTGTAGAACAACTCTCCTTCTTTGTCACGTAGTTAATCGACGGCTTCTGACGTTTACGAATCTAGAGAGTAATAAGAGACTCTCTCTCTAAATGCATCCAAAACCTCCTGCATCTTTTTCTTTCTTCCTCCCTACGTTTTCCTTTTGGCTTTTGTTTTATTCCTTTCTTTTGTTTTTCTTTCTTTTCATTCTCTTCTACTTCTCTTCATTTTCTCCAGCTCCCCATTTTCTCCTCTCTTTGTCTTTCTCCTTTTGAATCATACGATATACAAAAATGAGGAAATTCCTCCTCACTCATCCTCACCAAACATGCGCTCTCCCTTTTCTTCATTTTCTTTATTTCTTAACCTCTTTATGACATCATGCTCTTACATGGCTCAATGTGAGCCATGAGATTTTTGTTTCCCACTACATTAATCATGGTACCAATTTTCAATGCTGCTCTGGTCACTTCTGAGGCTTACGCGCAGATTCTCTATCCCGCTTACGCACATCCGGGACACCCCACACTCCTCGAAAAACGCTGAAATCCCGACCATCTCTCGATCCGACGAAATTCGATTTGAATTCGACGCGGTAGCTAGATTTCTCATGAGATCGATTCCAACGTGTCAGTCCGTTTGCCATCCGAGATCTAGAAAAATTCCGGATTTTGACCGAAATTACCATTTTATCCTTCCTTAGGAAATCTGGATTTTCCGGGGTCTCACACATTGAGTTTTCATCTATTTTTATAACCTAGTGTTTCCATTTAGGTTAATCAAATTTATTCAATTCTTCATTTTATATATTCAAATAAAATTGGAGTTAGATTAATTTCAATACTTGATAGAAACTATCTCTATGGGACGATACTCATATTGATCACTATCCTATTACTTGTTAGACGACGCCTACACTTGCACTTAGTTTTCAATCTTGTGTATGTTACTAACTTGGAAACTTCCTCAAATGAGTTGGGTCATTTTTCAATTCTTTTATAAAATTCATATTTTATATTAAAATACTTGTTTAGGAATTTATTCACTTCAAATTATTTTATCTTTTAAATAAAAAGAAAGAATAAGTTAAATTTTTTAAAATAAATCTTTTAAATATATTTATTTAGTTAAGTACCTGCTTCCTCAAGCTTCCAACTCACTCATACCTATCTCAACTTTCCATCTTTCCATCAATAAGAAGTGAACCTTAAAAGAAAAAAGTGATGACAAAATAAATATTGTATCTTGTTTAGTTAGAATATATATAATAAGCCCTCATAACAACTAAAATTTTCCATTAGAACAAACAAATGAAAGAATCATTATAAGAACAAACAAATGCATAAAGAGATTCATATAGACTTTAAATAAACATCACACCAAATGCATAATCGGGTTTAATTAGAGATTCTAAAAAACTTTTAACGATTAATAGATTGTGCTTAAAGTTGATGAAAAAGCTCACAAGAGCATCGACTTAGGCATTCAAATGTACTTAAAAAAAAAACTTTCTAAATCAAGTATGATGCTCGATATGAAGCTCTTTTGTATTTAACAAACAAGAGAAATATTTATATCACCAAAGTAATCCAATGTTTGGTTTATAGAAAGTGAAGAAAAGAAAAAAAAATAGTGAAAATGATTTAATGTTTAGTTTCAGCATGAAAATATAAAAGATAAAAGAAATTAAAATTTTAAATTTTTGTTCATTTTAAAAATTATTTAATTTTATAAATAGAAAGAATAAGTAAAATGATTTTGAAGCAACATATAAAGGAATTTATAAATTTTGAATATATTTTTTATTTTCTTTCCTATTTTATTCTTCTTTACTTTCTTTATCTTGCATTTTCTTCCTAATTTTCTAGGAATAAAGAATAGCCTTTATATAAACAAAATTATCGAATAAAGAGCAAGAAACAAATGGCATGAAAACTAATTAGATAAGAATCTCTACAGCCGATCCAGGGTTCTCTATGACTACTACTCGTGAATCAATCAACACGTACACTTTTAAGGATAATTTTGAAAGATTTAAAAACATTGTGATAGATACATAATAAGCATTATTAGGTAATTAGGATACAATAATATTTATAAAACATTCATTATGAAAAGGTCAAAATTTCCAAGCAAACTAGAAATTTAAAATATACTTAAAGAATTACACAAATGCTTTAAATGTTATAAGAAAAATAATTTCAAAAATACTAATATTTTAAGTCCTAATAATTTTATAATGAAAATGAATTGGAAATTTCTTAAATAAAATTAGAAGAAAACATAAAAAAATAAACAAATTCAATTAAAAGTTTATGAACTCTTAATAACTCTATTGCATTTCAAAGGAATAAAAATCAATAATCACTAATTATTTTAGAGTTTTGTTTCAACACCGCAGAAGTGATCTGGCACTTAGTCATTTAGTTTTGAATTATCTACTATGTGCAAAATATAAATTTGTGAAAACTAATCATAAGTGGTAGTTTATAGTAATGAATATTTCTTAAAAGATTTTAACTTCAACTAGAGTTTTGGTTTTTTAGCGTACCACCCCATCTGGTCCTCTTCCTTTTGGAAATTGTGATTTTCATTCATTCTTTTCATCCTGCTAGAAAGAAGGGATGGTTTTTTGGCTTTCCTTTAGCCTCGAAATCACCCCTCCGACAGCTTCTGCTTTTCTCGTGATCCGATTTGTCCCCACAAAGTGGTTTCTTCCACCCGATCCAGTTTTTCATTTGATTTTCCTTGCTTTTATGCTTTGGTCGACTTGTTGCGTGCGTTGTTATTCGCTGATTTTTGTATGAGCAATTCAGATGGCAATGACATTTTGATGAGACAAAAAAGTCACATCAAATCCTTGTTGGTCGTAAGAGTTTATGAATCTTAGATGTTCTAAGCATTAAGATTATATCTGTATAGGCTTACAGCCATTTCTTAGGTATTCAAGGCTATTAACTTGGATGTTATGTTATCCCCAATGTTTTTATTGATTTATGTGTTTGAAAAGTAAAGCGTGTTAGAATCAATGAAATTTCCGATTTTCATTGTAAAAAAAAAGAAACTAGAGTTTTTTCTCTTTAAGGTATGTTTTTATAATTCAAAGGGAAAGGTAAGGGTAAGCAATGGCATTGAATTGCACATCTATACTACATGGAAACCATACCAATTAATTAATAAAAGCATACAAAGGATGTTTAGAGCAAATACTTAGGATGAATGAAGATTGTAGCCATTACTTAGGAAGCAATGGATGCAAATTAGTGACAAAAAAAAAAGAGTAAAGTACTATAAGAACTAAAGCTGAGACGATCTCCAGTCATATATATTGAGATCTTCTTCAATAGAAATCCACAAAAATGATATGGAAAAGTAAATGTTATTAAAAATGAATTTATGGTTGATCTAGAAAAAAAGAAATCAAGGATAAAAAATAGAGAATATCAGAGTGGAATAAGATGATGGACTTAAGGTTTTAGGGTTAGGGTAAGCAAAAAGAAGATGCTCAATCTTGGATTCTTGATGCATTTGGGGACTTTTAATTTGACTATTTATCAATGCTTTAAGAAATCGGTTACGGTCGGTCAGACCTATTGAGAAGTCGATCGACTAAGAAACTTGCATGATTCAACCGAAAAATTTGTTTGACTACGAATCGATTGGATAACTGTAAAACAGGTGAATTGCTTGAGCAGACTAGTTCTTGTAATCGAAACGATTCACTCTTCTTTTTTTATAAGTTGAAACCACATCATTTTGATGCTTTGCGACGGCGCCGTTTATCTTAGGTGTATAAAAGAAACAACAAAATTTTTGTTGTCTTTCTCTTCCATCCCTATCTTTGACCTCATCTAACTCTTTGCTTCTCTATTTCCATATCCGGTAGTGCTCTTCCCAAATCCGACAATAGCCACCTTCATTGGCCGGCGACTTTTTGCAAAGTGTGAGCATGGTCGACAATCCTGATTCATACGTCTTGCAGATGTATTTTCAAATGAGATAAAAAGATGAGAGATATATTTTCCATCATTTAGGACATTTATTTTTCTACAATTTGCGTCATTTATGAAATTAAAAAATTTTAAATTCAAATAATCTCGGTTTGTTTTTATTTCTAAAATAGGAAAATTGGATTATTTGGAAAATAATTTAAAATAGTAGAAAATAGTAGAAATTCTTATTCTATTTGGAGAATTTGACAAAATTCGATTTGATTTGTATTTATGATATATATATATATATATATATATATATATATTTCCTCATAAATGTATTTCCACTGGGACTCTAACCCTAGGCCCTGCCTTTTTATGCCAGCTTAAGCTCTTAACTACTTAAGCTATGTCTTATTGGCATGACATAATTATATTTTATTTGTATTAATGAAATAATTTTATTTGGAAATTCTATATTTGACATAACTCTGTTTTAAGTGCAGTATCGTATTGTATAATTATGTTACTCCAAGCAAAGTTGCCTCATAGAAATTATTTTAAAGAATGAGTTGAGATTTCTGTTAAATATTTTCCAACTTCTTATAATGGTACATCTTATCTTTTAGAAATAATAAATATCATATTGATTTAGATTATGAAAATATAACATCTTATATTATATTAAAAATATATGAAATCTTATAGGTATAAACTTTATAAAAATGTTTAATCGATAGAAGAGTTGTTGTCCAAAATTTTATAAGATTTTCATTTTTATGATAGATTTTTATTTTAATAATATAGTAATTTACATTTTATGATGTCATCGGGTGGTACTGTTGGACCGGTGAACCATGAACATGTAACTTTTTATTAAAACACCAGGTTTGATTTTAAAACATTGCTATTGCATTGAAAACATACCATGACTTTATAACAAATATTTTGAGAGGCATTTTTCAATACAATCAAGTTAGTGCATTGATACTAGTATGATTTATGCAAAGAAAAGTGAGGAAAGCTTATATCTTATTGAATGTAAAAGTGGTTATATATAGCCTTATAGTAGCAAGCTAAAATACAATTTGCATCCTACTAGTAAAGCAAAAGAAACAATTTCGACTTCTAAAAGCAGTAGGAATTATTGAGCGGAGAAGAAAACTAAGTCTACTACCCGCGCTGACATTCCCTCCCTTAAACTAATATCATATCAATTGATGCATGGATTTGACAAACTCATAAGTTCTTGCAACTTTTCAAAATTAAATAACTAATGGCTTAGTCATAAGCTCTACAAAGTGGTCTTTTGTGACACCCCCAAAACACGGGGTCCATTGACAACCGTCGACACAGTGGAAACACTGTGTGTCTTATGTCGCCAGAGACCCGTACATGAGTAAAATATTGATAGGGCCCATCATCATACTCGTCCATCTTGTTTACAAGACCATACATTTCTATAGATCTGAAGTTGTATGCTCCTAGCCTGAACATATATTAAAACTAGGCGTTCTAATAACCTGAAATAAGAGTCAAGGCCACTGATGCGCCTTCCACTTAATCGGCCTGCAGGGCGTCATGCGCACGTACCTGTCTGTGCACGAAAAGGGGTCCCACGGCAGGGTGGCTAACGCCCGGTAGAGATAAATCCTATAAGGGCTGGCCTACCAGGTACACATGCAAATGATCATTTCACGGTCAAACCCACAACCAATGTCTGTGCATATATGTTATCCTATCATGGAAAAATCTACATGCATGTATGAGCGACTTGTACATGGCCCAGAAATGCCCAGGGTGACCTCCGACCCACCACCTAACGCAAGTGCCAATGGGAAATCGGTACTGAGTCAATTCCGACTCCCATCTCACAACTCGTAGTCTATGTGATATTTATTTAATCGTTTCGTGTCTTTTTGGGCAACAGAACTTTTCGGGGTCTCACCGCGGGTCTCTTACACCCTCCGACATTTTCGAGCTTTCCAGAATTGGATCTGTTGTCTAACGGGTTTCGGGTTTTTCACTTGAGAGTATCTATCCCCTACTTCCTATTGACACATTTCATTTTCCATTTTAGTTTCAACCTTTCATGGAACTCAATTTGACCGATCCCATTCAGCCCACGATCTGACACGAATAACGATTACGAATCGGTACCATGTACACACTCTCATGTAATGTGGTGTTCTGCTGCAATGCAATGCAATTTGTGCCCTTGCACTCAAACCCATGACCAATGTATGAAAGCCTCTACATGGACATTCTACGTACACTATGTGTATTGCTATGAACACTCATGTCTAATGCACACAACATTTATATTTAACATACATGCGATCCTTAATATTCCACATATTCAAATCAGTACATCACATAAGCATGCACTAACCATATTGGTTCCATAAAATTCTGCATGGCATTCATTCAAGTAATAACAAGCCAACTTTGATTTTCAGTGTTAAAACCCAGAAAAACAGCACATGCAATGACATGCAATAAGCATATTAGTTCCAGAAAATTCTGCATTCAAGTAATAACAAGCCAACTTTGATTTTCGAGTATTTAAAACCAAAAAAACAGCACATGCAATGACATGCAATAAGCATATTAGTTCGAAAATTCTGCATTCAAGTAACAAGCCAACTTTGATTTTCAGTGTTAAAACCCAGAAAACAGCACATGGAATGACATGCAATAAGCATATTAGTTCCAAGAAAATTCTGCATTCAAGTAATAACAAAGCCAGCGATTTTCAGTGTTAAACCAGAAAAACAGCACATGCAATGACATGCAATAAGCATATTAGTTCCAGAAAATTCTGCATGTAAATATTCACAAATTCTGCATATCAGTTCCAGAAAAATTCTGCAATTTACAAGGACAAAAAAAAACCAGTCCTAACATCAACAGTTTCTATAGAAACTGTTCTTATTTCAACGTGTATATTTCATGTATCAGCTCCAAAACCAACAACCACAAATCAGCTCCAGGTCTATATTCGGAACACTACAGGGACAGAAAACCCGATCCTACCAATAATAGTATCTGTAGAAAATGTTATGGGGTCAAGCCCACTGCTAGAGGCTACTTTTTCCTTGGACTTATTTCATGACTTATGGCCAAGTAACTGAGGAAAGATACCAATTTCTGCATGTTCTTCATTCATAATAACTACCAGCTCAGCAAATACCCCATTTCATGGCCCCAAACAAGAAATAACCAAGGAGGAAAGTCTCTGAAGTGTGTGGATCGGTTAACGTCCACCCAAATCTGAAACAATGGAGGAAAAAGCTTCCTCCTCCTTTCCTCCTTTCTTTCTTTCTTCTTGTTTTCTTTCTTCACTTTCTCTCTTTTCTTTCTTTCTTTCTCTCTTTTCTTTCTTCTCCTCTTCTCTGAATTGTTTGCCATCTCCTCAAACTGCAAGTTGGTTTTGACCTAGAACCCACCTAACATCCATTTGTTTGACACTTGGTCAACTCAAGACCAAGTGTTCTCCATTCTACAACTTCAGCACTTTCATGCTCATGCGCATGAGGGGTGGCTGGCCATTGGCTCCCCACCCAACTCATGCAATCCTAAGGTCATGACACTTGGCCCACCCCATATTTTAAGTGTCTCCCATCACAAAGTGCCACATGGCACCCTATGGTCTGTCGTTTAAGTACCGAGAAATACGTGCAGCAGACCGATCTCGGGGTCGGCGCAGTCGTTTGGTTCAACTAGATTTCGCGAGATGATTCTAACGGCGTGATCAGTTTAGATCATCAGAGATACAGAAGAAGATCTGAGGTTTCTCTGTACCATTCCGGGTAAAATTACTGATTAAAGCTCATTTTCAAAAGAAAATTTTTTCCGGGTTTCACATTCTCCCCCTTAAAAAGAATTTGTCGAAATTCATATATCTGGAAACAATCAACCACATGCATATGCAATAGTCATTTTAAAACATTAATGACTGCTAGAAAACGCGCCTTCCTTCAAACAGAGGAGGGATGGTTAGCGTGCGGTGTCCTCGCACTCCATGTGCGCCTCCCTTGACTCCTCGGTCTTGCCATAACGCAGCCACAAGCCTCACGATCTTGCCATAAGAGCACACTCTCGACTATCCATGATACACACTGGTCCCTCCTCGAAGGTCCCATCAACATCAACAACAAGCTCTCCCCAATCCACTATATGAGTTGGATCTGGAGTGTACTTCCGAAGCATAGAGACGTGAAACACTTCATGAACGCTTGACAAACTCGGTGGCAAGCATGGCAGATATGCAACCAGCGCCCGCCTCTCGAATACCTCGAAGGGTCCAATGTGCCTCGGCGACAACTTCCCTCGTTTTTCGAACCCGATCACTCCTCTCTTAGGCATCACCTTCAGAGACATGATCCACCCACCTTGAACTCTAGAAGTCGTTGTCGTATCAGTAGTAACTCTTTTGTCGTACGAAGCGGTAAGGGAGGCGCTTCCGGATCATACCCACCTTCTCTGAGGTGTCTCTAATCAAATCTGGACCAGTGATGGAGCTCTCTACCACCTCTGTCCAACATATCGGTGATCGACATAGCCTCCAGTAGAGAGCCTCATAGGGTGCCATATGAATACTCGCTTGATAACTGTTATTGTAGGCGAACTCTACCAAGGGCAAGTTCTCCTCCCAGCTACCCTTGAGATCCAAGACGCATGCTCGCAGCATATCCTCCAAAATCTGAATAGTCCGCTTTGATTGACCATCCATCTGAGGATGAAAAGCGGTACTCATCGAAAGCTGTGTCCCCATGGCCTTCTGGAAACTCTTCAAAGGCGGCGTCATTTGGGGATCTACGATCTAGATACTATGGAAGGCTGGAACTCCATGCGATCGTACTATCTCAGTATACAGCACATAATTCCTCGGTGTGAGGTCATTTGCATGGCGGAAAATATGCCCAGGCTTGGTGAGTCGGTCCACTATAACCATATAGCATCATGCTTCGTAATGTCAGGTGGCAAGTGGTCGCGAGAAGTCCGCCGTGATGTGCTCCGGCCAGCTCTGCTTTATCTGATGCATTTGCAGATGACCACTGTTTGTCCCACTATGGTGCTCGACCTTATTTTCCTTGGCACGTAAGAACTCATCGGACTCAAATCCAGAACATGCCTCTTCCATCAAAACCGTCTGAAACGAAGGTCATGATGCATCTTCATGCCACACGGATGCAATGGAGTGGGGGCAATGGAACTCCACCCGGATCTCCTCCTCAATCAGGTGCATTGGGGACCCTGACACACATCCCCTATCAGCATACTACCATCTGTGTGGATGGCCGACGCCGTCCGTGTACATAGCGCCTTGACCCCCAGTTGGATACAGTTAACGTCTGCACTGGGACTGTCTATGCCCAGAGACGGCGTAGCCATCATACTTCAGGTACCTTGGGCTGCTCATGCTCGTCTTGCTTGATGCGAAGCGCCCCACTATCTCGAGCATCCGCGCTCAGGGAAGCTATACCAGCGGTACTCTGTGACTTTCGGCTAAAGCGCCAGCCACCACATTTGCCTTGCAGGGATGGTAATCGCGAAAGTGAAGTCGTAATCTTCAAAACTCCACGTCCACCTCACTGCCTCATGTTGAGGTCTCGTTGCGTGAAGATGTATTTCAGACTTTTGTGGTCTGAAAACACCTCGAACTGCTCACCATATAAGTAGTGATGCCAAATCTTAGGGCGAACTTCGACCAACTCCATGTCATGCGACGGGGGTAGTGCAACAAGTGATTCTTCAAGCTACTTGAGAACCATAAGCCCGACCTTCGGATTTGCATCAAACACACCTAGTCCATCGCCCGAGCATCACGGTACCTTTGTGTACCTCATCCCCTTCGGGACTATTAGAATAGGAGGTAGTAAGCCTCATCTTGATTCTGGAGCAGCTCGCTCACATGAGTCATCATACAAACTTGACCTCCTTAGGTCAACCTTGTCATAAGTGGCTTCTTTGAGTCGGAATCATATAAACCTCGCATGTCTACTCTTACGTCAGAGCTATTTATCTCGAAGGCGACGGTCTCTCCCGACTCATCAGCCTCGACCTTCGGGTCCACTAAAATGCTGAAGGCGACACCCACGTGTCCCGAAACCCACCTCGGCAAGCCAAAACTTCGCATAAGACTTGACATACAAGCGTGATCCTCAGGCGTAGTCACGATTCTCAAGTGATCCTCATGCTCCACCTCTAATTGGGAATTAGATGTTATGTCTTGACAAGGCCACCACAAATTGATTTAAATAGGGTTGGAACACCCTATTCATGAGGCCCATGAATGCGGCGGTGCATTCGTCAATCCAAAGGGCATCATAGTAAACTCAAAGTGCCCATACCGCGTGAGTGTATCTTAGGGATATCTGCCTCCCTAACCCTCAGCTGATGGTAACCGGTGCGAAGGTCTATCTTAGAGTAGACTCGCGCCCCTCTCAGTTGATCAAATAAGTCATCAATCCTCGGTAATGGATACCGATTCTTGATTGTAACCTGTTCAAGCTATGCATGTCGATGCATGGTCGAAGGGTCTTATCCTTCTTCTTCGCCCAAATAGAGCCAAGACACCCCATGGTAAAGTACTTGGTATAATGAAACCCTTGCCCAGTAACTCCTGTATCTGGACCTTGAGCTCCTGTAACTCAACCGGCGCCATCCTATGCGGAGTCATAGAAATGGGTGACGTACCAGGATGCAACTCAATGCGGAAGTCTACCTCCCTCGGTGGAGGTAATCCTGGTAGCTCATCCGGAAAAACATCCTCGTACTCGCAAACCACCCGAGGTAGACTCATATCCTGTCTCACCTCGTCCTCTAGAGTAAGGCTAGCTAGTAACCCCGTCGGTATCCGTGCCATCGTGAATGTTACAGTATGGGGTGAAGCATAAATTGCCTATTCCTTGAAACATAACACAAGTACCAAATCACAGTTATTGTAGCGGTAACTCTCATACGGTTACAATCTATGACAACTCGATGTGCCGTCAACCAGTCCATCCCGAGGATGACCTCAAACTACGACATGTCCATGACCCGAAGGTCCACAGTAGTAGAATCGAGAGATCTCCTAACTCACATCTCGACATATTCGATCAATTCTCTCCCCTTAGTCCACAGGGGAGAACTCACGTCTGATAGCTCGTCTAAGGTCTCAACCTTTAAGCCCAATACTCTCACACAAAATCACGACAATAAAGGAATTCGATGCACACCTAGGTCAAATCTTCCCTTGCCTGGTGAAAGAGTAGAAAGCATACCTGAATCAGCGTGCGTCTGCTGTATCGGCTGCGGAGTAATGGCGGGCTGCATGCCAGGCCCCGAGTCCGGCTGTACTGCGCCCTCGACCTCAGGCCTCGACCCATACTCGGCCCCTTTTGTACATGCGTGAAACACTTCGATGCTCGTGTCGCACCACGAGATTGATACTGTTCCCACGGCCGTGTTGGGAGTAAGGAGGAAGACATCTTGAGTGCACTCATGTCCCACTTAATGATCGGAATTGTGGCGTCCCTTGATCTGAAACCCACAATATCGAGGGCCAGTTCGCCTCCATGTGTCGATTGATGACGGTGGAAACATAATATCATCTTCAGCTATTTGGTAACTGGACACAGCCTTAGCCACGGTATTATGGCCCAGCCACAAACCTCGTGGAACATAAGTCCTCTGCTTCTTTCCCGAGCCTGAAGAAGAAGCTTAGCTCCCCCTCTTCTTATTACTAGCACCCGCATCTCGGATGCTACGAGCGTCATCTACCTCTCGCTCAATAATCAAGGCTGTACTAACCATCGAGTCCATATCTTGTAGGTTATGTCCTACAATCTTGCCCGGATGGACAACTTCAGCCCATCCTCGAACTTCCTGACCTTGGCCGCGTCGGTGGCCACATAATCATCCTAAAGCGTGCCGACTGCGTGAATCGCTACGTACTCAAGTCTGATCATCGTCCCCAGTCTTGAGCAAGGAACTCTTGGGCCTTCAGCATGTCTAGCGAAGCCGGAAAGTCTTCCCCATGAATGGTCTGCGAAAATCATCCCATGTCATAGTCTCGAGTCCACAGAGTGGCTGACCCCTCCCCACCGGATCTGGGACTCACCCTGTGGTGGGAAGAAGCCAGGCGTAATCCGAGTAGTATCAAGGTGATCTCCATAGCCGGAGAATCCTCTCAATCGTAACGGAACCAATGGTGGCTCGTGGATCCCTCATAAAGTGAGCGTTGGAGGATGGTGTGCCTTGAACCTCTTTGGAGGTTCTTGGCGCCTCCTGAACTCTAAACATCGGCTATTGAAGGCTGTGGCTGTCCTTAGCGCCCACTGACCTCTATGAGGCTGTGATCAAAAAGCACGGTGGTGGTCGACCATCACCCCAGTGGACGACCTCTCGCCCCGTCCCTGCACTTGCCATCTCTGAAGTCAAATAGAAGTTTAGAGATCATTTCGTGTCCAACTATTGGCACACATGCCGTTAATAATAGACTTAATATCCCCAGGCTTGTCAGTTTGTTTCCCGAACTTCCTAAGGTTCGTTTCTCAACCTAGTATTTAGCATTTCCTATATACATCCTACCACGTATATAATTCACGTAATTTGCACACACGATCATTGCACATACAATCAAACGCCAAACCGGAAAACACCACATTGCATGTTGTGATCTAATCTGTCTCGTAGACTCCTAGGTAACCACTACTAAACCTTGATACCAAACTATATGATCTGGATATCAATTTAGAGGCACTAGGCAGCTCTTTCAGCTCGGCCTTGAGCTATACGAGTGTGATGCTCTACATTAACTGACATGTCCCTAAGCCATGCCCATCAACCTAGGTATTCGTATACCTAGCTCGTCTGAAAATTTGTGTTTTGAAAACCCGGGGGTCGGGTGACTAAGTCAGCACATGGAAACTTTGTGTGCCTCATGTCATGAGACCCATACATGAGTAAATGGCCCGATAGGACCATCATCATACTCCGTCCATACGTTTACAAGACCATACACATTTCTACGAGATCCTAGGTTATTACATCCTCTGTCTAGAAACATATATTAAAACTAGGTCGTTCTAATATATACACAAAATGAAACAAGGCCACGATCGGCCAGCTTCATAATCCGCTCAGGAGCGTCATGCACTTTGTACCTCGTGTACTGAAGGGGTCCACGACGGGGTGAGCTAACGCCCAGTAGAGATAAATCCTATAAGGGATATTTCCTACCTAGGTGCACATGCAAATGATCATTTCACAGTCAAACCTACAACCAATCCGTGCATACATATCCTATCATGGAAAAATCTACATGCATGTATGAGACGACACTGTACATGGCCCAATCTGGGTCAACCTCAGACCCACCACCTAGCACATAAGTGCCAATGGGAAATGGTGCCGAGTCAATTCCGACTCCCATCCTGACTCGTAGTCTATGTGACATTTATTTAATGTCGTTTATTGTCTTTTTAGACATGAGAACTTTAGGTCTCACCGCGGGTCTCACCCACCCTCAGACATTTTTCGAACTCCTTGCCGTGGATCATTTGTCTAACGGGTTTCGGGTTTTCACTGAGGGTATCTATCCTACTTGCTATGCTAGGCACATTTCATTTTCCATTTCGTTTAACACTATGGAACTCAATTTGACCGTCCATTCGAAGCCCACAGATTCAACGCACGAATCACGATTACTTGAATCGGTACCATGCACACTCTCATGTAATGTGGTGTTACATACACCAATGCAATACATTTGTGCCCACTTTGCACTCAAACCCACTGACCAATGTATGAAAACCTCTACATGGACATTCTACCGTACACTATGTGTGCTATGAACACTCATGTCTAATGCACACAACATTTCATATATTTAACATACATCCGGTCATGTGTATTGCACATATTCAAATCAGTACATCACATAAGCATGCACTAACCATATTGGTTCATAAAATTACGCATGGCATTCATTCCAAAATGTGTTTCAAGCCCAACTTTGATTTTCGTGTTAAAACCGGAAAAGCGGCACATGCAATGACATGCGATAAGCATATTAGTTCAGAGAAAATTCTGCGTTCAAGTAATAACAAACCCGACTTTGATTTTGGTGTTAAAACCCAGCGACACATGCAATGACTTATGCAATAAGCATATTAGTTCAGAGAAAAATTACGCATTCAAGTAATAACAAGCCAACTTTGATTTTGATGGTAAAACGAGAGAAAAACAGCATGCAATGACATCACGATAAGCATATTAGTTAGAAAATTCTTCATTCCAGTAATAACAAGCCAACTTTGATTTTCAGTGTTAAAACTAAAAAAAACGGCACATGCAATGACATGCAATAAGCATATTAGTTCAGAAAATTACGCAATTTACAAGGACAAAAAAAAAAAACCAGATCTAACATGGTTTCTATAGAAAGCTGTGTATCGACATGTATATTTCATGTCGGATCCAAAACCATTAGCCACAAATCGGGTCAGTGCTGTTACGGAACACTATAAGGACCAGAAAACCAGTCCCACCACCAGCCAATAGTATCTGTATAAAATGTTATGGAGATCAGCCTTTGCTAGGGCTACTTTTTCATGGACATTTCATGACTTATAAATAAGAATGCTTGGGAAAGATACCAATTTCTTTGCCATTTCTTCATTCAACAATAACATACCAAACTCAACCAAATGCCATTTTCCTTGGCCCCAAACAGGAAATAACCAAGGAGGAAAGATCACCACCCCTTGAAGTGTGTAGATCAGTTCTTGATCCACCAAATCTGAAACAATGGAGGAAAAAGCTTCCCTGCTCCCTTTCCTCCTTTCTTTCTTTCTTCTTGTTTTCTTTTCTTCCTTTCTGCTTTTTTCTTTCTTTCTTTCTCTATTTTCTTTCTTCTCTCTTCTCTCTGGTGTTTGCCATCTCCTCCAGCTACCAAGTTGGTTTGACCTAGGGAGCCACCTAACATCCATTTGTTTGACACTTGGTCAACTCTCAAGACCCGAGTGTTCTCCGTACCACAACTTCAACCACTTTCATGCTCATGCATGAGGGTGGCTTGACATTGGCTCAATAGCAACTCATGCGATCCTAAGGGGCATGACACTTGGCCCACCCATGTGCCAAGTGTCTCTAAGTGCCACATGGCACCCCATGATTGGCCGGATTAGTCTCGAAATGCGTGCAAGCCCAAGCGGAGTCTCGAATTCGGCCTTGAGTTCATTTGGTTCAACTAGATTTCGCGAGATGATTCTAACGGCGTGATCCGTTTCATCATCCGAGGTCTAGAGAAAGATCTAGGGTTTTTGTCTGTACCGTTCCGGGTAAGAATTACCGATTCGCTCATTTTCAGAAAGAAAAAAAAAAATTTTTTTTTCCAGGTTTCACATCTTTAGTTCAACATTAATCCAGTTTGATTGTCCCATCTTGTGTAGGTCTACAATCAAATGGAATAGGATATTGATGTGTTGCCGATAAGCCATAACGAGTTGTGAAAGGTTGATTGTTGAGCTATTGTTGCAATAAATTACAGTTGTGTCACTTTGAGATTGATCAAGTTGCTCTAATATACTTCGTCACCATATAGCTGGTAAAGCGCGAAAGTTGCTACGAAATAATTATGTACATAGTGGATGCCTTAAGAGGACCAAGATATAGCTCCTGAACTAAATAAAAATATAAGTAGAAAGTGCTCTTGCAATCTTCATCTCTGCATAATGTCACTTTATCGAAATTCCTACATGACTAATTGGTTCTTTTCTTTGCAATAAAACACACATCAATGTAGGTCCCTTGACATGCTGCTTAACACATGTTTAGCAACGGAGATGAAGTGTAGTAGGATGAGCCATGCCTTAAGAAGGTGACCACGAACATCAAATACGAGGTATAGTGGAGGTTAAATACATCAAAATACCCACTACTTGTTTTGTAAGAGTATCAACCATTGAAATACTCCCATGGGATCTTTCATCAACTTTGTTCTTCGAATAACGGGATTGTGCACTGAATTGCAATCAGCCATTTGAAATCTCTCAAGAACATCACGGGTGTATTTTTGTTGATAGAAAAATCCCATTGTCCCCCTGCGAGATTTCTAACCCAAGAAAATACCTCATTTTTCCCAAATCACTCATTTCAAATTTTTGCATCATAGAGTGTTTGAATGAAATGAACAGAGATTCATCATTTCCAGTAAATATAAGACCATGCATTTTGGTACGCGATAGGAAGAATAAGTTGAATAGTATCCAGCGAGCAACGGGACAAAAAGCTTCTATGTAGTCCAACCATATTGCTGAGTGTATCCCTTTGCAACAAGTCGGGCCTTATACTTGTCGATTTCACCATGTTCGTTGAGTTTTGTCTTGTATACCCATTTAACTCCAATTGATTTTCCACCTTTTGGCAAGTTAGTCAATTCCCAAGTTTTTTTTTTTTTTTTCTTACCTTGAAAACCCGAAAAGAACTTGGAATTCAATAGTCATTTTAGTATGAATGTCTTAAGAAAATATGGATTCGAAGGATGGGAGGGAGAAATGAAAGTCCCTTTGTTGAAACGAAAAGAAAATATCTGAGATGCAAAGAGATGCTCCTTATGACATATATTAATGTTGACAAAGCAGTTGATGAGATTGCATGGTTCGTAGATTCGGGGTGTAGTAATCATGTGTGTGGAAAAAGGGAATTATTCTCTCAATTTGATGACACTTTTCGAAAGTTGGTCAAGATGTGACACGATTTCGGGGTCCGGGTTAATGACGAATCAACCGCGAAATTTCTATCTTGGACATCTTGCACCTAAGTCTTAGAATCGGATCGTGACTACCCATGGACACGAGTTACTTGACACACCACTTCCATACGTCCCTTCACCGGGACCCATTCATTCATATTTAAATTTAAAATATGGAAAGAAAATGAATAATTATAATTATAGAAATTAGATCATGGCCCTCTTACAATAATTACATACCCGACTATTTATACAATAGTCTAAAAGAATTTTATAAAAATCCTTATATACAAAACACTTTTACAAAAAATGTTACTCAAGGCCATATGTTAGCCTCCTTCATGATCACCACCTAGTTGGGCGTCGTCTCCACCATACACTCCTATAAGAGGGGGTCCCATGACAGGTGAGCAATGCCCAGTAGAAAATTTTTCCTACAAGGGCTACTCCCACCTAAAATGCATACAGTAACGCAACATGAAAATGTCAATCACATTCCATATAAATAATGCAATCCTATGAAATATTACATGTCATCGTGAGATGAGACTCATCATCTCCTGACACGAGTCAGAGCCGACTCCCTCAAATCTTCAATGCAAAGTGTGAAAACCGAGTCATTGGTATTTCACCCGATTACTTAATTATTGGACAGTGCCAATATTCACTTGAATTTTTATCAAATCCCGTGCTGTATTGTTCGCTGAGCTACGTCTTTTGAGAGGTCACATCGCCATACGCCTTCCATCGTTTTCACGGGCTTTCCGCCGCGTGATCATAATATGTAGCGCATAAATTTGTGTCTTTCACCACGGGGGAGATTGGAGGATCTACCTCATCTTGCTACGTCTAAACACATGTGATTTATATTTATTATTGTTTTATACAGCCGTGAGTCGATTTTTTTGGACGTGGTCGATTTAGAGCTCTGCGCATTCACCAAGAATGGTGAATAACAGTACCATGCACCCACACTCGACTCGACGCGATGTGACCGTGCATATGAAATGCAATCATGTCATTTCATGCTATGTCATGCTACCTGCAGCATTTATAAATTCCGGATAATTATATTTCCTACATATAATTTCCATTTATCACAATTTCTATGTTAATCCATTCATCACAATTTCCATGTTAATACATCACGCAAGCACATATTAACATGATTTTTAAACACAACAACATATTATTTATTTTTCCAACAATACATACAAAATGGCCAAAATCTCGGACCCATATAAAACAAGGCACCTCTTGGTCCCTTCCACGACCATGAACCATTTTGGTTCCATTAGTTTACCTAATTATTATGATACCCAAAACACACAACAAAACTTCGAAGATATAAATCCACGAGAAATCAAAAACGGCCTCAACACGGTCAGGGCGCCGGAACCAATCCCAAAAATTTTCAATATTTAGTCCCGAAATCTCGGGACTAAAATCCACCTGACTATCCGACCAGAAGACAACTATGCCATTACATGGCTTTGGAGCTAAAAATATTCCAAATAGGAAAATTCCTACCTCATGTAGTTTGACAGCGTAAGATTTTGAGCCTTACGCTAGCTCGCGATGCATGGATCGACTTTGTCTTTCTTCGCGACGAAACCTATGGTCCATTTTGGTAAATCTTGAGAGAAATGAGAGTTTCTCTCTACTTTCTCTCTCTTTCTCATGTTTTCTCTTCTCCCTCAGCTCAGTATTCTTTTTTTTTTTCCAAAATGGCCCTTTTCCCCCTTTTGACTTTTCTTCCTACCTTTTTTTTTTTTTTTTTCTTTCTTTTGATTTTTCCCTTTTTTTATCTTTTTCTTTTTGGTTATCCAGCAAACTCCCACAATTGCTCCACTCCCATTCATACTGAATTTTAATTTTTCTTTTTCTTTATTATTCAGGTTGACTTTCTTTCCTTTGTTCTCCATTTGACACATGGCTTCGATATAAGCCCGCCCATCGATGCTATGTGTCCTTGCTACTCTACGTAGCCATCATGCCATGTGTCATCGAGGTGGTGCCAAAGTGGAATCCACATGGTCGCCACATGTCACGGAGCACCGGTGTCTTGAAAAGCGTGGGGAATTCTTATTGTCTTGGAATCAGAGGCTGAGGGGTCGACGAGGTAACTAGATTTCGAGATGAATTCAATGATGTAGTTCGTTTAGTGTCAAGATTTAGAAAATTTTTGGTTTCAACGAGAATTCTGGATTTATCCTTTTTCAAAAATTGAATTTTTCGGGTTATTCTTCCCCCTTAAAGAATTTGATTAGAGATTCACACACTAGCACACATAAACACATGCATATGCAGTAATATTCTAGTGCCAAATATTAGACCACACACCTTCATCCTCAAATAGGAAATGATAGGTGGACCACATTGTGTCATCGCGTTCCCAAGTTGCCTCCTCCACTCCTCGGTGTTGCCACAACATTTTAACTAACTGCACGGTCTTGCATCGCAATACCTGATCCCGGCTATCCAAGAGACGCATTTCTCCCTCCTCGAAGGTCCCATCAGTATCAACAATAATCTCTCCCCAATCCACTACATGAGTTGGATCTAGAGTATACTTAGACATGGGACATGGAACACTTATGAACACCTAATAAACTCGGTGGTAGCGCCAACCGATATGCAACTGTGCCCACCCTCTAGAGTACCTCGAATGGCTTAATATACGTCGGTGCTAGCTTCCCTCGCTTGCTGATTCTGACCACTCCTCTCTTAGGCATCACCTTGGCGTGATCACCCACCTCAAACACAAAGGTCACGCCGTCGTCGGCGTAGCTCTTCCTATCTACGAAGCGTGGGAGGCGCTCAAATCAAACTCACCTTCTCAAAGAGAGTGTCTCTAATCGAGATGGGGTCAGTGATGGAACTCTCTCCCACCTTTGTCAATAGTCGGGGATCGGCATGGCCTCCATATAAAGCATCATAGGGTGCCTTGTATATGCCTTGATAACTATTGTTGGGCCAATTCCACTAAGGGTAAGTGCTCCTCCCAGCTACCCTTAAGATCCAGGACACATGCTCGTATCATGTCCTCTAAAACTTGTATGGTCCTCTCCAACTGACCATTTGTCTACAGATAAATGTCGTGCTCATCGTCAACTATGTTTCCATGGCCTTTTGGAAACTTTTCCAAAAGTGTGCCATAAACCTGGGATCCTATCTAATACTATGGACATTGGTACACCATGTAGTCGGACAATCTCTCGAATATACAAGCGCAATTCCTCCGGTGTGAAGGTCATCGCCTTGCCATAAGAGTAATGCCCGACTTAGTAGTCGGTTCACTATCACCCATACATCATGTCATCACGGTATCTATGAAGTGGGTCACAAAGTTCATCATGACATGCTCCTAGTTCCCTCCGCTACCTCACATTAGCTGGAAGTAGCCATGTTTGGCTTCATGACATGTGGGTCATAAAGAATCACATTGCAAAAGTTTGGAGATACCATCTGATAATTGTGGTATTGGATGTTGGTGTCTTTGATTATGAACGGGTATGTTATATTATTCGAGAATAAATCGATGACTTTTTCTCAATAGAGAAGATTACTTCTAGTTGTATTGTGCTATATATGAGGTAATAAGATATTTTTATATTTTTTGCATTTCATATGCAATTACTATATGTTACAAGTTTCTAATAAAAACTGTGGAATTGAATAATTTGATTTGTGTAGCTATTTGTACAGCAACTCAAGAAATCAAAGCGCAACATGTATGGCTTCATAGACCTGGACGAGATCTCACATACATTACGCATCGGCTGGAGCACGATCACATTTGATTGCTAAAAGATTAGAGCGTTGTTATGTGATCAATTATTTCTAGCTCCTTATAACTCTGGGTAAGTAGTTTTTTAATGAAAATTGATATTTTTGATATTAAGTTGTTGATTATTGTTATTATGTTTATGAAGGGATCACTAGTCCTTGGTGGTTATTGACCCTCATGGGGACAAATTATATTTTGTGATTCTATTGGGATTGTGGGAAAGGTGAAAGGTGTTATTAATAACTATTTATTTTCTTTTTTATTTCTATAGTAATTTTCTGAATTATATCATTTGAGTCTCACACTATTATTATACTTTGTTAAATTAGTGCACTCCAAAATATACAATGTTAAAAAAGCGTGAGGATTGCGAAAAAAACTTATTTGGGAGTCTATTAAGGTATATTAGGTTTGCACATTCTTTTTAATAATTCATAAAATTAGATCTTATTTGTTTTAAATCTTATAAAACTTTTAAATTCATTTTTTCAAATTAAATGCGAGCAACCATCGGGTGTTGAATGTGGCTATTATGTTATCATGTATATGGAGGATATCATTGAAAATCATATCATTTCAGCGGAGTAGAAAGGTAGGTTATTATTGCGTGCATTGATTCATATAAGTAGTACTTTTTATGGTTTAGATTTTTATGTTGTGTTATTTAGTGCCATTTTCGTAACATGTATATATGCAATTTGGCGAGAAGAAAACTTATAAACAAGAAGAGATCGACATTATGCGCGGAGAATGGGTCGAGTACCTACAAGGCTTCGTTTGAAGAAATGTTATGGATGTTTGTTTATAAAACAGTATTGGATATTTGTATGATAGTATTAGATATTTAAATTCAATATTTTTGGTATTTTTTTGCAATTGAAAGTATAAGTTTGTATGACAGGATTGGATATTATACTACGTTTTGAAAAATGTAGTCTAAATGTTCATAATAGACTACGTTTTTCAATAAAAAAAAGTAATATTTTGTTCAGTTGTAGATGTAGTTAAAAGTTAAAAAAAACGTAGTTAAAAGTAGTTTAACTACGTCTTAAACGTAGTCTTTTATACATAATAGACGTAGTTAAAAGTCAAAAAAATGTAGTTAAAAGTAGTCTTTTGTTCATAATAGACGTAGTTAAAAGTCGAAATAATGTAGTCTTTTGTACAATTATAGACTACATTTTCTGATAAAAACATAGTCTAAATATATTTAAAAAGACTACGTTTTTTTTTACTTACAACTACGTCTAAAAATAGTCTAAACATGGGACTTTTAACTACACTCCACTTTAGCTACACTCAACTAAGACTACGGTTTAGAAAATGTAGTCTATATATAAAAGCTGCGTTTTTCGCGTAGTCTAATTAAAAATTAGTATTTAATAGTAGATATTGGTGGTTTTTCAATAACGGTTCATTATTACGCTCAACTACAAGAAGGACATGCAATTAACTTCCGAGAATATTTGGTAAAACGACGCTCTCTATATTGCTGCTGCAGGAGCACATTAGAGGCATGAAAAGTGGTGTATGTTTTCTCAGCATGTCCTCATGCGCCAATCTTTCTCCACATATTTCAGCTGAGAACTAATTTTGAACAAGGTTGAGTTGTAGTCACTTACTGACTTGAAATCTTGTAGTCGTAAATGAAGCCAATCATAACGGACCTTCGAAAGAATTACGGTCTTTTGATGATCATATCGTTCTTTCAAACTCGTCCAGAGGATCAATGGATCCTTGACCGTTAGATATTCACTTTTCAGGCCTTCATCAATATGATGGCGAAGGAATATTAAGGCCTTAGCGCGATCCTGCAAGGATGTGGTCTTTTTTGAAAATCAAAATAACAAAAACAATTTTTTTTGTTGTTTTTTTTTTCTTTTCTTCTTTCAGTCTTGAACATTCCAGACGCAGGCTTCAGGCCTGATTTAAGAAAAGAAAATATTTCTTCTTCATCTTTAAGCATCAGGCTTGAATATTTCAAACTTAGGCTTTGGGCTGGTTTTTACAACAGAGTTCAAGCTTCAGGCATTAAACACTAAAATTGGAAGTCTAAAAACAATTAAAAAAAAAATTAAGACTATGAAATTGAAATGTACCTTTCTTGTTTTATGATTTTTGTAATATTGTCTAAGGTCTGAGTTCCTTGGATTTGAGCTTTATGACTTTGAGATTGTTCGAGCTCTCGTGTTGATAACGTGTTGAAAGATAAAGAAGATGTTGAAAGATAAAAAAGAGATAATAGAGATAATTTAAGAAGAAAAGCGTATTTCCATTGATACAGAAGCCATATATATAGTGTTAGTCATTATCTAGTAATAATTATTCAGATAAATGTGTGGTCATTCACGATTATCATACTACAACAATTTTTTGAATTAGACTATGTCTAAAAAAGCGTAGTCTTTTATATAGACTACGTTTTCTAAACCGTAGTCTAGGTGAGTGTAGTTAAAAGTGTGAGTGTAGTTAAAAGTCCCACATTTAGACTATGTTTTTAGATGTAGTTAAAAGTAAAAAAAACGTAGTCTTTAAATATATTTAGACTACGTTTTTATCTGAAAATGTAGTCTATAAGCGCTCTGAAGACTACGTTTTTTTCGACTTTTAACTTCCGTCTATTATGAACAAAAGACTACGTTTTAAAACCTAGTTAAACTACTTTTAACTACATTTTTTTGACTTTTAACTACGTCTATTATATGCAAAGGCTACGTTTTTTTTTACTTTTAACTACATCTGGCCAATACAAGATTACTTTTTTATTGAAAAACGTAGTCTATTGTAGACATTAGACTACATTTTCAAAGCGTAGTATAATATCAATCTTGTCAGCCTGAAACATATACTTTCAATTCCAAAAATACCAAAATATTGATTTGAAATGCCATCTTGTCATCTGAATATCGAATCTTGTTTTATAAACAAACATCCATAACTTGTTTCTTCAAATGAAGCCTTGCAAATTTTCAGCCATTCTCAGATTATAATGTGGTCTCTTCTTGTTTATAAGTTTTCTTCTCACAAAACTGCATATATACATAAGTTACTCAGAAAAAGAGCACTAAATAACACAACATAAAAATCTAAAACCATAAAAAGTACTACTTATATGAATCACGTATGCAATAATAACCTACTTTTCGCGGTTGAAATGATATGATTTTCAATGATCCTTCATATACCATGATGACATAATAGCCACATTCAACACCTGATGTTTGCTTAGGACACTTGAAAAATGAATTTAAAAGTTTTTATAAGATTCTAACAAATAAGATATAATTTTCTGAATTATTAAAAAGAATGTGAAACTCAATATACCTAAATAGAGTCCCAAATAAGTTTTTCTTGCAACTTCGGTCGGTTTAGCATTGTATATTTTAGTGCACTAATTTAACAAAAGTATAATAATAGTGTGAGACTCAAATGATATAATTCGAGACTAAATTACTATAAAAATAAAAATAAATACTTATGTATTAATAATAATGATGCAAACATATTGAGCACTTGCAATGATTTTAGATTTCTCTCGACTTTGTATTTTTCTTCATGAGTTGATGTAGTTGATCAAGTAATGATTTTCTTTCCTCAGAATCTTCTCTTTGTTGTTGGTTCAGTTTTTTTTGTTATTCTAACAAATGTTGTAAGAGTTCGCTTGTTTTTGTTCTTTACGGAAGATTGAAATAGGTTGTAGGCGTAACCATGCCTCCAACACCCCTTACTCGACCACTATGTTCGGGATTTCTCAATGTCATTCCTAGTATGTCTTTTTATCCCAATTCTTGTATTGATTCATCTTTCACCTTCATTGTATATTCATCCTGATATGTAGATAAAACAAACCATACATTAGGAAGTTATAAAAGAATCTATAATTAGCTATTAAATTAACAATAACATATTTACTTACAATTTTCTGTATGACTTCTTGGATGATTTCACTGTCAGAACCATCACCTTTTGAATATGACTTTCCATACAACACTTAGTCCAATGTCTTCATTGATGCCCATCTTTTCTATAATTATTAGACAACAAATATTTTTTAATAAAATAGCTAATAATTGCTCAGTGATGTTAAGAACTAAATGTTCAACACTTACTATCTTTTCTTCCCACATTAACAAATTCATGCCTAGATGAATGATGTCGATACTCATTGCTTTGCTCTTTCACTTTGCAACCTACTCCATTCTGGCGAAATTACGAAGCCCATACCCTACGCCAAGGCATTCAAGCATCTTTTTTATGAATGGAAAGTTCTTAGGAGGTTGTCAAATAAGGGTGCAGCCTATCCTCCAATGGATTCAAGAATTTTGTCAACTTGAACTTAAATTGTCTCCATTTGTACAAGCATATGACAAATATGTTTCTTTCATGGCACATTATAAGTTTTCTCTGAAAACATAGAAATACATAGAGCATACTAATGAAATCAAAATTCAATTAAAATTAAGAAAAACTCACACCTTGTACAAAATGGAGACAATTTAAGTAGTTGTCTTTTGATCCGAGGATGACCAATCCATTTCTTGGTTATCTTTTGATCCGATTAGTAGTTGTAAACTAACAATCACACAAGCAAAGAAAGCAAGTCAAATATAGAAGCCCCAAGGATCTTAATCATACAGAATGATTCGATTGCAAAAATTAGGCATACCTCATTCTTCCTCATTTTGCATCAATCTTTGTCTACAGTGAACCAATGAATCAGCCCCTCCGTGTCGAATTCTCATATTGGCGACATCCGAAAAAAAAAAGCATTCGGACTATAGAATTCCTAACTATGATATTTAGGAGCAACAAAAAAAAGATCTTGATCTTCAAATAAACAAATTCACGTCTACCAGACAATGTGAAAAGAAAAATCTTCATTTACAAGTAGATAAATGTTAATGGCAATGTATGACTTAAAAAACAAAAATCATACCCTAAGATCTTCTATTCAATTTCCCCATCTCAAAGATCTCTAAAGCTAGAATTCAATAAGGATTAATAATGGTAGCAACCATGTCATCCCACTTAAAGTTTCTTACTTCCTAACTTTTTACTACTAATGGGTATAGGATACTTTTGATAACAAAAGGCAAACATTTTCAAAACAATAAATCAAGACTTCATCTATCCAAACCAAAGAAAAACCGATCTCGTTTCTTGAGAGAGAAAAACTTCTCATAATTAACTAAGAAACTAACAACCACTGCAAAAGATAGAATCTTTAACTGCTAAAGGGCCGCACAACTCACACAGAAAAACTTAGAATTTGTGAAGGAGATGGCATTAGTGGAGAGCTTGGGCGAATTATAGTCCCATTTAGAGGCTTCCTTCACCATGAACTCTATTCAATCTTAATGAGAACAAATCAAAACCTAAATTCACAGTCAAACTCAAAAACCCAAACCAAATCAAATCAAACACCCACACAAAACTCCTAAATTTCCCGAGCATTAACTTCTAATCAAGCTCGAGATCCACTTACTACAAAAAAAATGATAAAAAAACAAACTCAAACTCGATACAAAAATCTCGACTCGAAAGTTCCATCTTTATATCAAAATTCCTCTACCAAACTACACAGCCGGATAGAAAGAAAACGAAAAGAAAAGAAGCGTAGTGAAGCTTCAAGAGAAGAAAAAATTGAAAAGACGGAGCGGAGAGAGAAATTACCACCCTCTGCGTAACGATTATCCACGCGTAGCTTCTTGATCAGACAGCTACTTGATTTGTACTTCTTTCCATCTTCCCCACGTAACCATTACGTTTGAAATTTCTAATCCCAATATCTTATCCTTCTCAATAAATTTAACATTTTTATTTTTATTTTAAAGTAATAAATTTAATTACGTCTTTAACAAAAATACAATCTTTTTAGTTTCTTTTCCTTTTATAAAAAGCAAATTACTAAAATAGTTTAAATTTTTTTAAGAAAAAGGATAAATTTTTTTTTTGGAAAAGGATAAAAGACAACATTCTTAGTTAGGAGAGAAAAAATAAATAATTTTTTTCCATTCAAACGTGGCTAGATAAGGTGATAAGAGAGGGTTTCTTAAGAAAGAGGGTTTTTTTTTAAGAAAAAGGATAAAAATTTTTAGGAAAAGGATAAAAGACTACATTCTTAATTGGGAGAGAAAAAATAAATCAATTTTTCGTTTTATATTAGACTACGTCTTAAGTAAGACTGTAGTCTTTTATATTATAAGATAATAGAAGACTACGACTTCATTAAGAACGTGGTCTTCTTATATTATAATGTAATATAAGACTACGACTTAATTAACAACGTAGTATTTTTATATTATAAGATAATATAAGACTACAGTTTAACTAAAAATGTAGTCTTTTCATATTAAAATATAATATAAGACAACGTTTTTAATTATAGATGTAGTTGTTTAATTTATGAAAATTTGTGGCAGTAGTCTAAAATATTAGACTACATTTATTACTAAAAACGTAGTCTTTTTCCTAAAACCAGTAGTCTATTTAACTTTTTGTAGTAGTGTCAGTGAATCATTTATAACAAATTCTAATTTTCATAAAAGATTTTTTAAATATTAAATTATCATATAAATTATATGAAAAAGATACATTTAGAAATTGAAAATAAAATAGTTAAAACAACAAATTAAGTTTATTATATTAATCATATATTATAATTATTATTATTTTTAAAACCCACATGCTACAAAAAGATATGTAAAAAAAATATCGGAATTTTATAGATGAATCTTTGAAAATCTCAATTACTTCGCTAGTTACTTAAAAAAATTAAATAAAAAATTCGAGTCAAACAGGCCAAACCTACATGGCTACGGGGCCCAACAGGTTGGGCAATTGGTTGATTATTGGACCTTAAATTTTAAGGTCCAACCCTCTAAAAAGTGAACTAACCTATCGGCTGCGATCCATTTGATTTGATTCATCTTTGCCGGCATTGGGCCAGGCTAATCGGGCTATTTTTAACCAAATAGTCGATTCAACTTATAACCGTCACAATTTACTGACTATCACCACAAGTCCCGGCGCAGCTACCAACAAATAAACACATTGGTTGACCATACCTTGCTAGAATGACTATATCAACTTCTTCTTTTCATTCCACATCCGATGTGGCCGGACAAGGAAAGTGGGTCACTTGCGAAAAAATCAAGACAAGTATCTTGTAGCGAAGGGGGCTTAAACCTTGGTTCTCAAGGTTGACAAACAAAGCGTAAATCACTCTGCCATAGTCCCCTTGTTTAAAACATTGATTCTACTTTTATATGTATAGAATATATATGTTACACATTATGATTTTCTTCCCTTTTTAATTTAAATACTTTATATATTTTAGTTGACATAATTTAAAATATCAATATCATTGCATAAAAATCAATAAATATTTTAAATATTATTAATATTTACTTACATATCTTTTTTTAAATTATTCTTAATTATAATAAAATATATAATATATATTTATAACGTCACCGATTTAGTGATTCCACCATCGGTCAAGCCAGATAAGCAGTGAAGCGATAACCTTCCAGATTCATTAACTAATATGATTTTAAAAACATTGGATCTAACAATAGATGAACTTTTTGGTCACGAGTAGGTTTCACCCATGAATGTATGTTTACTAGCTAGGAAGCTTCCTCAAATAAGCAGGGTCACTTAGCAATTCTTTTTCAAAAATAAATATTCCATATTAAAAGAACTCGTTTAGAAATCTATTCATCAATCCCAAGTTTAGAAAACATATAAAAATAAATTATTGAATAGATTTATTTAGTTTTGTACCTGTTTCCGACTCGCTCCACACCGTTGAAGTTTTTCCATTAATGAACGTGAACCTAAATTAAAAAAAAATGTCTAAAATAGACATTATATATTGTTTAATTAAATTATATATAATAAGCCTCATCACAACTAAATTTAATTTTTGTAGGTGTAGATTCTTGATATGCTTTGAAAGAGCAACTTTTGGTTAGAAAAATAGAAGTAAATGTGATGCAAAATGTAGGGAACTAATTCTTGATTGAATGTAAAAAATTTGAAAACAGGACATATACCTCCAGGTGAAGGTGCCATTTAGCTAACGTTCTTTTTTCAAGTTAAGTATTTTCTTGTGCTTGTATCTTTTCCTGTTCATAGTTCAATCAATGAAAGAACCATTATAAGAACAAACAAAGGCATAAACGATTCATAGACTTTAAATAAACATCACCAAATGCATATTCAGGTTTGAATATTCTAAAAAAATTTAGTAATTAATAAATCACGTGTGAAGTTGATGAAAAAAGCTCACAAGAGCATGAAGTTGGGCAATTAATATGTACTACAAAACTTAATGCGGAGGGTAACTCAGGTTAGGTCTAAGGTCTTGAGGTTTAACCCAATAAGACCTAACTTAAGTAGTTAGAGATCGAGAGGAGGGAGAGTGCAGGGTTTGAGTCCCATTGAGACAAAGACAAATTGGTAAACTTAATTACTATGCAAAGTAAATGGTTATGTAAAAATATGTATAAAACAAAGGCCCTCTTAGTAACCTCTTGCATTCCAAAGGAAAAATTTTTATAAAATCAACAATTTCATAATTGGTTTAGGGTTTTTGTTTTTAAAATAATTAGTGGAAGTAGAAATAAGGAATCAGTCATCTAGTTTTGAATTATCTATGATGTGCAACATAGAAGACAAGCCCTTTTAGCGGTAGTTAAGGTGATGAATATTTCTTAAAAAATTTGAACTTTAGGTTTCATTTAAATGGTTATGATTTTTGCTACTTCGAGGGGAAGGTAAATTCAATAAAAAAATCAAAGGCGATAAGCGAATCGGAAAAGTTACTAGTTCACGGTTTAGAAGTAGAAACTAGATGCGTTCGAGCTACGTCGAGCAGAATAAAATAGCCTTAAAGAACTAAAGTAAATTATGGATCTAGAAAGGGGAGGAATAGAAGGAAGAAGAGGATAGATGAACGTTTTGAGAATTAGGGTAAGCGAAAGAAGATGCTCGATCTTGATATATTTATATTGAAAACCTAATGTGAAAATTTTGATCGAAAAACCAATGTATTAAAAATCAGACCGATAATTGAATCAGAAAAGTTACTAGTTCACGGTTTAGGGGCCGAACCGATGATCGAACTATGATCGCACCGGATTAAAACGGAATCAGAATCGGAACCAAAAAGGTCATCGATTAACAATACAATCCAATTTTTAAAACATTACCAAAATAAGCATCGGGTTTTGGTCGGTGCCTGTGCAAGGCCTCCTAAATGGAATGAAATGCACTCATAGTTGCCCAATTTTCAATTTTTTTCTTCATATATATAGATATAAGCCTTAAGCTAAAATGTAAATAAATTACCTTTTAAATTTATTTAAAAACTTTGTGAATAAATTACCTTTTAAAAATTGTCTCTAATAGTCATATTAATAGAAAATTAAATTGTAAAACCCGTGAAAATTTTAAATTTAAAATTTTGAGATAAAAGAGAATAAACGGTAATTTACGAAATAGTCTAGAAAAGTTGGAATTTTTAGATCTCCATATGACAGAAAGCGGATTGCCGTTGGAATCGTCGTGAAAATTAGCTACCAGTCTAATTTCGTTGAATTAGGAATAGTCGAGATTTCACGTATTTCGAGGCAGCGTGTTGGGTGACACATGGCGAGCCAGCGGGTGACACATGGAAAGCCATGTGTCCTGATGCATCAACAAAGGCATGCATGTGTGACACATGGCAAGCCATGTGTCTGACAGTGCAATAGACTTGACAAGTGGCGGCGGATTCACTTCCTACGTGGTGCTAACTGCTAACCACTCAATTCATTTATTTCAAAATTTTCATGTTCATTTCACTATCCCAACCCCTAAGGTTATAGTTCTTAACCTTAGCATTTTCCTTTTTTCTATACACATTATACCATGCATATAGAAATGTATCATGACCTTCGTCGCGATGTGGAGAGGCGGGATGAAAGAACTGCGTCAGGGATTTTATCCGGCGATTGTCTCACGTGCCAACAGATCAAAGTGAGCACGAGGAGACTGACGGGGCTACTCGACCATTGGAGATGGCGGAGTGGAAGTGGGAGCACATCACGATGGACTTTTGTGACTCACTTGCCACGGACATCGCGAAAGCATGATGCGGTGTGGGTCATAGTGGACCGACTCACCAAGTCGGCACATTTTCTGGCCGTGTGGATGACCTTCACACTGGAGGAATTCTACAGGTTGTATATACGAGAGATAGTACGGTTGCATGGAGTTGCAGTCTCCATAGTATCGGATCGGGATCCTCGGTTTATGGCTTAGTTCTATAAGAGTTTCCAGAAGGCCATGGGGACACAACTGTCGATGAGTATAGCTTTTCATCCTCAAATGGATGGTCAATAAGAGCGGACTATTCAGATTTTAGAGGACATGCTGCGAGCATACGTCTTGGATCTCAAGGGTAGTTGGGAGGAGCACTTGCTGTAACACCCCATCTCGAGAGAGTGTACAGTACATGACACTGTAGGGGTGTATAAGAGCACTAAATGTCATATAGTAGTATTTTTGGTGACTAAAATAGAGTGATGATTTATGGAAGCAGGAGAGGGTGGTATGAGCATAAGGGTATAATGGTCATTATAAGCGAAGGATATGAAAATTTTGAAAATCAAATTAGAGATGGGCCAAAGAAGAATTTCAAAAGTTAAATTTCAATATTAAGAAGTTGAGGAGCTATTGGTAATTAAAGGAAATGTTAAAATATTAAAAATGGGAAAATAAGAATGACTTGGGTTGGTCTCAAGGGAGAAATTTAGGCTCCACGGTTTGGAAGAGGAGGCCGAGAGGAAGAAGAAGGAAGAAGAAGGAGGAGGAGAAGTCCAAGGTGGGTATGTTTGTCTCTTTGGATCAAATGTCTTTTCATGTCCTAGGGCTTTTAGTGTGAATTTACGTAGGTGTTTCTCCTTTTGGTCTAGAGTTGGAAGGTCACACAAACCTTTGATTTGTTGGGGTTATGAGAGTAAAACCCCGATTGATGTAAGAAACTTGGAATCATCAAATTACATGATGTTTAGAAAGGTGGTGGACCTTAGGTAGTGTTCTTGGATTTTCACCTAAGGTTTTGTGTTTGAGGTGCCAAAGCACGATTCAAATGTTATAGTTGTTTTTTAGATGATTTCCAAGTTAGTTTTTGAAAGTACTATGGATTATAGAAGTTGTATGGAGTGAATTGGCATCAAAGTGGGAAAACACGTGCAGGCACTTTTAGGAGACTTGCCGATTACAAGTTGAACTTGTACCATTACATTTTGCATTCTACGGTCATTTTTGACGACATGCGATCTGAGTTAGAGTTGTACCGGTACAACCTGTTCTGGTTTTCCCAGTTTCGACCAGTTTTTGTATTTTGGCCATAACTTCCTCATTTCTTATCCGATTTGAGTGATTCAAGTAGCTACGTAAAATAGACTTCAAGGAAAACCATCCATATAGAAATAGACATCGTCAAATTATGACTATAAGTGGCCCGAAAATTCACTAGAAGTGGGGCCATGTGCAAACCAAATTCTGGTTTCAGTTTGAACATAGAGTAGTCCGGGTTATTTCGGACGTATCTTGAGTTTCGTTGCTTCGAATTGGGTGATTCCAGTTGTAATAGAACCATTAGCACCTTAGCTTTAAATGAGTATAAGGAAATAGTGTCAAAATATGAAGTCAAGACCCCGGAAAAATGAAGTAATACAGCTGTCTCACTAGAAAATCGGTGAAATGACTAGTTGGCATGAAAATGCATAACTGGTTGGATGATCCGATTGGATTGATTCCAATTTCTAAATAAAGTAGATTCCTAGAGGAATATAGGAATGAGTGTATATGGTGGATTAAATGGAAATTATGGTTAATGTGTAATTGTGATGTTATTGGAAAAGGTGAAAAGGGCTATCGGACGGGAACGAGAACTCAACGGGAAGCAAGCGGGATTGGCGGTGAGCGTAGTGAAAATGATATTTTGAAAATTGAGTTTTTTAAAAGTGGTTTAATGTTAATGTGAAAGTTTAATATAAATGTTTATGTAAATGTTAAGGCATATAAATGTTTTATCTTGCATCAATATATATATTTATATGTGTATTAAATATGTATGCATATGTTAAGATATTATGAAAGTTTAAAAAATGTGTAAAGAATGCATATGTGTTCTAATATTGATAAAGTAAAAAGTTTAAAATGTATTTATATATGTATTTGAAGAAGTGTTTCTTGATGGTTACCTAACCCCATATGAAGCGTTATGGCGATATCGTAGAGGTACCTTAAAGCGTGTAGGATTTTAGAAGGTAAAGTTATAGGTTACTAGCGGGGAGGAATTAGGTGTCTAGAGTAATATCCTTACACGTGATAAGGTGCTATGGCCCGGAACTGTGGCGTGAGTTTCTCCTTATTAGTGGATTTATATTGAATGTATTTGTCTCATGATCGGTGCAGGAAGCGCCGGTGTGTTTATTCCCTTTGGGTTCCATCGAGAAAGAAAGAAATAAAGAAAGGTTTCTGCATAAATGTTTAAGGCATAAATGGATTTTTAATGTATAAGTATGTATTACTTTGAAAAGAAAGTTCAAGGCATAAATGGATTTTTAATTGTATAAGTATGTATTACTTTGAAAAGAAAGTTTAAGGTATAAATTGATTTTTAATTGTAATGGAATGTATTACTTTGATATATACTAAAAATGTTATTTTAATGAAAATGTACACTCACTGGGCTCCTTTAGCTCATTCTTTTCCGTGTGTTTCAAAAACATTTTAGGGACCCAGGCAGTGCGCCGATAGAAGGGGACCCTCAGTGCGTGAGTCGGGCCATTGAAAGCTTGGCTTATTTGTGATTTCATTGTATATACATTATGCATATTGTAAATATTAGATATTTTTGTTATGGATATATGTATGTATAAAGTTGAAAAGGAACTACGTGGGCTTTTTGATCCTCGAGTGGACGAGTCTGTGAATGGTCGACTTAAGTCCCATTTCAAGCCCGATCTTTTGATAAAAACAAATGCATGGATTTGAAGAAGTGTCAAATGTTTTGAGGATTGGAAATGAATAAATGTATATATGTATATATTGTGTTTGATTGGGTTGTGGACGAAGAGTCCTATAACTTAAGTTAAAGTTGAGGATGAAAAGATTTGAAGTGTTTTAAATGTTTTTCGCGGGTTTTTCCAACAAATTTGGGAAAGTCCAGAAAACGGAGAGCTACGGCCAAATTTTCTGAAAAATCTAAGCTTTGAAAAGAAAGAATATAAAAAAAAAAAATTTTACCACTTAATACACATTATTTTCTAAAGATATATTGGGATTAACTAAGGGTTAAGCTCCATGGATTTTATTTGACTGTTTTGAGGAAAAGTTTCTATATCCATTGGAGTGTCGGGAGGTCCCCTCGGGTTCATGAGGTTAATCCGGATCGGGATCCTTCACTTGCCCTTGGTAGAGTTCGCCTACAATAACAGTTACCAGGCGAGTATTCAGATGGTGCCCTATGAGGCTCTCTACGGGAGGCCATGTCGATCACCGATATGTTGGACAGAGGTGAGAGAGAGCTCCATCACTGGTCCAGATTTGATTAGAGACACCTTGGACATGGTGGGTATGATCCGGAAGCGTCTCCTTCTTTCAGGCTGGAGCATAAAAGTTACTGATGTCTGACGGCTGACCTCACAGAGTTGAGGCGGGTGATCATGTCTTCTTGAAGGTGATGCCTAAGAAAGGAGTGATCAGATTCGGCAAACAAGGGAAGCTTTCGCCGAGGTACATTGGACCCTTCAAGGTACTCGAGAGGGTGGGCGTGATTGCGTATCAGTTAGCGTTACCGCCAAGTTTGTCGAGTGTTCATGAGGTGTTTCACGTCTCTATGCTCTGGAAGTACCTCGAGGATCAACTCATATAGTGGATTAGGAGAACTTGTTGTTAATGCGGATGGGACCCAGCCCGGAGGGACCGGTGCTTATGTGGATAATAGAGCAAGTTTTGCGTGGCAAAGGCCGTGAGGCTTGTAAGGTGTTTGTGGCGGCAACGAGGAGTCGGAGGTGACGGTGGAGCACGAGGACCGCGGGTGCGCGCCAACTATCCCTTCTTGTTCGACGGGGAAGGTGCGCTTTCTAGTCATTAATGTTTTAAATGACTATCGCATATGCATGTGTTTGATTGTGTGTATGTGTGTGAATTTCGGGACAAAATTCTTTTAAGGGGGGGAGAGTGTAAAACCCGTGAAAATTTTAAATTTAAATTTTTCATATAAAAAGGGGGCAAAACGGTAATTTACCAAAATAGTCTGGAGAAAAGTTGGGAATTTTCTAGATCTCGGATGACAAAACAGATTGCACCGTTGGAAGCGTCTCATGAAAATTAGCTACCCAGTCAAATTTCGTTGAATTTCGAGATAGTCGGAATTTCACGTATTTCGAGGAAACACGTGTCGGGCGACGCATGGCGAGCCATGTGGATGACACATGGCGAACCATGTGGTAACACATTGCAAGCCATGTGAGTGACACATGCAAGCCATGTGTCACAATGCGTGGCAAAGGCATGCATGTGTGACACATGGCAAGCCATGTGCGTGACACATGGCAAGCCGTGTTAATGACGAATACTAATAGACTTGACAACCATGGGCGGCCGTTCACTTCTACGTGGTGCTAGCTGCTAACCAGCGATTCATTTATTTCAAAAAAAAAAGAATTTTCTGTTCATTTCACTATCCCAATCCCTAAGGTTGGTTCCTAACCTTAGCATTTCCCTTTTTCTATATGCATTATACCATGCATATAGTTTCCCTACCATATCTTAGTACAATCATAATTCTCATATACATCGTTCCATGTATATGTCCTTATATAATTGGAAGCCCACAAAATCACACAATCAAAACATGCAACAATAATGACGTATCTCAAAAGGGTGTAAATACAGCCCCGAGACACTATTCACACATCGAAAAAATTTTCACATACCACGTTAATGCATTTATAGTAAACGTAATATAAATATTTCATATATTAAATCATACACAATCAAATATTTCTATACTTGATATTCTGTAGTTCTCAAGGTTTTTATGAGTGCTTTGATGCATTATATTTTGATTTTGGTAACTAGATTAATCTTGGAGAGCAATGACTTAAAGTGGAGCAAAGTTGAGGATTGGAAGCACAAAAATTCGTTTTGGGCACGGGTAGCCTTAGTGCTTGGCGGTGTTTCCAAGGCAGATCCCTAGAATGAATAGCAAGGGTAGCGCCCTAATGCTTGAACAATAGTGCCCCAACGCTTGAACAATGGCACCCATGCATTTTCACGGACCTCAAGCTGGTACCTCAGAATTTGGCCTTTTAAAGCCATAAGAGAGGATCTTATAAATAGAGTTGTTAAAGGTTTCAAGGGCTTTTTGGGTGGGGAACAACTGTTGCTCTATTTTTAGAGAGAGAAACAAAGTTGAGAAGAGAAGATTTCTACTATATCTGTAGTTCTTTCTCTTTCTATATTGAAGCTCTCTTTACATATATGTTTTTATTCAATTTATGATGTTTTAGATTTTCTTTCTAGGGCTAGGATGTAGCTAGATTATGAATGTTTGAATTTTATCTAGTTTTAAATTGATTGATGTTTTAGTCCATATCTATATTGAGTATATCATTCTTCTCATAATGCTTGTGGAGTAGTGGCCATTATTCACATGATTTGTGATTCAATTTAGAGATCAAGAGCGATGATTGAATTTGACCTTGAATGTTATACCATATGATTATCATTAGTAGAGATATTTATGAGATTATATGTGGTTTTATGATTTTCTGTGCTTAATGGTGTGTAGATTCATAGTTATCATAGAGATGTTGTTAGTTATCTATTGGAATATGTTATTGATGCTTAAGAAAGATTAATAATGACATTTCATAAATCCATCATCAATATAAATTATAAACATTGGTTAATTAAACTAGGTGATTGAAGTGGATTTATCTTGGTGAATCGGTGTCCAAGAGCCTTCCATACATTGAGTTTTCATCTATTTGTATAACCTAGTGTATCCATTTAGGTTAATTAAATTTATTAATTCTTCATTTATTTATTCAAATAAAATTGGAGTTAAGTGTTCGGTACTTGATAGAAACTATCTACATGCGTCATATTGATCACTATCCTATTACTTGTTAGACGACGCTTGCACTTGCACTTAGTTTTCACTCATGTGTATGTTACTAACTAGGAAACTTCCTCAAATGAGTTGGGTCATTTTGCAATTCTTTTATAAAATACATATTTTATATTAAAACTACTTGTTTAGGAATTTATTCACTTCCAAATTATTTTATCTTTTATACAAAGAGAAAGAATAAGTTAAATTTTTTTAAATATATTTATTTAGTTAAGTACACAATTTCTGTTTCAGCAATCTCTCATACCATTCAACTTTCCATCTTTCATCAATAGAAGTGACTAAAGAAAAGTGATGACAAAATAAATATTGTAATAATTTAGTTAGAATATATATAATAAGCCTCATAACAAGCCAAGAATTTTCCATTAGAACAAACAAATGAAAGAACCGTTATAAGAACAAACAAATGCATAAAAGAGATTCTTATAGACTCTAAATAAACATCACCAAATGCATAATCGGGTTTAATTAGAGATTCTAAAAAGCTGTTGGGTAATAGATTGTGCTTCAAGTTGATGAAAAAGCTCACAAGAGCATCGACTTAGGCATTCAAATGTACTAGAAAAAAACTTTCTCAATCAAGTATGATGCTCGATATGAAGCTCTTTTGTATTTAACAAACAAGAGAAATATTTATATCACCAAAGTAACCCAATGTTTGGTTTATAGAAAGTGAAGAAAAGAAACAAAAACTAGTGAAAAATGATTTCTAATGTTTAGTTTCACCATGAAAAAATATAAAGATAAAATTAAAAAATTCTTAAATTTGGTTCATTTTAAAATTACTTAATATTTATAAATAGAAAGAATAAGTAAAATGATTTTGAATCAACATACAAAAGAATTTATAAATTTTGAATATTTTTTTACCTATTTTATTCCTCTTTACTTTCTTTATCTTGCATTTTCTTCCAAATTTTCTAGGAATAAAGAGTGGCCTTTATAGAAACAAAATTATCGAATAAAGAGCAAGAAACAAATGGCATGAAAACTAATTAGATAAGAATCTCTACAGCCAATCCAGGGTTCTCTATGACTACTACTCGTGAATCAATCAACATCAGACACTTTTAAGGATAATTTTGAAAGATACGAAAAAAACAAAAAAAAAACATTGTGATATATACATAATATGCACTATTTAGGTAATTAGATACAATAATATTTATAAAAACATTCATTATGAAAAAGGTCAAAATTTCCAAGCAAACTAGAAATTTAAAATATACTTAAAATTAGCATAAATACTTTAAATGTTATAAGAAAAAGATTTCTCAAAAATACTAATATTTTAAGTCTAATAATTTTATAATGAAAATGAAAGGAAATTTTCAAAATTAAAATTATAACAAAAACATTAATATATATATATATATATATATATATATATATATATATATATATATATATATATATATATATATATATATATATATATATATATATTCAATTAAGGTTTATAGACTTTTAATGCTTTCATTGCATTCCAAAGGAATAAAAAAATCAATAATCACTAATTGGTTTTAGAGTTTTTTCCAATAATCGATAGAAGTGGATCTACATAATTTAGTCATTTAGTTTTGAATTATCTACTATATTTGGCATAAATTTGTGAAAGACTAATCATAAGTGGTAGTTTATAGCGATGACTATTTCTTAAGAGATTTTAACTTTAACTAGAGTTTTGTTTTTTACTTGACACCCCATCCTCTCTCCTTTGGAAATTGTGATTTCTTTGTTCCTTCTTTTCATCCCGTTAGAAAGAAGGGATGGTTTTTTTGGCTTTCCAATACCTGAAATCACCCCTCCCATTGTTTCGTTTTCTCAGATCTGGATTCCTCCCCCAATAAAGTGGTTTCTTCCACTCGATCTGAGTTTTCATTTGATTTGCCTTTGTTTTCTTATGCTTTTGTCATCGACTTGTTGCAGTGTGTAGTTATTCGTTAGTTTTTCTGTGAGCAATTAAAATGACAAAGATACTTTGATCAAACAAAAAAGTCACATCAAATCCTTGTTGGTCAGTATGTTTCATGAATCTTAGATATGTTCAGGCATATTAAGATTATATCTTATTAGAGCTTAGAACCATTTCTTCGGTATTCAAGGCTATTAACTTAGATGTTATGTTATCGTCTAATGTTTTTAGCAGTTTGATTTATGTGTTTGGATGTAAACGTATTAGAATCAATGAAATTTCAGTTTTCATTGTAAAAAAAAAAAAAGAAACTAGAGTTTTTTGATAATTCAAAGGGGAAGGGTAAGGGGTAAGCAATCGCATTGAATCGCACATCTATGCTACCTCGGAAACCATACAAATTAATTAATAAAAAGCATAAAAAAAAGTTTGAGAGCAAATACTTAAAGATTAATGAAGCTGTAGCCATTACATGGGAGCAATGGATGCAAATTGGTAACAAAAAACGGAAAAATTGCCTTAAGATCTAAAACTGAAATAGATCTCTAGTCATAAGGTGAAATCAAAAGATGATAGACTTAAGGTTTTAGGGTTAGGGTAAGCAAAAGAAGATGCTCAATCTTGGATTCTTGATGCATTTGGGGACTTTAATTTGACTATTTATTAATGATTTAAAAACCGGATTAGCCGGTTTGACCGATTGAACCGTTAATCGACTAAGAAACTTGCCTGACTCAATGAAAAAGACTGTTTGACTTCACGAATCAAATCGAATGAACCGGCCAAACAAGTGAATTGCTTGAACCGACTAGTTCTTACTTAATCAAACAATTCACTCCTCATCTTTTTTATAAGTTGTAATCACGTCATTTTAATGCTTTTTACATTGAAGCGGCGCCGTTTTATCTTTGGTGTATAAAGTAACAAAATTTTTGTTTGTCTTTCTCTTCCATCCCTATCTTGAGCCTCCTCTCACTACTGCTTCTCTATTTCCCATATCCGGTGGTACTCTTCCAAATCCGACAATAGCCTCTTCATTGCCAGCGACTTTATGAGTATTGAGCATGGTCGACAATCCTAGTTCATACGTCTTGCAAGATGTATTTTTGTAATGAGATATAAAAGATGAGATTTATTTTTTCTATCATTTTAGGACATTATTTTTCTACAATTTGCATCATTGATGAAATTAAAAATTTAAAATCAAATAATATCTGGTTTTGATTTGCACCATTTCTATATGAGAAAGTGGATTGGCTTGGAAAATAATTTAAAATAGTAAAATAGTAGAAATTACGATTCATATATGGAGAATTTGACAAAATTCTATTTGATTTGTATTTATGATATATATATATATATATATATATATATATATATATATATATATATATATATATATATATATATATATATATATATATATATATATTTCCTCATAAATGTATCTCCACTGGGACTCTAACCCTAGGCCCTATCCTCTTTATGCCAGCTTAAGCTCTTAACCACTTAATCTATGTCTTATTGGCATGACATAATTATATTTTATTTGTATTAATGAAATAATTTTATTTGGAAATTCTATATATGACATAACTCTTTTTCTCAGTGCGAGTGTCGTGTCGATATGGTATGTTACACCAAGCAAAATTGCATATAGAAATTATTTTAAGAATGAGTTGAGATTTCTTATTAAATATTTTCCTACTTCTCTTATAATGGTGATAAATATATTTTTAGAAATAATAAATATCATGTTGATTTTAGATTATGAAAATATAACATGCATATTGTATTAAAAATATGAAATCTTATAGGTATAAACTTTATAAAAATGTTTAATAAATAGAAGAGTTGTCAAAGGTATAAGATTTTCATTTTATGATCAATTTTATTTTAATAATATATAAATGATTTATTTTATGATGTCACCCGGTTCGATTTTTGTTGGACCAGTGAACCATGAACATGTAATTTTTTTTATTAACACACCAGTTTGATTTTTAAAACATTGCTATTTACATTGAAAACATACCATGACTTTATAACAAATATTTTGAGGGCATTTTTTCAATACAATCAAGTTAGGTCTATTGATACTAGTATGATTTATCTGCGAGAAAAGTGAGGAAAGCTTATATCTTATTGAATGTAAAAGTGGTTATATATAGCCTTTATAATG
Source organism: Tetrastigma voinierianum (assembly GCA_016808115.1). Classification (NCBI taxonomy): domain Eukaryota; kingdom Viridiplantae; phylum Streptophyta; class Magnoliopsida; order Vitales; family Vitaceae; genus Tetrastigma; species Tetrastigma voinierianum. The sequence continues at coordinate 60,059 of JAEQBH010007654.1, forward strand.
CTTGAGAAAGCTAAAATAGTCACTCCCTACTAGTAAAAGAAGAAGCAAAAGAACGGGTCAACTTCCTAAACAATAGGAATTATTGAACAGAAGAAAAACTAAGTCTACCACAACTATAAATTAAGAAAAACTAAGTCTCATAACATTCCCTCCCTTAAACTAATATCACTTATCCAATTGATGCATGATTTTGACAAACTCCATAAGTTCTTTCAACTTTTCAAAATTAAATTGCTTTAATATGGCTTGAGTCATAAGATCTACAAAATTTGGTCTTTAGTTCAACAATAATCCAGTTTGATTGTCCCATCTTGTGTAAGGTCTCTAAGAAAATGGAACCGAACATTGATGTGTTTGCTTGACCATACGCAACGAGTTGCGAAAGGTTGATTTCTGAGCTATTGTCTCAATAAATTACAGTAGTGTCACTTTGAGATTGATCAAGTTTCTCTAATATCCTTCGTAACCATAGCTGGTAAGCGCAGAAGTTCTTTCAACAAATTATGCTTCTGTAGTGGATCTTGCAAGAGGACGAATCTGACTCACAGGCCCAAATAAAAATACAAAGTCAGAAGTGCTCTTGCAATCTTCTACATCTCCTGCGTAATCACTATCGGAAAATCCCACAAGCTGGTGGTTCTTTTCTTTGCAATAAAACACACCAATGTAAGAGTGCCTTTGACATACCTTAACACATGTTTAGCAGCTTGGAGATGAAGTGTAGTAGGATGAGCCATGTACCAACTAAGAAGATTGACCCTGAAACATCAATCTGAAAAATTACAGTGGAGTTAAATACATCAAACTACCCACTACTTGTTTGTAAAGAATATCAACCATGGGATATCCCATGGGATATTTCATCAACTTTGTTCTTGGAATAATGGGATTGTGCGTTGGGTGCAATCGACCATTTGAAATCTCGAGAACATCACGAGTGTATTTTTGTTGATATAAAAAATCCCATTGTCTAAAGATTTCTAGCAAGAAAATACCTCATTTTCCCAAAATCTCATTTCAAATTCTTGCATCATATAGTGTTTAAAAGAAATGAAGCAGAGATTCGGCATTCCCGAGTAAATATAAGGGCCATGCATTTTGAAATTTCTTGATGAGAATCGATTGAATAGTATCGAGTGGGCATGAGAGCAAAACTTCTTTTGAGTCAACTCCATATTCTTGAGTGTATCCGCTGCAGAAAGCAAGACGGGCCTTATACTTGTCAATTTCACCATGTTCGTTGAGTTTTTTCTTGTATACCCATTTAACTCCAATTGATTTTGTCAATTCCCAAGTTTTTTTTTTGCAACCAAAAAAACGAAGAAAGGAACTTGGAATTCAACGGTCATTTTCAGTATGAATGTCTTAAGAAAAATAGGGATTCGAAGGATGGGAGGGAGACAAAGTCCCACTTGTTGAAACCAAAGAAGAGATGCAAGAGATGTTCCTTATGACATATATTGATGTTGACAAAGCAGCTGATGAGATTGCATGGTTCGTAGATTCTGGGTGCAGTAATCATATGTGTGGAAAAAGGGAATTATTCTCTCAATTTGATGACACTTTTCGAAAGTCGATCAAGCTGTGACGCCCCAATTTTCAAGGGTCCCGTTGACAACCCATCAACCCGCGAAATTTCTATCTTAGATCGTCTTGTACCTAAGTCTTAGTACACCGAGTTACCAACTACCCATGGACACCGAGTTACTCGGCACCACTTCCATATATACGTCCCTTCACCAGGACCCATTCATTCATATTTAAATCTAAAATATGAAAATAAAATGAATAATTAAGTCCGTAGGGGTCCGATCACGGCCCTCGTACAATAATTACATACCCTACTATTTATACAATAGTCCAAAGAATTTTATAAAAATCGCATATATACAAAACACTTTTACAAAATGTTACTCAAGGCCGTATAATGACCTCCTTCACGATCACGGCCTCGTTGGGTGTCGTCTCCTGTACACTCCCTATACGAAGGGTCCCACGGCGAGGTGAGCAATGCACGGAAGAAAAATTCTTCTGAGGGCTACTCCTACCTAAAATACACATGCAATGGCAACCGTGAAAGCGTTCAATCACATTCCACTTATAAATAATGCAATACCTGAAATATTACGTGTCATGCGTGAGATGAGACTCCTCATGCCTGACACGAGTCCTATCGACTCCCTCGGACACGCAATGCAAAGTGCGAAAACCGGAGTCATTGGTGTTTTTTACCCGATGACTTAAACTATTGGACAACCCTCGATATTGACAGATTTTTTTATCGAATCGTGTGTTGTTCATGGGCGAGTCTTTCGGGTTTCACATCGTCTTAATGCTTAGTGATCATGTCTAGCCACATATAAATTTCTTTCACCTTTTTTTTTTTTTGGGGGGATGCGCGATCTTCTTCTGTCAAACATGTGATTTATATTTATTATTGTTTTATACAGCGAAGTGAGTCTCGATTTTGACGTGGTCCAATTTCCAAGCTACGCCCACACATTCACCAAGAATGGTGAATAACGAGTACCATGCACCGTACTCGACTCAGCCTTGATGTGGCCAGGTGCATATGAAATGAAATGTGTGTCATTTCATGTGCTATGTCATGCTACACACAACATTATAAATTCAGATAATTATAATCTTTCCTACATATAATTTCCATTTATCCACAATTTCCATATGATGAGTGCCTAAAACATTCGCATACCATACGGGTGTCACATCTTATCATTTTGGCTTAATTTTGTTTAATCACGTATTTATATAGCCCGATATCTGATTTTTGCTTTTGTGTGAATAGCAGGTGGAACGGGAACTTTTTGGAAGCATTTTGGAGCAGAGAGTAGAAGTGCATAGAGCTGGCAGAAACGTCGCGATGTTCCAACGTCGCGACGTCTCAACGTCTTAACGTTCCAACGTCGCGTTGGATCAACAAAATAAAGTCCAGCGAGTGGCGGCGTGTGACATTGCAGCGTCGCGACGTCAGCGCGATTTATGCCTCTCCATCATTAAAAGAAAAGGGGACCCGAGTCGGGGTATCGAGATACGTATGAATTTAGGGCACGGAAAGCATAGACGTGAGAAGGGAAATAGGTGAGAAGACAGTTACTTTTGTATTTTTTTTCTTTCCTGAAAGATTGATGATGTTTTATATATTGAATACTTGTGTACTTACGTCCAGTATGTTCTAGATTCATATCTAGGGTGTTGTTGAACCCTATCACGATTGCATGGATTAAAGATTCATATTTTATATTATTCAGTTGTTTATGACTTGTTAGTATTTGCTCTATATCTATGATTTATTTACATGGTGATGTCGTAGCTTATTGGCATGATTATGCTAGATATTCGGTCGAGAGATGAGGATGCCGGGATCCCGAATAGAGCGGCCTTGATCAATTCGGTAAATAGAGATATTAGGTCGAGGAGGTGGCGATTAAGGTTAGAACATTTAAAGGCGTTTCGAGAGTGTATCGGGTTGGGGTAGAGATATACTGACCACACTAGCGAGATGGCGAGGATACACCTCGAGAGAGTGTATCTCATAAGCCACACTGATCCACCTCTCGTCGACAATAAGTCATTGAATAAATTGAATGAAGTAATTTCTCTAGGAAATAATCCATCAAAAGTGGCGGGGAAACATAGCCCTAGTCTCTAACCTTAGTAATTCACTAAGATCGATTAGTTCGAGTTTAAGTTCGAATTATTAGTAATTTGTCACTTTCAAGCTTACATCGGATAATGTTTAAAGCTGGCTTTGTATTCAACACACTTATCAGAGTGGATGAATGCTCCAGGTACCCTAGGTACTATATTACTTGATCGACGCTGCACTTGCATCTTTTATAGAGGCGTATATATACACATCACGCTTTTAGCCTATCAAGTTTTTGGCGTCGTTGCAGGGGATAAGTTTAGTGTTGATATTGGCCAAACAAGGCAATTAGATATTACTGGAATTTTTGTTACTTTTATTTTGTTTTACAAGTCTTTGGTAATTTGGTTTTTGTTTCGGTATTAATGATTGTAGTCAAGTTACAGGTGGCGCATGCGAAGACGGGATGGGTTGACCTACATCCGGCGATCTGGCTAGGAAGAGACTTTACGGATTACGTAGGGCGGATGTGATTACATAATAGAAATCCCCAGCAATCATGGGAAAGCAATGAAGCGGGGATCTTAACCTTGAGCAAAACGAGCCACAAAGGAGCCGAAATGGGAATAACGGACAGAATCAAGCACCAGGTCATTTACTCTGACCGATAGTCCATTCATGTTGCTAGAAGAGTTTGTCCTACCGCTTCTGATTGTTGAACTGACTATCCGAAGACCACCTATTCAGGCAAACAACTTCGAGTTGAAGTCAGTAACTTTACAGATGCTACAGAACATCCTATTCCATGGATTGCCCAATGAGAATCCGAACATGCATTTGACCAACTTCCTCGAAGTCTGTGACACGATCAAGTACAATGGGGTCACTAAAGAGGCACTCAGGTTGAATTGTTCCCACCTCGCTTTCGTTGATAGAGCCAAGCATTGGTTGACAAGTCAAGTACCAGATTCCATTACTTCATGGAATGATTTAGTGCAAAAGTTCCTGACCAAGTTCTTCCCACCTGCGAAAATTGCACAACTGGTGCAAGAGATCAATACTTTTGGACAACTGGAAGGAGGGAACTTGGTAGAAGCATGGGATAGATTTCATGAACTGTTGAGGAAGTGCCCACATCACAGACTGACCAGATGGATGCAGTTCCATAATTTTTATAATGGTTTGAGAAATGCGACTAGAAAAGTGATTGATGCCTCGGCAAGAGGGTCATAATGAAGAAGACCACGGATCAAGCATATGAAATCCTTGAGGATGTTGCTACTAATACCAATTAGTGGCTCAGAGAAGACTACACTAGTGAAGGCCATAGGCGACACAGACAACGAGGTTCCCAATCAACTGGGTTCATGTCACACACCATTAAACAACCGACTAGACAAAGGTATCATTAATGTCATACGTATCAACCCATGTGAGTCAGGTGAATTTCGGCGGGAGGACAAAGATAGCAAACACTGCACGCCGCCAGAACCAAAACAAGAGATGTGCCTGCATGTGTCAAGGTTTAATTAGAGTCAGCCACAACAACAAGGTCAGTATGGGGGAAACAACTATCAGAACCAAAATTAAGGCCAAGGGTATGTAAAATCGTAATAAGCCGTATCGCCGTGGTTATGACGGAGGAATAATCGTAACAACATTCCACCACCCCGAGCTTGAGCGAACCACTCACTGAGAAAAGGTGGACTTGGAACAAGCCCTTGCGCAAATGCTAACATCTCACACTGCCTTTATGAAAGAGACGAAGGCGAATATGCAACATCAAGCCACCCAATTGAACAATCAAGCAAGACAACAGAAATTTGTAGGTGCAGATGGGCCAAATGGGTCAATCTTTTTGGACGTAAAAGGCAACCTGTCTCTTACCAAGCAACTCAGAAGTGAACCCAAGAAGATAGGGGAATGAACATGTTAAAGCAGCCATGCTGAGAAGTGGTAAAGAATTGGCGATACAAGAGCAACCCCCAGAGACAGAGGAGGTAGAAACTGAGAAAGTCATCTAGCTCAATCAGAACGATGATACAAAGAGAGAACAGCCCCAAGAGAAACAGTCTATGGGAGATAAAACTTAAACAAAGGATTGCACACAACCAATAGCCCCGATTCCGTATCCCGCCGTCTAAAGGAAGCATAAGTTTGATAAGCAGCCTCACCGTCTACGGAAGTATTTAAGAAATCAGACATCAATATTCCATTTGTCGATGCTCTCAACGTATGCCCAGTTATGTTAAGTTTATGAAGGACATCTTGTCTTAGAAGAGAAGATTCATATTTTAAAAAACAGTTTAACCTAATCGAGGAGTGTGTAAAGGCTATCCTTTCCGTATGAGAAGCTACCGCAGTGCCTAAAAGACCCCGGCGCTCACTCATCCCCGTACCATTGGAATGCCATTCGAGAGGGCATTACGTGGATTCGACGCCAAGAATAATCTCATGCCCCTGTCCATATTTAAACGCTTGGGATTAGGAGAAGTCACCAAAGACACACACTCCATCTGGCCATGCATCCTTAAAGCATCCAAGAGGTGATGGGAAGAGTCTTAGCCAAGGTCACAAGTTTATCTTCCCAACAAATTTCATCAGATAAATATGGAATAAGATAAAGAAATACCCATAATCTGGGTGACCTGCTTTGTAACTCCGAAAGAATGATTGATGTTCGTAGGGACAAACCCCTTCCAATGTGGCTGAATACACGTACTTATAATCACCCTGGCCGGGTGGAACCTTTTCGCTGGGTCCCAAGGCCGTAGGGCTCGGGCTGGGTGTCGGAGCAATAACTACTCCTGATGGGGCACCCATTCCAACATCTTTAACACTAGGAGGAATCACAACTGGCACCTCCCCTTCCAGAGGTATATTAGCCTTATTGAGGCAAACCCCCGTGGTCACCGGGTCACTGGGAGGCCGATCCGAGGATCCCATCAGACTACGTCCCGCCCCGGCTGGGCCTCGTCTAAGGGAGACTGCCTAGGTCGCTTCTCCCCATAACTAAAGGCATCTGCATCCTTAAGGGTCACAGACCATTTTCGCCTTCACACAGCAAACTCAACGACAAGGCAAAACATTTCTTCCTCCTCAACAGGTTCAATATCGGCTACTCCTGTCCAATCTAAAGAATCTTCTAGATCGTGCTGCCTCTATTTACCGTGCCTCTTTATCTCTCTCTTCTTTATAGGACGAGGAGCGCCTCAGAAACCTCCGAGGCTACACATGGGTAGACCTCACCAAGGTCCTATAAGCAATCTGCTCGTCCTCCTTGGAGTAGGAGTCGATTGAGAGGAGCCGCACAGACCAACTTCAGAGATCGATGGAGAACAAAGCGCCCCTGTCGACCTCAACTGCCATTGCCGGGGAGAACATGGATAATAAGAAAAGGGCTACCACCCAACTCTCGCAAATTCTTCACCATTAGCAGAAGCTCATGATTGTGCTCTGCCTCCGTTATCTCAAGCAACCGCCTGATGTTCTCCAAACCAGCCTTCTCAATCTACTTTACTAATTGGCCTTGCCTGCGCTTGTCTGAACGACGTCAAAACAAATCTCCACCAACGAGATATATAGCCTGTACAGAAGGTTGAGCACATTGCAACCCATCAGAATTCGAATAGTGTTCAGATGGATACGTGTAGGAGGTGCCCGGGAAACATGTAGAAACTATTGCTCCAATAACGACACGTGGAAGCAAAGTCCAGTCGTAAACTGCTCTCAAGCAAAATAGACGGTGTTATCTGCTTCTCATATAGTTGAAACAACCGGGTCATCTGACACTTCTAAACTAATCCCAGCCAGGACCTTTTCTACACCTAACCTCGACCGTTAAGCCCTCTCGACCTCCTCACCATTCGCAAGCCGAGCAATAAAAATTTAAAAAGAAAAAAAAAAAGGAGGGGGAGATCAACTCAACAATAACCTACCAAAGTGCGATCATAGACTAAGGCCCTAAGCTTTATAAAGCCTATTGAGAAACCCTGTGCTCGAAAGTGCATCTCAAAACTCCACGCGGCAAATTATTCTCTAAAACCTACCTGCGGTTGAAAGGCGCGCGTAAACGAAACGGAACTAACAAACAATCCACGTAAAATCGAAATCATAGCAAATAAAAAACCCATCAAATAATTGTGCCATCGTGATCCTCCGCGCCCTTCAATTAAAAACTTCAAGGGTGTTGCAGAAAAGTGGAATACTTTGAATAAAAAGAGTAGAAGCAAAGAAGTTGCCTTCCGTGCCCCTACTCTTATATAAGGTAATGCATGAACAGGCGCATTAATGGCACCGATGGATCAACCGCAATATCAGAAGACGTGAGTCGTTCCCCCAACGTTTTGTTTTAGTAAAACACTTCGCCTTCTAGGGCACAGAACAAAACAAGTAAGACATGTGGGCCCAATGCTATCCGATTGGTAGGCCCTAGGGCTTGTTCATCAAAAGGGGCTTGGGCCTATCAACCAAGTAGAGCCCAATGACCAGCCCCAACTGGAAGGTACGGTAAATCATCTCCATGAACCGATAACGACTTCTCAGGAGTCCCCTTCAGGTAACCGATTCCTCTGGCCGGGACATAAAAACAAAATAGGAAATTAAAATTCAACGCAACAATATGCCTAAAAATCCAAATTTATTAAAGTATGCCAAATAGTTACATTGCAACCAAGACAAACATACCTTGGTGGATCCCCAACAAGAACATCCAGACAAATGTACTAGGCTACTTACAATAAGAAAAAAAGAATAAAAAAAGCCAAAAGGAAAATCAGAAAATGCCAAAAGGAGAATCAGAAAAGGCAAAGATGAAAAAGGAGAAGGAAGACAAAGAGGAAGAGGAAACGTTACGTAAAAGAATCTCAGATTAACCCATTCCCGAAATTTCCTCCTCTCAACTTTGCAACTTTAATCGGGTCGAGGACACCAAATATAGTGGGGCATGTAGCCCTAGCACAAAACTCCAAAAACAGGGGCAGCGGAGTAATCAGGCCCCTTATGCCCTACTTTCGGTTGATCTACTCAAGGCCCAATGAAGAGTTCTGAAAAGGTGATATTGGCATAGGTAGGCCTCCCATATGGGACGTCCGATGGGTTGACACAGACATCGTCTTCAAACACACAATATTCATAAGCGGCAAGCAGTTGCAGAGGCTTCTGGAAGTCTTCACCGATCATTGTTCCACCTTCGTTGTCCCAAAGAGAAACCTTATCAGGACTCGCCCAATCTAAAGACAAATTCAAGAATCTTATAAATTTCGCTACCCATCATACTATAGGATCAGTCCCTAAGGCACAATAAATGCATCATCGGTGAACATAGTATTTACCGGTAACATGCACCTCACAGACTAATTCACATTAATCACTTCCAATTTCCCCATACAACGGGCCTCGACAAACAAATATTTTCCCCTCTTAAAAGACCGATATTCTGTGACTTTAAAAAGGGGGTATCAGGAGTACCATGGCTTTTGGACCCAAATCATACTATCTAATAGGCCTAGCTTTCTCATGGGCCCATTGCCTGATTCAAACCCAACAGGGCCCAAAACAACCTGTTACCTCAAAACCATGCAAGGGTTGCTTGGACGGGAAAAATCCTTGCCTCGTATAAAGCCTCAAGTTCCCCAGCCGACCGTGCTGCCGTCTACAAGATATTCATCCATAGATCTCTTAATTCACTACGTCTTAAAATGATATTCCTAAATAAGGGAATTGGTCTTTGATAAGGAAATTCAAATTTTATCATTAGATCGGAGATATTATCCCTCCATAAATAATGGAGAATTAGTCTATGATAAGGAAGGAGAGGTTCTATCGCCAACATGACAGGATTATCTTTCCAAAAATCAAGGAGAAATTCAAGTATAAACGAACCCCCCCCAAAATAATAAGGAAAAGGTATCAAAGCACTCGTCTACACTAATTGGCTTCGATCTTCTCCATCCTTCGCTAACTTAAGCACGGAGAGGAGGCTAGCACACCGCCACCGTAGCCCTTTTTTTACGTGTTCACGCTGCCTTGTCGATGCCCAAAGGCTAAACGACTAGGCAGCCTCAACACATGTTACCGACAATCTTCCTACACATAACTCTGGGGCTCCAGTTCCTTTGGAACCCAAATCATAACCGAGCCTTAAGCCTCCCTTTGGAACTCGTTTGGTTTTATCATGGAAAGTATAAATGAAAATTAAATATAATTAAAATTTTACAAAATTTTAAATTTCTTAGTTCTTATGTAATAAGGAAATAAATAAAGTGAGTTTGAATAAACATATAGAATTAATTTATTAAGTTTAAACCTATATTTTATTTTTTTTCCAACTTTTCTTTCCTTCCACTTTTCCTCTTTGTTTTCCTTATTTACTTTCCAAATTCTAGACAAAGCCTTAAGGCTTATTTGGTTCCTATTTTTGAAAATAGTTTTGTGTTTTCTAGAACAAAAAAATAATGAGAACATTGAGAACCAAACGCGGATCCCGTGTTTGATTGTTTTCCTTGTTTTTTCAGGAAAAACAAGCTAAAAAAACTCGTAATTCAAATACTAATCTTTCTCAATGAAAGGAGAGGTAGAGAATAATGATATGAGGTGGTATTTCATGAACCGTTTATCAAAAGATCGATGTTTAATTTAAATTTTATATATATATATATATATATATATATATATATATATATATATATGACTAGTACTTTGTGTTATGAGTAGATATATAGTTAGAGTGTTCCATCGATTGCCAACACATGCAAGTAAAGGAGTAACATATAGCCATTGAGCCGCTTCTCTCATATGGGATTGGTTTGGAAGGGAAAGCCCTGAAATCATGCGTGGGTGGTGATGAAATTCAACTTGAAATGAAAATCAATATGTATCCGCCATGCCCACAAATTCGAACTGCCTCGAGTCAACCTCAAACGCACATGTCCACACTCACCCTACTCGCCCCCAATGATGTTCCGTGCCTTCGTGCATGGAAAGACACAATAACTCGGGTTGTTGCTGATTATTTGCCAAATGCTCTTTGTCCATGTAGGATCAAATTGAGGTAAACAAAATAAATAAAATAAAATAATCTAATTGGATTTTTTAAAATTGTTCTTCGTACGCCTCACCATTTTGGGCCTTATTTATTTATAGTTTTTGTTCTTTGTCTTTTCCTTGTTTTTTCAAAAATTATAACCAAAAAAGCCCTAAGATTCAGGTAGGGCAAAAAACTGATAAATAATATTTGTAGGTGTTGAGCAATGGGAAGTACAAGAGTGTTCTCCATAGGAGTACAGTAAATAAGGAATGAACCCGCATGTCATGGGCTGTTTTTTGTGCACCACCCCATGATGCCATGACGTCTCTCTTCCTGAGCCGGGTCGATGAACAAACCCATCCAAGTATTCAACCAAACATTTGTCGACTAAGCACATCGCAAATTTAATAAGCTTCCACAATAAGACTAATATATTTACATTTATATATATATATATATATATATATATATATATGCTTCTATAATAAGCATGCATTTCTCGCATTCAGATCTTCGATTCGACTTTGTTCTGCTATTTTATTTCATCCGCCATCGCAATTTTCAAAATTATTGTATGTTAATTAATAATGAAAAATTTGAGAAGTCTTACAAGGGGTTGATGATATAGCATTCAACTCTATCCACAATTTGTTGAGAAGCTAGTCTTCCTCCATGATCTCTCCCTTGTCTGACTAGTATCCCACTGCATATTTAGTCTTTTCCCCCTTTTGAAGTTTTCTTTTTCAACATTGAACTAATGTAAGCTATCTTGGTCTGAATTAACTTCTATTTCCCCATTATGATTAAGAAGAGGAGTGACACTGACAATGGTGTACACATCATCAAAACCAGCCAAGATATCAAACCTGATGTTGTATTCTTTAACCCATATTATATTGTTAGCATCCTTCAACATCCATATGTTCAACATTTGAGGAATTAGTAAAGTTATCTACTGCTATTAGAAATCCTCTCAACTCCACAAAAACATGTAGTTTTCTTTTATCATATGAATCAAAGCTTAGAAGAAAAATCATCCTAAAGTTTTCTTCTTCCAAATAGAAGGCGAGGATTAGCTTACAATTTGAAGAATTGCCATGTTTATCGGCTCTTGTCCAATAAAACACATTATTGACAAGTAGTACACAATTAGTGATAGGATAAGGGCAACATTGATCAATGACTTTCCATGGACGAAGAACTAGTTTCATCACCATTTGACAAAGTAAGAATTTCTACACCCAATGTTATAACTAGAACTCGCATTCACTTCGAGTGAACACATGCATCGCTTACTTTCAAGGACATAACATCCACAACCAGCTCCATGATCATTGCAGGATGATGAACCCTCTACTAAACTTCATAAATTCTTTGTGGCGGTGGTTGTAAAGGTAGAAATAATTCTCGTGAGACAAAATATACAGACCATAGCTAAGGCGCCAGAGGATGTAATCTCCATCTATAAGTTTTGTCAACTCTTTTCCTACCTTCCTTTCCAAGTCCATGGAGGTTCAATGAATAAATTGCCACTCATTGTCATCGCTGTTAGAGTCATTCATCTGTAGTATCTGAGGAATCAAGAAAAGCAGGATTTGAGATCAAGTTGCACCAATGTTTTGATACACACGTAAATCCGCACTGCATCTTTCACAAGAAGCTCAGAGTAGCGTGTCAAACTTGACATCTCTCGAGGTTGTATTCTTCATGTGTTTCTTTTTGATGATTGATATATCAAACTAGATTGTTTAATGGAAAGGCTTGACATGTTTAACCTAGTAATGAAGAAAGTAAATGTGAATTAAGTTAAAAAACATAAAATAAAATAAAAAAGTGCTTATGAAAATTGAAGTATGAGTACCATTAATTGTAGATTAAATACTAGCTAGCTAAATAAAAATTAGACTATTTGGATGTGTAGAAAAAAGAAAACTACAATAAAGAAACAATACCTAAAATAACTACATTGGGATCATCAAATATTGTTTTTGTAGAATAATTAGCTAACCGCATTCCCTATATATTATATTAAAACCCAAATTCTAGTTTCTTATGTTTAAAGTTGTGAATTGCAATTAAAGGGAAAAATCGCAATAACTTGGCCTTTTGTCCGTTGATTGTTGGTCCTGGCCATTGAAAGTTAGGACAAAAGCCGTATGATTCATTTATGCATCCAGATATTGTCTTATTTGATGTCATCTAGAATCATTTTTGCTTTCATTTTCTATCAAACTACTTCAGCTATCTAGAAATAGAACATGTGCATAACTTTATCCTTAGTCACCCTTGTTGAGCCTAATTAGCCTATTTCTTTGTCGACTACAATACTTGTCATTAAATAATTCCTCATTTGATAACCTTGTTTACCCATAGTATGTGATCATCAATAGAATTATTACTTAGCTATGACAAATCAAGTGATCAAGGTGGGTATGATATAAAATAAAATAAATAAAATAAAAAAATAAAGAAAGAAAGGAAACAAAAAGGAAAAAAATAGGTAAAAAACAAAAAAAGGGAAATGTTGAGTAAGTTTGATTTGTAGCCTCTTAATTTGAGTAATTAGGTATGAAGGGAAGTTTGTTACGATAATGTCCTAAATTCAATTGGTTTGGAAGCTATTGACTAAAAGCTCATTAAGACTTGGGAGAAAGCTTAAGGGAATCAAACATTATACTACTCATATAACCTTATATGTTTATATTGTGGATAAAAGGAGTTATGGTGGACAATGTTGAAGATCGAAAGCAAAAAGGAAGGGTGATGAGAAGTACAGGAAGCTCAATGAAATTTAAGAAGAATAATGACTGTGTGAACTTTAGCTAGAAATTTTATTCTTTATTATGCCCTTAACCTTGGCCATACATTATAAGCTTAAAAAAGACCTAATGATCCTAAGCATTGCATTTAGTCTACTAGTGAAGAGTAATATGAAAAATGAGCCTATGCAGCTCTAAACATCCATTATACAGAGATCCATCATAAATAATTGTTTGCATAAATTCATACGTAGCTGCAATGGTTAGTTAGGCAAGACTTCACACACTCACACACGCAAAGAGAAAATCTGCCATAAAAAATCAACCATGGTTGAAATTCCACTAATCATGCCACTCCAAGTTTTCTCCATACTATCGACATGTAGAGATCTTGAGGCTATCTAGCAATTTAAATCAAGTCAATACTCACTCTTTTCAATTTCATTTTATTCACTCTTATTTTCTTTCTTTCTTTCTTTCGGTCGAGCACTTGCAAAATATTAGGTTTAGTGGTATTTGATAAGTGAATTTTATACTCATTTTATTGATATTCTATACTTGATTTTCTGTAGTTCTCAAGGTTTTTATGAGTGTTTTGATGCATTTTATTTTGATTTTGGTAGCTAGATTAATCTTGGAGAGCAATGACTTAAAGTGAAGCAAAGTTGAGGATTGGAAGCACAAATGCTTGAGCTATGGCACCCCCGGCGCTTGAATCCCTAGAATGAATAGCAAGGGTAGAGCCCTAATGCTTGAACAATAGCGCCCCATTGCTTGAATCAACAAGAGTGTATTAAATGTATAGCACCGGCCCAACACTTGAACAGTGGCACCTAGGCATTTTCACGAACCTCAAGCCCAAAATTCCCCAAATTTGCCTTTGCTCTCATATAAGAGAGGAGACTATAAATAAAAGTTGTTAGGTTTCAAAAGGTGCTTAAAGGCTTTTAATAACTGCTGTTTCCATTTTAGAGAGAAACAAAACTTTAGAAGAGAATATTTCTACTATATCCCTAGTTTTTTATCTCTCTCATTATGACTCGCTTTACATATATGTTTTTCTTCAATTTTATGATGTTTTAGATTTTCTTTCTAGGGCTACTATGTAGCTAGATTATGAATGTTTGAATTTTATCTAGTTTTTAATTGATTGATGTTTTAGTCCATACTTATTATATTTTTATCTTCTCATAATGATTGTGGGTAATTGGGGTATTATAATAATTTGATTTGTGATTCAATCAGATCAAGAAGCTAGCTACTGGGACTTGACCTTGAATGATATACCATATGATTATCATCGAGTAGAGATATTTAAGAGATTATATGTGGTTTTATGATTTGTGAAACTGTATGCGTGTTATTTTTTCTTTTCTCGAAATGAGCGAACTCCAATTTTATCTAGATTTGAGATAAACAAAACTCCTAGATTTTTCTCTAGGACTTACACTAAACGGACCACGCCATTAGAATCATCTCGCAAAATCTAGTAGAACCAAACAAACTATGTCGAATTCCGAGACAGTCGGATTTTTACGTATTTCGAGGCCGGACGAGCCAATCAGGGGGTGACACGTGGCACGAGAGTGCATGCCACATGGCACCAGGATTTGGGAACACTTGGCACCTAAGTGGCCAAGTGTCATACTCTAGAATGCATGCAAATTAGTGGGAAGTAGTGAGGCATATTTCGGGCATTGGGTGACACTTGCCATGGCTTGTACCATGTGTCAAGCAACATGAGAATTGGTCTTGTGTAGTGGAGAAATCAGAACTGAAGGGCTTCTTCCGCTGGTTAGATCAGTCCTAGAGAGGAAGAGAGGAAAATCATAAAAGAGAGAAGAGAAGGAAAGCAAAGGGAAACCAGAAAAAAGGAAGAAAGGAAGGAGAAAGGAGGAGGAGCTACAAATCCTCCATTGTTGCTAGTTTAGAGGGGATTCCAAATTTGATCCCACACACTACAAGAGGTGAGGATCTTTTCCTCTTGGTTATTTTTGTTTGGGGCCATGGAAATGGCATTGGCTGAGTTAAGTGTGATTGTTTGAATGAATAACATGCTGAATTTGTGATGTTGTACTTGCTGAATTTTCTGGGTTTTAAGACTGAAATTGTGATGTTGTACTTGCTGAATTTTCTGGGTTTGAAGACTGAATTTGTGATGTTGTACATGCTGTTTTTTGGGGTTTTTAGGACTGAAAACTCAGTTTTGGTAGACATGTGAAGGCATGACTAACATGCAGAATGTTCTGGCTTAGCTGAAGAAATCCACTTGGTGTATTAATGTATGAATGAAAACATGCAGAATTTTATGGGCTTTCTCATGCATGACTAACATGTAGAATCTTGGGTTTTTAGATCAAAGAAAACTCAGTTTATTATTGCATGCATGAAAACATGCAGAATTTTATGGGGCTTTCATGCATGACTAACATGCAGAATGTTCTAGGCTTTAGACTGAAGAAAACCACTTGGTGTATTATTGTATGCATGAAAATATTTAATTTTATACTTCATGCATGACTAACATGCAGAATTGTTTCTGGGTTCTTAGACCGAAAGAAAATCAGTTTGGTGTATCATTGCTTGCATGGTTAACATGCAGGATTTTTTCTGGGTGTTAGTCCTGGTTGTTTAGGCCATAACTTCTCCGTCCGAACTCCGATTTGGGTTTTCTTGGATTCTATGGAAAGTTCATGGAGTCCAGAATCTAGCCATAATCAATTCAGTTGAAATAGGTGCTCACATCTGTGCCGAAAAACTGAGTAATTGTTATCAATATGGGTGTTTCAAAAACATTGGGTTGTAATGTGTTGTGCTTGAACATGGCCACTTCGTATGTAGCAGCTATATGATTTATTGATACTATGTCTCAGCTTGGGAATATGAGTTATGGCATTTCTTGCCTAAGTATGGTGGGAATTATGTTAATCATGCTGAAGATGTGTTGATATGAATGAACTGGAATGATAGAAAGATGTAGTGCATGCTTATGTGATGTTCTCGATTTGAATGTGTGGAATATTAACATGACTGCATGTTTGTTGATGTTGAATCAATATATGAAATGTTGTATGCATTAGACATGAGTGTTCATAGTACACAAAGTGTAATTTGCAGAATGTCCATGTAGAGGTCTTCATACATCGTCATGGATTCGGAAGTTCAAGGACAATAAATTACTGTATTTGTGTGCGGTAACACCATTACATGAGAGTGCATACATGAAATCGATGGCATCGCGCTTCGTGTTGAATCGTGTGGGCTTAGGAATGGGACGACGTCCAATTGAGTTCCACAACGTTAAACGAAAATGAAAAAAATGAAATGTGTCGGGCATAGAAAGTAGGGGATAGATACCCCCCTCAGGTGAAAAGCCTGAAAACCTGGTTAGACAACGATTCACTGTGAAAGCCCGAAAAATGTCTGAGGGTGTAAGACTGGCGGTGGAGACCCCGAAAGTTCTCAAGGCTCCAAAAGACACGAACGATTAAATAAATATCACATAGGCTACTTGCCAGAGATGTGGGAGTCGAAATCGACTCAAGATCGATTCCATCGCACTTGTATCGGGTGGTGGGCCTGAGGTCGACCCTAGATTGGGGGCATGTAGAGTGTCGTCTCATACATGCATGTAGATTTTCCATGATAGGATAAATATGTATGCAATGTATTGTTGTCAGTTTGACTGTGAAATCATCATTTACATGTGCACCTATAGTGGGAAATAGCCTTATAGAATTTATCCCTACTGGCGTTAGTCATCTCTCGTCAGGACCCCCTTTCATGTACAAGATGTGCACAAAGATCGACGCCCTTAGAGGTTGATTATGAAGCTGACTATGCCCTTGATTCTTTTTTTTTTTGTGTATATATTGAACGAACTAGTTTTAATATATGTTTTTAGACAGGAAGTGATGTAATAACTCTAGATTCATAAATGTATGGTCTTTGTAACCATATGGACTAGTATGGATGATGGGCCCTATTAGGTCATTTTACTCATGTATGAGTCTCACTATATGAGACACACAAGCTCGCAGTTGATCTGCGTGGTCACCCAGGACCCTAAGCTAGTGTCACATTTTCTATGCTTAATGAGTTCTCAGAGATTCAGTTATCACGTAGATGTTGTTAGTCTTATCTATTGGAATATGTTATTGGTGCTTAAGAAAGATTAATAATGACATTTCAGAAATCCATCATCAAGGAATAAACATTGATTAATTAAACTAGGTGATTGAAATTGGATTGATCTTGGTGAAATTCTGTCCAAGAGCTTCGCATATTATCGAAGTTTTCTCATCTATTTATAACCTAGTGTTTCCATTTAGGTTAATCAATATTATTCAATTCTTCATTTTATTTATTCAAATAAAATTGGAGTTAGATTAATTTCAATACTTGATAGAAACTATCTCTATGGGACGATACTCATATTGATCACTATCCTATTACTTGTTAGACGACGCCTGCACTTGCACTTAGTTTTCAATCTTGTGTATGTTACTAACTTGGAAACTTCCTCAAATGAGTTGGGTCATTTTTCAATTCTTTTATAAAATACATATTTTATATTAAAAATACTTGTTTAGGAATTTATTCACTTCCAAATTATTTTATCTTTTGCACAAAGAGAAAGAATAAGTTAAATTTTTTAAAAATAAATCTTTAAATATATTTATTTAGTTAAGTACCTGTTTCCTGTTTCCAACTCCACTCATACCATTCAACTTTCCATCTTTCCATCAATAAGAAGTGAACCTAAAAGAAAAAGTGATGACAAAATAAATATTGTATCTTGTTTAGTTAGAATATATATAATAAGCCTCATAACAACTAAAATTTTCCATTAGAACAAACAAATGAAAGAACCATTATAAGAACAAACAAATGCATAAAGAGATTCATATAGACTTTAAATAAACATCACACCAAATGCATAATCGGGTTTAATTAGAGATTTCAAAAACTTTAACGATTAATAGATTGTGCTTAAAGTTGATGAAAAGCTCTACAAGAGCATCGACTTAGGCATTCAAATGTACTTAAAAAAAAAACTTTCTAAATCAAGTATGATGCTCGATATGAAGCTCTTTTGTATTTAACAAACGAGAAATATTTATATCACCAAAGTAATCCAATGTTTGGTTTATAGAAAGTGAAGAAAAGAACAAAAAATAGTGAAAAATGATTTCTAATGTTTAGTTTCAGCATGAAAAATATAAAAGATAAAAGAAATTAAAAAATTCTTAAATTTTGTTCATTTTAAAATTATTTAATTTTTATAAATAGAAAGAATAAGTAAAACAGATTTTTGAAGCAACATATAAAGGAATTCTTATAAATTTTGAATATCTTTTATTTTCTTTCCTATTTTTTTCTCTTTACTTTCTTTTATCTTGGGTATTTTCCTAATTTTCTAGGAATAAAGAATAGCCTTATATAAACAAATCATTTAATAAAGAGCAAGAAACAAATGGCATGAAACTAATTAGATAAGAATCTCTCAAGAAATCAATCCAAGGTTCTCACACTACTACTGAATCAATCAACATCAGATACTTTTATGATAATTTTGAAAGATACTTAAAAAAACATCAGGATAGATACATAATAAGCATTAGGTAATTAGGGGATACAATAATATTTATAAAACATTCATTATGAAAAGGTCAAAATTTCCAAGCAAACTAGAAATTTAAAATATACTTAAAGAATTAGCACAAATGCTTTAAATGTTATAAGAAAATAATTCTCAAAAATACTAATATTTTAAGTCCTAATAATTTTATAATGAAAATGAAATGGAAATTTTCAAAATAAAAATTAAAGAAAACATAAAAAAATAAACAAATTCAATTAAAGTTTATGAACTCTTAATAACCTCTATTGCATTTCAAAGGAATAAAAATCAATAATCACTAATCGGGTTTTAGTGTTTTGTTTTCCAATAATAAGTAGTGATCTACAAAATTTAATATAGTTTTGAATTATCTACTATGTGCAGCATAAATTTGTGAAAAAACTAATCATAAGTGGTAGTTTATAGTACTTAAATATTTTTAAAAGATTTTAACTTAACTCAGAGTTTTGGTTTTTCAGCACCCACCCCATCCTCTCGTCTTCCTTTGAAATGTGATTTTTTCTGCTCATTCTTTTCATCCTCAAGAGAAAGAAGGGATGGTTTTTTTGGCTTTTCCTAAGCCTGAAATCACCCATCCGACAGCTGTTTTCATCCGGATTTCCCACAAAGTGGCTTTTCCCATCCGATCTCAGCTTTCTACTTGATTTTCCTTGTTTTCTATGCTTTGTCTTCGACTTGTTGTGGTGTGTGTTGTTATTCGTTGATTTTTGTACGAGCACCGTGATATAAGATGTGCTGATGAGACAAAAAAGTCACATCAAATCCTGTTGGTCAATATGCTTCATGAATCTTAGGTGTTCTAGGCATATTAAGATTATATCTTGTATAGGCTTTAGAGCTGTTTCTTAGGTATTCAAGGCTATTAACTTGGATGCTATGTTATTCTCTAATGTTTTAGCGCTTTGATTTATGTTTGAATGTAAACGTATTAGAATCAACAATGAAATTTCAAGACAAAAAAAAAAAAAAGAAACTAGAGTTTTTTTTTTTTTTCTCTTTAAAAGGTATGTTTTTTTATAATTCAAAGGAAGGTAAGGGTAAGCAACGCATTGAATCAGCATTATCATGCTACATCGGAAACCATACAAATTAATGAATAAAAGCACAAGTAAAAAGGATGTTTGAGAGCAACACATGTATGAATGAAGCTGTGAGCCATTACTGGGGAGCAATGGATGCAAATTAGTGGACAAAACGGTAAAATTGGGTTTAAGACCAAATCTAAATAGATCTCCAGTCATATATATTGAGATCTTCAATGACATCAAAAATGATACGGAAAAGTAAATGTTATTAGAAATGAGATTATGGTTGATCGAAAAATGAAATCAAGGATAAAAATGAGGAATATCGGGCGAATAAGATGATGGATCAAAGGCTTTAGGCAAGCAAACAATATGCTCACCTGATTTCACGCACTCGGATCTTAATTTGATCATTATCACATTTAAAACCTGATCAGTCGATCCGACCTATTGAACCGCCAATCGACTAAGAAACTTGCATGATTCAATTATAGCACTGTTTGACTTCACGTCAAATCGACGAACCGTGCTACAAGTGAATTGCTTGAACAAACTAGTTCTTACTTAATCTAACGATTCACTCCTCTTCTTTATGTCAAAACCACATCATTTTGATGCTTTTGCACCGGCTGCCATGTTTTATCTTTTGGTGTATAAAGTAACAAAATTTTTGTTTGTCTTTCTCTTCCATCCCTATCTTGAGCCTCCTCTCACTGCTGCTTCTCTATTTCCCATATCCAGTGGTACTCTTCCAAATCCGACAATAGCCTCTTTATTAGCAGCGACTTTATGAGTATTGAGCATGGTCGACAATCCTAGTTCATACGTCTTGCAAGATGTATTTTTCAAATGAGATAAAAAGATGAGATTTATTTTTTCCATCATTTGCGGACATTTATTTTTTCTACAATTTGCGTCATTTATGAAATTAAAAAATTTTAAAAATCAAATAATCTCTTGCTTGATTTGCCATTTCTAAATGGAAAATTGGATTGGTATGGAAAATAATTTTAAAATAGTAGTGGGCCAGTAGAAATTCTTATTCTATTTGGAGAATTTGACAAAATTTATTTGATTTGTATTTGATATATATATATATATATATATATATATATATATATATATATATATAATAGAGTATATATATATATATATATATATATATATATATATTTCTCATAAATGTATCTCCATCAAATTTAACCCTAGGCCCTCGTTTCCTTCTATGCCAAATTCTTTAAGCTCTTAACCACTTAAGCTATGTCTTATTGGCATGACATAATTATATTTTATTTGTATTAATGAAATACTATTTTTTGGAAATTCTATATTTGACATAACTCTTTTTAAGTGTAGTATCGTATCGTATAATTATGTTTACACTGCTGTGTTGCCTCATAGAAATTATTTTAAGAATGAGTTGAGATTTCGTTAAATATTTTCCAACTTCTTATAATGGTGATAAATATATTTTTAGAAATAATAAACATTATGTTGATTTAGGTATTTATGAAAATATAAATATCTTATATTGTATTGTATTGGGTAAATATGAAATCTATAGGTATAAACTTTATAAAACAAGTTTAATCAATAGAAGAGTTGTTGTCCAAAAATTTTATAAAAATTTTCATTTTTACATCGTTTTTTATTTTAATAATATGGCAATGATTTATTTTATGATGTCATCTGCCCGTAAGACCCGAGAAATTCCAATTTCTCGAATAAGTACAAAATCGTAATTTTGATTATAAAATTCCACTACGTTGGTGTCCCGTAATTAATTCTCTAGACCTTCGGATGACTAAACGGATTGTACTGGCTGGGAATCGCCTCAACATCTACTTAGCACGAAAATTTCGCACTTGCCGAGACAATGAAAGTTCGGCACGTTTTCGAGGCATCGCAAGCTGAAAGGCCAGAATCGGTTTTCGATGCGATGAAAGCCACATATAACATATACCTACATCTATATGTGTGTATGAGTAGATAAATGACGAAATGACGGCCAGATAGTAAGGTCGAATGTCAAAACTCGAGTAGTCAGCATTAAATTAACTTAAGTCACTAAATGACAAAAAGGAATAGTGGCCATCTCTTCAAAATCCAACCAAAAGAGCAAAAAACGGGATTTTTGAGAACCAGAAACCTCCAGTAGCCAAAAATGGCGTTTTGGGGAGAGACGCGCCCTCCTTCTCAATATCGCAAATCCTAATCGCCTACAGACTCGTGAGAAGGAAATGATCTACGAACAAAGAATACGCGTGACTCGGTTTTAGTGAGTTTCTTCAAACTCCTCGGCGCAGATTCTCCCTACTCGGGTTTATTCCCATATTTAAGCCTACGTTTCTATTTTGGCTCGAGGCCATGAGGGGTTGCTTGATCGGGTCCCAAAACACGGGACCGAATTGTTAGAAATTATTTCAAATTATGTAAGCCGCCGTGGATCGCCCGGTAAGAATTAGAGGGTCAGTTTTGGGTGTTTTAATTCCAAAATATTTGCTCAAATCATGGATTGATTTTGGATCGGGTCGTAAATGGCCGTGGATTGTGGGTTCACAAGGTGAACCGTTGATTTGTGATTTTTCGGGAATAGTAACCGAGGGTTTCACTATTCCCGAAATAGTGTTCTAAGAATATAATTTCGTAAAATTATGTGTTTGGTTAAGTAATTCGAATCGAATTGCTTGTGTTTGAACATTAGCCCAAGTGAGCTAATTTTGGTGTTTGAAATGCTATTTAGATTTTTCGAATAAATCGAGGTTTAATATTCCCAAATAGTGTTCTAAGAATATAATTTCAGAAATTATGTAAGGTTTCGTTGGGCAATTCGAATCGAATTGTTTGTGTTGGAACATTAGCCCAAGAGCTAATTTTTGGTGTTTGAAAATGCTAATTTCATAACATGTTGTATGATATAATTTTTATGTAAATATATCTTCGTGTATATATATTTGTACGTGGTTTAGATCGTATTGAATTGCATACATGTATTCCATATGCACTCAGAACACTTCTAGATTTATAGGAGTTAGTGCATGAGATGAGTCTGTGAGGGAAAGTGGTTCGGAGGGTAGTCTAAAATATTAAATGACGGAGGATACCAAATTAAATAATATATCAACCGCCTGAAGCACACTTGATATTTATTCATCGGAGGGTAGTCCACGAACTAGAAATAATATATCAACCGGCTTCTGAGTGGCCCAAGCTGATATATATATTCATCTGAGGGTAGTCCACAACAATTAATATATATCAATCGCCGGAGCGCCAATTCGATATATATATATACATCGGAGGGTTGTCCACTAATAATATAATAATTCTCATACGAGGCTTAGCGAGCGTGAGAGAGCCTGAGGACTCTGATCCAGTGTCAGGGCCGCGTAGACATTCAAGTAGGATCATGCATTTGCTTGAATGTGTGTTTAAATTGAACATTGTGACCGCACTTAGTGGTGAGTAAATTTCACCTATGGCGATTCTCCCATCGAGCTTAGCTCACCCCCGTCGTATCCCCTTACGTGCACCGAGCTATAGAGATCGTTCGTCCTAGAGGTCGAAGCGCTTGTGAAGAAAGCCTGAATGTGGCTTGTTGATGTTTACATGTATTAGAATGCTTCTCATTTTAATATATGTGTTGTATAAGAGTAAATCATTAACTCAGATTATGGATATAGTCGAATATTGTAAGATATAACTGCTGGATATAGTAGATTAGTATTGGTTTTAGCTCAAGAGGTCGTTTTTGTAATCGTGATTTGATGCTGGGATGTGTTTTATGAAGATTTTGTATTTCAGTAGAGCTCCTGCATAAAGGAGACTCTGCCCGATTTTAGAAAATGTCGTGTCACCCGACATTTCACGAAATATCTCCGCGGTCGATTTTAGTCAATCTTAATTTCTGCTTTGGGGCGCCACAGGTCGACCAATTGGCTGACTAGTGAACCATGAACATGTAACTTTTTTGATTAAAACACCATTTTGATTTTTAAAACATTGCTATTTACATTGAAAACATACCATGACTTTATAACAAATATTTTGAGGGCATTTTTTCAATACAATCAAGTTAGGTCTGTTGGATACTAAAAGGATTTATGTGCAAAGAAAAGTGAGGGAAAGCTTATATCTTATTGAATGTAAAAGTGGTTATATATAGCCTTATAGTAACAGAAAGCTAAAATAGTGCATCCTACTAGTAAAGCAAAAGAACGAGTCAGCTTTCTAAACAATAGGAATTATCAACGTAAGAAAACTAAATCTACTCACAACTATAAATTAAGAAAACTAAGTCTACCGCAACATTCCCTCCCTTAAACTAATATCATATCAATTGATGCATGGATTTTGACAAACTCCCATAAGTTCTTGCAACTTTTCAAAATTAAATAGCTTTAATGGCTTAGTCATAAGATCTACAAGCCGGTCTTTAGTTCAACAATAATCCAGTTTGATTGTCCCATCTTGTGTAAGGTCTCTAAGAAAATGGAACCGGATATTGATGTGTTTGCTTCGACCATGCATAACAGATTTCAAGAGAAAGGCTGATTGTTGAGCTATTGTTGCAATAAATTACGCTTGTAAGTCACTTGAGATTGATCAAGCCGGCCTAATATCCCAAGAATCCATATACCGGTAAGCGCAAGAAGTCGCAACAAATTATGCTTCAGAAGTGATGCTCAGAAGAGGACCAAGATATAGCCCGAACTCAATAAAAATACAAAGCCGAAAGTGCTCTTGTAATCTTCACATCTCCCCGCATAATCGCAGACGTAAAACCCCATAAGCTGGTGGTTCTTTCTTTCGCAACAAAACACATCAATGTAAGAGTCCTGACATACCTTAACACACGCTACAGCTGAGATGAAGTGTAAGTAGATAAGCCATGTACTCCAAGAAGGTCGAATTACAAACATCAAATCTGGTATAGTGGAGGTTAAATACATTAAACTACCCACTACTTGTTTGTAAAGAGTATCAACCTGTGACGCCCCAAAACCCGGGGGTCCGTTGACTACCCGTCAACTCCTAATACAAGTGGAGGTCTGCCACCCGACGCCACTTTAGAAAACCCAAGAGTCTCCTTTGTACGTGGAGTTTACCAAATACAATTCTTGTATTAAAACCCGCATTTACCTGTCCTGTCAAATTCAATATATGCAATATGTATCCACGGCCACTGCCCATAAACAAAGACTAATGTACATGCCAACTATGAAACCAACTATATACCCAATAGTTACAAAGAGTTAATATTTCTTACTTAAACAATACATATATTAAACTTAAAGTATTCTAATACATGTACAAACCATCAAAGCCACATCCCGACTTTCTTCACAATAATCTCTAGAACTAGCTCGTCCCCCGCACGCTCCCCGCACCCCGTAGCGGATCCCATGACTAGGGTGAGCCAAAGCTCGCAGGGAGAATCGCCCTATGGGCTACTCACCACCTAAGTTCAGTGCAATGTTCCAATTTAAACAAACATTCAAGCAATTGCATGATCCTACTTGAATGTCTACATGACTAACTCATATCCCGAGTCCTCACCGACTCTCTCTCACACTCGCCTAAGCCTCGTGATGAAGAGCTACGTATTAGGTGGGCAACTCTCCATGAATATATATCAATCGGGCTGTTCCGACGATCGATATATATATTATTTGAGCCAGGACTACCGATGAATATATATCAACTCGGGCCGTCTGACGGCTGATATTATTTATTTGAACTACCCTCCGATATTTTATATTTTAGACTACCCGAACCATTTTTATCTATTATCTCATCTCATGCACTATCTCCCATAACTTCTAGGATGTTCTTAGTGCATACAATGCATGTGTGCCATTCCACATAGTTTCTAATCACATGCAAATATATAAACACGAATATATTCACATAAACTTAAATCACACAACATGTTATGCATTTATCAATTCAAACATCAAAATTAGCTCACTTGGGCTAATATTCAAAACATAAGCACCATTCGACCATTTAATCAAGCACATATTTTTCCCGAAATTACATTTTCGTCACATTCCTAGAATAAAGTGAAACTTAGGGTTTTACGGTTCAAACACACATTCAATCATCGGTTCACTTTGTGAACCCGCATTTCACGGCCATTTCCGGCCTCATCCAAATCAATCCATGATTTAAAGCATAATTTAAGCTATTATGATTCAAACAGTCCCTCACTTACGGGTCGTCACTAATGGGTTCCATAACAAATCAATCTTGCCCAAGCTGGGGACCGATCAAATCCACTGCTCAAGGCCCCAATCAACAAACATTCGAAAAGCAATTAAAAATGGGAATAAACCCAAGTAGGGAGAAAATCCTACCTCAAGGAGTTTGAAGAAACCCCGACTAAGTCCACGCCAGCTCTCTCACAGAACGTTTCTCCTCCTTCGGTCTCCGCTAAGCCCCCACGACACGGATCGCCTGAATAATCTGTAGAGAAGTGCTCTCTCTCTCTAAAAATCTCCCAAATTTCGTTTCTGCATCTCCCCACATTTTTCTCTTTTCCAGCCACTGCATCATTTTGCCTTTAATGGGAGAGATGACACTGTAGCAATTTTCGTCATCTAATGACTTAAACAACTTCTAAATTGACCCTTATGTCCCTCTTTTACCAGATTTGATATTCTAAGACTATCTCTACTGTCCATTTTCATCATTTCTACTCATACCATTTACAGACATGAGTACATGCTATACGTGCCTTTCGTCGCATCGAAAATCGATTTACGGCACCCGAAATGCGATGCCTCGAAAAACGTGCCGACTCCGACTGTCTCAGAAAATTATGAAAATTTTCATGTTAACTAGATTTCGCGAGACGATTCCAACGGTACAATCTGTTTTGTCATCCGAGATCTAAAGAATTAATTATGGATTTTTAACTGAAATTACAATTTTGTAATCGAAATTACGATTTTGCCCTTATTACAGAAATTGGAATTTCTCGGGTCTTACACAACCATTGGCTCTCCCATGGGATCTTTCATCAACTTTGTTCTTCGAATAATGGGATTGTGCACTGAATTGCAATCAGCCATTTGAAATCTCTCAAGAACATCACGAGTGTATTTTTGTTGATAGAAAAATCCTATCGTCTCCCCCCTCGCGAGATTTCTAACTCCAAGAAAATACCTCATTTTTCCCAAATCTTCCATTTCAAATTCTTGCATCATAGAGTGCCTGAAAGAAATGAACAGAGATTTAATATCATTTCCAAAGTAAATATAAGGGCCAGTGATTTTGAGAGTTGCAACAAAGGTCAAGAATAGTCTCCAAGCGAGCAAATGTGAGCAAAATCTTCAGGTAGTCAACTCCATATTATCGCTGAGTGTATCCCTTGCAACAAGTCGGGCCTTATACTGGGCCGATTTCACCCATGTTCGTTGAGTTTTTGTCTTGTATACCCATTTAACTCCAATTGATTTTCCACCTTGGCAAGTTAATAATCTTCAAGTTTTTTTTTTTTTGCAACCCAAAAAACCAAGAAAAGAACTGAATTCAATGGTCATTTTTAGTATGAATGTCTTAAGAAAATAGGGACTAAGGATGGGAGGGAGACAAAGTCCCACTTTGTTGAAAACCAAAGAAAATAGAAAAGAGATGCACAGGATGCTCTATATATATCATGTTGATTAAAGCAAATTGATTAGATTGCATGGTTCGTAGATTCTGGGTGTAGTAATCATGTGTGTGGAAAAAGGGAATTATTCTCTCAATTTGATGACACTTTTCGAAAGTCGGTCAAGATGTGACGCCCCAATTTCCGGGGGTCCCGTTGACAACCCGTCAACCCGCGAAATTTCTATCTTAGGTTGTCTTGCACCTAAGTCTTAGTATCGGATCGGTACCAACTACCCATGGACACCGAGTTACTCGACACCACTTCCATACGTCCCTTCACCGGGACCCATTCAATCATATTTAAATTTAAAATATGAAAAGAAAATGAATAATTACAATCCATAGGGGTCCGATCATGGCCCTCTTACAATAATTACATACCCGACTATTTATACAATAGTCTAAAATAATTTTATGTAATCCTTATATACAAAACACTTTTTACAAAAATTACCTGGCTCACATGTTAAATTTCCTTCGCATCACAACCTCGTCGGAGCCGCTGCCTCCCCCCGTACACTCCTATACCCGAAGGTCCCACGACGTAAGAGAAAGCAATTCTAGTAGAAAATTTTTCACAAGGGCTACTCCCCACCTAAAATGCACATGCAATGGCAACCATGAAAATGTCCAATCACATTCCATATAAATAATGCAATCCTATATGAAATATTACATGTCATGCATGAGATGAGACTCCTCAAGCTCACAACCTGAGTCCCGACCGACTCCCTCAAATCTGCAATGCAAAGTGTGAAAACCAAGACTGGTATTTTCACCCAAATGACTTGCTTATCACAATCTCCCAAATATTCACTTGAATTTTTATCAAATCCCATGTATTGTCTATGGCCACATCTTTTCTCGTGTGGCTCATCTTTCACACACCTTCCAACATTTTTACTGGCTTTCACCGCCCGTGACTGTATGCATAACCACATATACCCCAGGTTCCTTTCACCCTAAAGGGATCTACCTCATCTTGTTATCACGTCTAAAACACATGTGATTTATATTTATTATTGTTTTATACAACCGTGAGTCTCTACTTCTGACGTGGTCCACTCTCTCCAGCTCACCACACATTCAACAAGAATGTGAATAATAAGACATGCACCACACTCGACTGACGATGACCGCGGCATATGGAATGCAACTGTCATTTCATGCTATGTCATGCTACGGTAACATTTATGGCAAATTCCTGATAATTATATTTCCTACATATAATTTCCATTTATCACAATTTCTATGTTAATCCATTCATCATAATTTCCATGTTAATACATCACACAAGCACATAACATGATTTTTAAGCACAACAAAGATATTATTTATTTTTCCAACAATACACACAAATGGCCAAAATCTCTAATCATATAAAACAAGGCACCTCTTGGTCCTTCACGACCATGAACCATTTTTTGGTTCCGTTTTTACCAATTTGTTACATACCAAAACACACAACAAAACTCGAAGATATCAATCCCTGATCAAAACAACCTCAACACAACTGAATCACTCTAACCAGTCCCAAAAATTTTCAATATTCCGTCCCTAAATCCTAGGACTAAATCACATAGCCTATCACAACCCCGAAGACAACCTATGCCATTACATGGCTTTTAGGCTAAAAATATTCCAAGTAGGAAAATTCCCAACCTCATGTAGTTTGACGAAACTCCAAGATTTGGCACCCACTACAGCCTCACGATGCGTGGATCTATTTTTTTCTTGGTCGCACGAAACCTATGGTCCATTTTCTCAGAATCTTAGAGAGTAGCTAGAGTTTCTCACTCTACTTTCTCTCTCTTTCTCGTGTTTTCTCCTCCTCACGCCACGTCCCTTTTTTTTTTTGCCAAAATGGCCCCTTTTCCCTTTTCGAATTTTCTTCCGTACCTTTTTCTTTCTTTTTTTTTTTTCTTTCTTTTGATTTTCCCTTTTTTCTCTTTTCTTTTTTTTTTTCTCATTTGTCTTTATCCAACCAAACTCCCTATCGATCCACTCCCATTCCTTTAAATTTTAATTTTTTCTTTTCTTTATTATTCCAAATGACTTTCTTCCTTTTCTCTCCATTCGACACTGGCTCAATATAAGCCACTTATCCAAGTGCTATGTGTCACTTGTTATACCACATGGCCATCATGCCATGTGTCCATCTCCCAAGGTGCCAAGCATCCACATGGTCATGCCATGTCACCCGGGACACCCAGGTCTTGAAAACGTGAAATTTTATTGTCTTCAGAATCCAACGAAATTCGACGAGGTAACTAGGATTTCTCGCGACGACCAATGATGAAGTTCGTCATCCAAGATTTAAAAATTTTGGTTTTCAACCAACATTACCGCTTTTATCATTTTTCAAAATTTGAATTTTTTCGGCTTTACATTCTTCCCCTTAACGTAATCTCAGTCCCCCAGAAATTACATACTAGCACACATAAACACACATGCATATGCGTGAATATTCTAAAGGCTACCAAATATTAATCACACCTTCATCCTCAAATAGGAAATGATAGGTGGACCACATTGTGTCACGCTCCCGCCGTCTCCACTCTCTGTTACCACAACATTTTCACTAACCTGGCATTCGCCTTGCATCGCAGAATATTTCTTGATCTCGCCATTCAAGAGACACATTTCTCCCTCCTCGAAGGTCCCATCAGTATCAACAATAATCTCTCCCCAATCCACTACATGAGTTGGATCTGGAGTATACTTCCGGAGCATGGAGACATGGAACACCTCATGAACACCTAATAAACTCGGTGGTAGCGCCAACCGATATGCACGTGCCCACCCTCCTCGAATACCTCAAGGGCTTAATATACTTCTGCTAACTTCCCCACTTGTCGATTCCGACCACTCTCTCTTAGGCATCACCTTCCAAGAAAACGTGATCACCCACCTCAAACCTAGTCAATCGCCACCGTTGGCGTAGCTCTTCTATCTACTTCCGAGCCGTAAGGGGAGGCGTTCCAAATCAAACTCACCTTCAAAGGTGTCTCTAATCGATCCGACGTTGATGGAACTCTCTCCACCTTTGTCCAACGGATCTGCATGGCCTCCTATATAAAGCCCCTGCAGCCATCCGTATACTTGCTTGATAACTGTTATAGGCAATCTCCACTAAGGGTAAGTGCTCCTCCCAGCTCTACCCTTAAGATCCGTAGACACATGCTCGTATGTCCTCTAAAACTGTATGTCCCTCCAACTCGACCATTTGTCTACTGATAAACGTCTATGCCTATCAGCCAATCAGGTTTCCCATATTTCGGAAAACTTTTCCAAAGTAGCCATAAACATGGGATCCCTGGTTTCAATACACAAAGAGGACATTGGTACGCCTATGTAGCTTCGACACCGAATATACACCAAGATAATTCCTCTTCTTAGTGTGAAGGTCATCTCGTGACCGCCATAAAATGTGCCGACTTAACGAGTCAGTCCACTATCACCCATACCGCATCATGTCTTCACAATATCCATGCAGGCAAGTATCGCAAAGTTTATCATGACATGCTCCTGGGCTCCACTCAAGCAATTTCTTATCGCTGAAGTAGACATGTTGGCTTCATGACATGGGTCATAAAGAATCACATTGCAAAAGTTCGGGAGATACAAATACAATAATTGTGGTAGCTGATGCTGGTGTCTTTGATTATGAACGGTATGTTATATTATTCTGAGAATATATCGATAACTTTTGCTCATCAGAGAAGATTACTTTAGTCAGACAGTATATATATGAGGTAATAAGATATTTTATATTTTGCATTTCATATGCATCATTATATGTTACAAGTTTCTAATAAAACTGTGGGGAATTGAATAATTTGATTTGTAGCTATTTGTACAACCAACTCAAGAAATCAAAACTCGGCCAACATGTATGGCTTCATGCACTCGATTTATCTCTATACACTCGTGATCAGTCAGAGCACGATCAGATTTGATTGCTAAAAGATTAGAGCGTTGTTATGTGATCAATTATTTCTAGCTCCTTATAACTCTGGGTAAGTAGTTTTTTAATGAAAATTGATATTTTTGATATTAAGTTGTTGATTATTGTTATTATGCTTATGAAGGGATCAATTAGTCTCGTGGTTATTGACCTCATGTGGGACAAAGTATATTTTTGTGGCTCTATCGACGCTCAACAAAGGAATTGAAAGGTGTTATTAATATGTAATTATTTATTTCTTTTGTTTTTATATACTCATCCTATATCATTTGAGTCTCTCACTATTATTGTACTTTTAATTAGTGCACTTTAAAATATACAATGTTAAAGTTTGATGAAGTTGCAAGAAAGGTCTTATTTCTAGTTATTAAGGCATATTGAGTTGCAATACTCTTTACTCATTCCTCATGTGGCTCAGATCTTATTTGCTTAAATCTTATAAAAGCTTAAATTATTTTTTCAAGTAACACGTGTTGAGATATGTTCATGCAGTATGAAAGGAGATCATTGAGGATCATATGCTGGGTCCGATGAAAGGCAGGTTACAGATGTGGATTGTTATAGTAAGGGTTTTTTGCTCTTAGATTTTATGTTGTG
Organism: Tetrastigma voinierianum; assembly: GCA_016808115.1. Classification (NCBI taxonomy): domain Eukaryota; kingdom Viridiplantae; phylum Streptophyta; class Magnoliopsida; order Vitales; family Vitaceae; genus Tetrastigma; species Tetrastigma voinierianum. The sequence goes on from JAEQBH010007654.1 coordinate 92,344, forward strand.
TTATTTAGTGCTCTTTTCTAAGCAACTTCATGCATGTATGCGAGTATTAAAATTGAGTACAAAGAAGAGATCTACATATAGTTATGAACGGTTTAGTACCGTAAGCAGCTTTCGTTTGAAGAAATACATGATGTTTGTTTATAAACAAATATTGATATTTGTATGATTAAAGACAGATATTTTCAAATCAATATTTTTGAGAGTTTAGAATTGAAAGTATATGTTTAGGGATGACAAGATTGATATTATACTACGCTTTGAAAATGTAAATTAAATGTTCAATAGACTACGCTTTTTCAATAAAAAAAGTAATATTTTGTTCAGTTGTAGATGTAGTTAAAAGTTAAAAAACGTAGTTAAAAGTAGTTTAATCTACGTTCTTAAACGTAGCCTGTACATACAGACGAGTTAAAAGAATAATTATGTTTAAATACGTAGTCTTTGCCTCATACAGCCGTAGTTAAAGTCGAAATAACGTAGTCTAGACAATTATAGACTACATTTTCCGATAAAACATAGTTCAGCTATATTTAAAGTGACACGCTTTTTTTTATTTCTTTAACTACGCCTAAAACCTAGTCTAAACATGAGACTTTAACTACACTCACACTTTAACTACACTCAACTAGACTATGGTTTGTGAAACGTAGTCTATATATAAAAGACTACATTTTAAGACATAGTCTAATTAAAAATTGTTTGCAAGGGCGATATTTGTGGTTTTTCATCAACAAATTTCATTATTCTCATTCAACTATAAGGAGACATGCAATTAACTTTAATATTCGTAAAACGACACTCTCTATATCAATAAGCCGCAGAGCATATTAGAGGCATGAAAAGTGGTGTATGTTTTCTCAAGCATGTCCTCATCTGTAATCTTTTCTCCACATATTTCAATTGAGAACTAATTTTGAACAAGGTTGAGTTGTAGTCACATACTGACTTTAAATCTTGTAGTCGTAAATGAAGCCAATCATAACGGACCTTCGAAAGAATTACTGTCTTTTGATGATCATATCGTTCTTTTAAACTCATCCAAAGGATCAATGGATCCTAACTGCTAGGATATTCACTTTCAAATCTCTCTGCATCAATATGGTGGCGATGAACATATATGTCTTAGCGTGATCCTGCAAGGATGTGGTCTTTTTTCAAAATCAAAAGTACAAAAACAAATTTTTGTTGTTTTTTCTCTTCTTTCAAGCCTTCCGCCTCGAACATTCCAGACGCAAGCTTCAAGCCCCGATTTAAGAAAAGAAATGGTTCTTTCTTCATCTTCAAGCATTAGGCCTAATATTTTAAACGTAGGCTTCTGGCCGGTTTTTACAAATGTGAGTTCAAGCTTCGTGCTTTAAACACTAAAATCGGGAAGTCTAAAACAATTAAAAAAATTTTAATTATGAAATTGAAATGCACCTTCTTTGTTTTATGATTTTTGTAATATTGTCTAAGGTCCGAGTTCTCGGATTCGTGCTTTCTCGACTTTGAGACGGTTTCAGCTCTCGTGTTGATAACGTGTTGAAAGATAAAGAAGATGTTGAAAGATAAAAAGAGATAGTAGATAATTTAAGAAGAAAACTCAGATTTACTATTCCAAAAACCCATATATATATTGTTGGCAACCATTAATACCGTGAATACTATTCTCACCGATAAATGTGGTCATTCAGCTATCATACTACAACAATTTTTAATTAGACTACGTCTCAAAAACGTAGTTCTTATATAGACTACGCTTAAACCGTATTCAGAGTGTAGTTAAAAGTGTGAGGTAGTTGAAATTCCAACATTTAGACTACGCTTTTAGATGTAGTTAGCAAAAACGTAGTCTTTAAATATATTTAGACTACGCTTATCCGAAAAATAATCTATAACCCGTACAAAAAGACTACGTTTCGACCTTAACCACGCTCATTATGAACAAATATCATTTTTAAATGTAGTTAAACTACTTTTAACTACATTTTTTTGACTTTTAACTACGTCTATTATGTACAAAATACTACGTTTTAGAAGTAGTTAAACTACTTTTAACTACGTTTTTTTTTTTTTACTTTTAACTACATCTACAACTGTACAAAAGATTACTTTTTTATTGAAAAATGTAGTCTATTATGAACATTTAGACTACATTTTTCAAAACGTAGTATAATATCCAATCCTATCATACAAGCATATACTTTTCAATTCCAAAAATACCAAAATATTGAATTGAAATATCCAATATTGTCATACAACATCCAATACTATTTTATAAACAAACCTCCATAACATTTCTTCAAATGAAGCCTTCCAGCACTCTCGACCCATTCTCCACAAGATAATGTCGATCTCTCTTCTTGTTTATAAGTTTTCTTCTCACAAAACTTCATATATACATAAGTTACTCAGAAAAAGAGCACTAAATAACACAACATAAAAATCTAAAACCATAAAAAGTACTACTTATATGAATCACGTATGCAATAATAACCTACCTTTTCATCTATGAATGATATCTTTTCTAATGATCTCCTTCATATACATGATGACATAATAGCCACATTCAACACCGATGGTTGCTTAGGACACTTGAAAATGAATTTAAAAGTTTTTACAAGATTCTAACAAATAAGATCTAATTTACTAATTATTAAAAAGAATGAAACCCAATATACCTTAATAGACTCCTAAATAAGTTTTTTCTCGTTAACTCGGTCAGTTTTAGCATTGTATATTTTGAGTGCACCACCTAACAAAGTATAATAGTGAGACTCAAATGATATAATTCAAAATTACTATAAAATAAAAAGAAATAAATACTTATGTATTAATAATAGTTCAAACATATTGGAGCACTTGCAAAGAATTTTAGGAATTTCTCTCAACTTTCAGATTTTCTTTCATGAAGTTGATGTAGTTGATCAAGTAATGATTTTCTTTCCTCAGCATCTTCTCTTTGTTGTTGGTTCAGTTTTTTTTGTTCTTCTAACAAATGTTGTAAGAGTTCGCTTGTTTTTGTTCTTTTCGGAAGATTGAAATAGGTTGTGGGCGTAACCATGCCTCCAACACCCCTTACTCGACCACTATGTTCGGGATTTCCCCAATGCCTTCCAAGATAGTCTTTGGTCTCGATTCTCGTATTGATTCATCTTTCACCTTCATTGTATATTCATCCTGATATGTAGATAAAACGAACCATACATTAGGAAGTTATAAAAGAATATATAATTAGCTATTAAATTAACAATAACATATTTACTTACAATTTTCTGTATGACTTCTTGGATGATTTCCCACTGGTCGTGAACCATCACCTTTGAATAAACAACTTTCCATACAACACTTCTCATTCAATGTCTTCATCGATGCCATCATTTCTTTTTCTATAATTATTAGACAACAAATATTTTAATAAAAATTAGCTAATAATTACTCAATGATGTAGAAACTAAACATTCAACACTTACTATCTTTTTTCCACATTAACAAATTCATGCCTAGATGAATGATGCCGATATCATTGCTTTTGCTCTTTCACTTCACAAACCACCCATTTCCCCCCCTCTAGTACTATGGAGAACTATACCTACTGACAAAGGCATTCCAAGCATCTTTTTTATGAATGGATAGTTCTTAGGAGGGTTGTCAAATAAGGGTCGCCTATCCTCCAATGGATTCAAGAATTTTGTCAACTTGAACTTAAATTGTCTCATTTTGTACAAGGCATGACAAATATGCTTCTTTCCTTCAACCGGCACATTATGCCTTCTACAAAACATAGAAACAGCAGGGCTAATGAACCAAAAATTCAATTAAAAAAATTAAGAAAACTCACCCTTGTACAAATCGAAAATTTAAGTAGTTGTCTTTTGATCCGTGATGACCAACCCATTTCTTCAGTTATCTTTATATCCATGAAGTAGTTGTCAAGAACAATCACCTAAACAAAAGAAAGCAAGTCAAATATAAAACCCCAAGGATACTAATCATACAATAATGATTCAGCGTAAAACAGCATACCTCATTCCTTTCTCATTTTATCAACTGCCTACCAGTGAGAACCAGCCAGAATCCAACCCCTCCCGTAATCGAATTCTCATATCGGGCCCCACATCCAAGAAAAAAAGGCATTCGCATTGTAGAATTCTAAATTATGATTATTTCAGAACAACAAAAAAGATCTTGATCTTCAAATAAATGTATTTCACGCTTTCACAGATAATGAAAAAGAAAATCTTCATTTATGAGTAGATAAATGTTAATGGCAATGTATGACTTAAAAACAAAATCATTCCCTAAGATCTTCTATTCAATTTCCCATTCAAAGATTCTGAAGCTAGAATTCAATATGACACATTGTAGTAACCATGTCAATCCAATTTAAAAGTTTCTTACTTCCAACTTTTTACTACTAATGGGTATAGGATACTTTGATAACAAAAGGCAAACATTTTCAAAACAATAAATCAAGACTTCATCTATCCAAACCAAAGAAAAACCGATTCAAGCTGAGAGAAAACTTCTCATAATTAACTAAGAAACTAACCACCAAAGATGAACCCATCTCAACATAAGGTCACAAACCACCCGAAAAATTCAATTTCACATGAGTAGATGGCACAAGTGAGGCTCGAACCGACTATGATCCCCATTTGAAACTTCCTCGCCATCAAACTCTATTTCAATCTCGATTTAACAAATCAAAACCCTAAATTCACAATCAAACTCAAAAACCAAACCAAATCAAATCAAACACCCACACAAAACTCCTAAATTTCCCCAAACATTAACTACAAATCAAGCTCAGATCACCTTACTACAAAAAAAAAATGATAAAAAAAACAAACTCAAACTCAATACAAAAATCTCAACTCCAAAGTTCCATCTTTATATCGTACCCCTACCAAACTACACCAACCGGACAGAAAACGAAGAAAAGAGGCAATGATGAAGCTTCAAGAGAAAGAAAATTGAAAAGAGACAGAGCAGAGAGAAGTACCACCTCCTCTCGTAACGCATTATCACGCGTAGCTTCTTCGTATCTCGAACTCGAAACTCCGGCGCTTTTGTACTTCTTTCCATCAACTTCCCCACGTAACCATTACGTTTGAAATTTCTAATCCCAATATCTTATCCTTCTCAATAAATTTAACATTTTTATTGTGACGCCCCAATCCCCGGGGGTCCGTTGACTACCCGTCAACCCGCGGAAATCTACAAGTCTCATGTCATGAGACCCGTACCCGTGCAACGTTTGCCACTTGGGCCTACACATCATACAAAAAAATGTATATTTTATACAAATTATATTTATTTACAATTGTATTCAATTACAATTTATACAAAACTGGGTCTCTTGCCCAGAATTTTACAAAAAAAAAAATACAAGAGAAGGCCAGTTTGGCCATTTCTTCAACTCTAAGGTCCCGGCAAGGGTCCCATCCCCAAGCACGCCTTCTGCATTCTAAAAAAAAAATCCCACCCATCGGTGAGCAAAGCCTAGTAGAGGAATTTTCCTACTGCTTACCCCCACCTAAGTGCAAATGCAATGGCACACCAAATATACAACACATGCTAATATATCACCTCATGCATATATTAACAATTTAAATCCCATACATAATGTTATTCTATTATAATAATAACATAAACTTAGCTCACATAAAGCATAGCAATAATCCCGCTTGCTCGCCTGGGAACAAAATTCCCACAATTTCACAATCAACATGTTATTCACCCATGGCAACAACACATCACACAAATCACACAACAAATTCCGTGGATCGGTCTAAAACTACACACCAAGGATTTATTCCACTCTACCCAAAATCTTGGAACTAAATCACGGCCGTCCCTACTAACAAATCCCCACCCATTACAAGACCCTTAAGCAAAGTAAAACAAGTAGGAGAAAAACCCTACCTTTTCGGAGTTTACCTAAATTCCAAAACCTGAACCCACGTGGGTCCTTGCCGTGGGAGCAATCTCTTTGCCTTGCCTCGCCGTGGCCGCCGGCCCGACTTCTGCCGGAATTTTAGAGAGAAGGTGGAGCCTCTCTCTCTAAAAACCCTCTCTTTCTCACTCTCCCTTTTTCGGTTGGTCTCTCCCTCTCTCTTTCCCTCTCCCAAACCGATTTGGGAGACTTGGTCAAGAGGAATTGTCCTCTCATCGCCACATGTCCATTTCTCATTGGACCATGGGATTACACCCTTATCCTTATCCATCTACCTTGAGATTTCTATCAAATGGCATGATGCCATGTGTCCCAAGTGAGCCCCACTTGAGCTCAAGCTTAATTCTCCCATGGCTTGACATGTATGCCTCTTGGGCCACTCAAAACGTGCCAAGTGTCCTACATCCCTCTGCCTCGAAAAACGTGAAATCTCGACCACTTCGACCCGACGAATCCGACATGGCAACTAGATTTTGCGAGACTATCCAACTGAAGTCCTCGTTTCACATCTGAGAGATCTAGAAAATTTGATTTTGACCGGGAATTACCATTTTATCCTTCCTTAGGAATTCTGGATTTTCCGGGGTCTCACATTTATTTTTATTTTTGAAGTAATAAATTTAATTACGCCTTTAGCTAAAAGACAATCTTTTTAGTTTCTTTTTCCTTTATAAAAGCAAATTAGTGAAATAGTTTAAATTTTTTTAAGAAAAAGGATAAATTTTTTTTAGGAAAAGGATAAAAGACAACATTCTTAGTTAGGAGAGAAAAAATAAATAATTTTTTTCCATTCAAACGTGGCTATATAAGGTGTGATAAGATAAAGGTTTCTTAAAAGAGGGTATTTTTAAGAAAAAGGATAAAAAAATTTTAGGAAAAGGATAAAAGACTACATTCTTAATTGGGAGAGAAAATAAACAATTTTAGTTTTATATTAGACTACGCCTTAAGTAAGACCGTAGTCTTTGTATTATAAGATAATAGAAGACTACGCATTTCATTAAAAACGCAGTCTTCTTATATTATAATATAATATAAGACTACGCTTAATTAACAACGTAGTATTTTTATATTATAAGATAATATAAGATCATAGCTAACTAAAATGTAGTCTTTTCTAAATTAAAAGATAATATAAGACAACGTTTTAATTATAGATGTAGTCGCTTAAGTTATGAAAATTTGTGAAAACGTAGTCTAAAAAATATTAGACTACTATTACTAAAACGTAGCTTCTTTTCCTAAAACCAACCTTAGTCTATTTAACTTAAGATAGTGTCGTTGAATCATTTATAACAAATTCTAAATTTCATAAAAGATTTTTTAAATATTAAATTATCATATAAATTATATGAAAAGATATAATTAGGAAATCGAAAATAAAATAGTTAAAACAACAAATTAAGTTTATTATATTAATCATATATTATACCATATTATTTTTAAAACCCCTATGCTACAAAAGATATAGCAAAAATATCAAATTTTATAGATGAATCTTTGAAAATCTCAATTACTTAGCTAGTTACTTAAAAAAATTAAATAAAAAATTCGGGTCAATCAGGCCAAACCTACATGGCTACGGGCCAAAACGGGTTGGGCCAAATTGGTCCGATTTTATTCGAGCCTTAAATTTTAAGGTCCAACCTCTGTGCGGCTAACGCATCTATCACAAATTATTATTTCGATTTGATTCATCCTTTGCACCTAAGATTGGACCGATTAATCCGGCTATTTAGCCAAATAGATCGACAACTTATAACCCGGTCACAATTTTAAGGACTATCACCACAAGTCCAAAGATGGCTACAAACAAATAAACCCATTGGTTTGACCATCTCGCTAGAATGACTATATCAACTTCTTTTTTTCATTCCGCATCCGATGGCCTGACAAGGAAAGTGGGTCACTGCGAAAAAAATCAAGACACAAGTAACTTGTAGCGAAGGTTTAAACCTTGGTTCAAGGTTGACAAACAAAGCGCAAATCACTCGCCATAGTCCTCGATTAAAACATTGATTCTACTTTATATGTATAATATATATGTTACATTATGATTTTTTCTTTTCCTTTTTAATTTAAATACTTATATATTTTATTTTGATTATAATTTAAAATATCAATATCATTATATAAAAATCAATAAATAATTTTATAAATATTATTAATATTTACTTACACATCTTTTTTTTTTTTTTTAAATTATTCTAATTATAATAAAATATATAATATATATTTATAATCTATTCATCGATTTAACCCGTGATTCACCATCTGGTCCTAATCGAACAAACCGTGAACCGATAACCTTTCCGATTCATCGACTCAATATGATTTTAAACATTGATCTAACAATAGATGAACCTTTTGGTCACGAGTAGGTTTCACCCAAGAATGTCTGCTTACTAGCTAGAAAGCTCTCAACAAGGTAGGTCACTTAGCAATTCTTTTTCAAAAATAAATATTCCATACTAAAAGAACTCGTTTAGAAATCCATTCATCAATCCCAAGTTTAGAAAACAAATAAAAATAAATTATTGAATAAATTTATTTAGTTTTGTACCTGTTTCCGACTCCACTCACACCATTGAAGTTTTCCATTACGAGCAATGAACCTAAATTAAAAAAATGATAAAATAGGACATTATATATCGTTTAATTAGAATAGTATATAATAAGCCCATCACAACTAAATTTAATTTCTTTTCGTGAGGTGTAGATTTCTGATATGCTTGAAAGAGCAACTTTGGTTAGAAAACAGAAGCAAAATGAGATGCAAAATGTAGGGAACTAATTTCTGATTGAATGTGTAAATTAAAATGTGACATATACCTCCAGTGAAGGTGCCATTTAATTAACGTTCTTCTTTCAAGTTATATTTTCTTGTGCTTGTATCTTTTCCTCAGGCATAGTTCAATCAATGAAAGAACCATTATAAGAACAAAACAAAGGCATAAAACGATCACGTACTTTAAATAAACATCACCAAATGCATATTCAGTTTGAATATTTCAAAAAATTTAGTAATTAGTAAATCACGTGGTAAAGTTGATGAAGAAAAAGCTCACAAGAGCATGAAGGCAATTAATATGTACTACAAAACTTAACTGAGGGTAGCTCAGCTTGGTCTAAGGCCTTGGGGTTTAACCTAATAAGACCTAACTTAAGTGGTTAAGAGATCAGAGATGGAGGGGTCTGTGGCTCGAGTCCCATCGAGACAAAGACAAATCGGGTAAGAAGCATGATACTATGCAAAGTAAATAGTTGTAAAAGTATGTATATAACAAAGGCCCTTAGTCACTCTTGCATTCCAAAGGAAATTTTTATAAAATCAACAATTTTGCTAATTGGTTTCGTGGTTTTGTTTTAAAATAATTAGTGGAAGTAGAAATAAGGAATCAAGTCATCTAGTTTTGAATTATCTATGATGTGCAACATAGAAGAACAAGCCATTTTTAACTGGTAGTTAAGAGTGATGAATATTTCTTAAAAGAATTTGAACTTTTATGGTTTTCCATTTAAAATGGTTATGATTTTGCTACTCAGGAGAAGGGTAAAATTCAATAAAAAGAATCAACCGATAAACTTAATTTAAAGTTACTTAGTCTACTTCGCTAGGGGCTCTAACCGATGGTCAATCATGATCAACATAATAAAATAGCCTTAAGAATTAAAATGAAATTATGGATCTAGAAAGGGGGGAGAATAGAAGGAAGAAGAGGATAGATTTAACGGCTTGAGAATTGTGGCAGTTTAAAGAAGATGCTCGATCTTGATATATTTATATTGAAAACCTAATGTGAAAATTTTGATCCAAAAACCAATGTATTAAAAATCAGACCGATAATTGAATCAAAAAAGTTAATAGTTCACGGTTTAGGGGGGTCAACCGATGATCGAACTGCGTGATCGCACCTAGATTAAACGAACGTAATCTGAACCAAAAGGCCTGGTCGCTACTCAATACCAAAAACTCGATCGTTTCGGCTCATGCACTTACCGCAAGGCCTCTAAATGGAGATAATGCACTCATAGTTGCCCAATTTTCAATTTTTTTCTTCATATATATAGATATAAGCCTTAAGCTAAAATGTAAATAAATTACCTTTTAAATTTATTTAAAAAATTTGTGAATAAATTACCTTTTAAAAATTGTCTCTAATAGTCATATTAATAGAAAATTAAATTGTAAAACCCGTGAAATTTTAAAATTTAAAATTTTCAGATAAAAAGGGGGCAAAACGATAATTTACCGAAATAGTCTGGAGAAAAGTTGGGAATTTTCTAGATCTCAGATGACAAAACGGATTGCACCGTTGGAATTGTCTCGTGAAAATTAGCTACCTAGTCTAATTTCGTTGAATTACAAGATAGTCGGAATTTCACGTATTTCGAGGAAACGTGTGTTGGGCGACACATGGCGAGCCATGTGGATGACACATGGAAATCCATGTGAGTGACACATGGCAAGCCATGTGTCACAATGCATGGCAAAGGCATGCATGTGTGACACATGGCAAGCCATGTGTGTGACACATGGCATGCCATGTGTCAACATGCATGGCTCTTGCCATGCCTATATAAGGGGCTCACATGGGCTGTTGGTAGGAGCAAGGGAGAGCTCAAGATCAGTCCGTGGGAGCAGCAAGGAGAAGAGGAAGGAGGGAAGGAGAAGGAGGAGGAAAGGAGAAGAGAAAGGAGGAAAGGGAAAGGAGGAAGGGAGGAAAAGGAAAGGAGAAAGGAAAGAAGAAAAGAGAAGAGGAAAGTGGGAGGAAGAGAGGGAAAAGAAAAGATAAGAGGAAGGAGGTTATGAGTGAGCGCACTGACTCCGTGAAGAACTCGAATCACGCACAAGAGGTAGGTTTCTCCTACTCAAGTTATTTTACGCCTAGGGGCCGCGGTAATGGCCTACTGGTTTCGGGTCCTCCGCCTCGAGCGAATTTGGATGTTGTGGTTTGTTTTAGATTATGTGATGGTCAAAGACCAGCTTTTACTTAAGTTTTCGACTGCCCGAGACCGAACACTGTGTTCGGGATGCAAAACCCGGTAATTTGAAAACCTGGTGTGCCTACCCGCAGACACCCTGTGAATCGGTCGCGCCAACTTTGGGAGGGCTATAACTTCGTCCAACGATTCGCGTTTAGACTTCTACGGAAATCTCGCTGAGTATAGAATTTAATAAAATAAAGTTCTCACCAAAATATAGGCTGAACATTAGGTCGGGTCACGTATAGTCGAGGAATAGCTCGCTCGCTCAAACTTCGCTTTCGAACCGGCTTGTAATCAAATTTGATCGCATATGGCCTCGAGCAGGAACAGGTCGGATTTCTTGTGTGGTTTTTATGAAAATCCGGACTTTCTGCACTAAGTCCAGATATTTCTAGCCGCTAATGTATTTCGATTTATGGTCTGGAATGGCTAATGTGTGTTATTGTCGCGAATTCAATGACATGTCAATATGTGAAATTATGTGATAAAGATGGAAATAATTATATGTATCAGGGTCGTATGACTGACATACTATGTCTCTATCAAGAATATGAATTATGGCACATTTACTCAAGTAATGGTTGAAATTATTTTAATACATGCTTGAATGATGTGTCAGATATTGAAGGAACTGAATGATAGAAAATATGTAGTGCATACTTATGTGATGTATTGATTTGAATATGTGGAATATTAACATGACTAAATGTATGTTAAATATATGAAATGTTGTGTGCATTAGACATGAGTGTTCATAGCACACACATAGTGTATGGTGTAGAATGTCCATGTAGAGGTCTTCATACATTAGTCATGGGTTTGAGTGCAGTGGCACAAATTGCATTGCATTGCATTGGTGTGCGATAACACCACATTACATGAAATGTGTTCATTGTATTGATTTGGTACTACATTCAGGTTGAATCACGTGGGCTCGGGAATGGGACGAAGTCCTACTGGAAGTTCCACAAGAGCAACGAAAAATGAAAATGAATGTGTCTGAGCCGTGAGTAAGTAGGGGATTGATACCCCTCGTGAAAAGCCTAAAAACTTGGTTAGGACAACGATCCACTGCTGAAAGCCCGAAAATGTCGGAGGGTGTAAGAGACCCACGGTGAGACCCTCGAAAGTTCTATTACCCAAAAAGACACGAAAGGATTAAATAAATATCACATAGACTATGGGTTGTGTGATGGGAGTCGGAATTGACTCCATATTGATTTCCCATCAAGTAATTTGTATTAAAAGGTTGAAGGTTGACCCGGTACTTGAGGCATGTAGAGTGTCATCTCATACATGCATGTAGATTTTTCCATGATGTAACAACATGTATGCACGGATCGGGTTGTTGGTCTGACCGTGGAAATGATCATTTGCATGTGCACCTGTGTGGGAAATAGCCCCGTGAGGGGATTTATCTCTACTCGGGCGCAGCGCACTCACGTGGACCCTTTCAGGTACAAGAAAGGTACAGATGACGCCCACAGCTGGGATTACGCAAGGCTTCCGACCGTGGGCCTTTGATTCCCTGCTTTTATGTATATATTAGGAATGAACTAGTTTTTACATATGTTTTGTATTAAGAGTGATGTAATAACTCTTAGATCTATAGAAATGTATAGTCTTGTAACCGCATGGACGAGTACATGGATGATGGGCCCTATGGGGTCATTTTATTTCAAGTACGTGGTCTCAAGATATGAGACACACAAAGCCCACAAAAGTTGATCTACAGGAACTGGACCGGTTTTCAGGTGTCACAAATTCAGTATCAGCATAGTACACGAGCAATCTAGGGCTTGAGGGACTCGGGCTCAGCCATGGTCAATAAGGTACAAGAAAGGCCACAACTGCATAGCTCGTGTCTGAGCTTGGGTTAGGAATTACCTAGTGCTCTGAAATCGATATCCAAATCATAGCTTTGGTATCATGTTCAGTGATGTTACCTAGAGTCCAATGACAGATTTTCGATCAATGGCCATCAGGTGTTTTCTCGGTTTATGCTTGATTTGTATGTACTTGATCAGGAAAATTACTTAAATTATATACGTGGTAGGATGTATAGAAAATGTGAATTAGGGTCGAAACAACTTTAGGAGTCAGAACAATCCGATGGTTCTGATATTAAGTCTATTATTGGTCGATTATGTGTGCTAACAAATGACACTTAAAATGATTCTAAACTTGTTGTTTTACTTATGTAGATGGAAAGTAGAGGATAGGCGAGAGGTCGGCCCACTCGGTGATGGTCGACCACCAATTGCTAATTACACAGCCTTCCATAGAGGCCACGTGGTGCTGTTGATAACGATATACAGACAGCACGTGGGCCTAGAGGTCGTGAGGTGCTAGTAACCTCCAGAGGTTCAAGGCACACTATCCCCCGACGTTCACGGGAGGAGGGGACCCGATGGTAGCCAACCATTGGTTCCGCTGATTGAGAGTGATTCTTTCTAAGCATGGAGATCACTCCTGATACTACTCCTGACATAGCCGGCTTCATTCCAACCAGGGCGAGTCCCGATTCGCGGGAGTACTCACGACTCCCAGGATCTCCAAGGACTATGACATGGGATGATTTTCGCATCATTCATGAGGAAGTACTTTCCTAGCTTCTCGTTATACATGAGAAGGCCCGAGAGTTCGAAATGAGACAAGTGGATGATGATCGCACTTGAGTACGTGAGCATTCACAGAGTCGCACAAGCCAGATGATTATGTGGCCACCACAGGCCAAGGTCAGGAAGTTCAGGATGGGCTGAAGTTGTCCATCCGAGGCAAGATTGTAGGACATAACCTACAAGATATGGACTCGATGGTTAGTACAACCTTGATTATCGGGAGCGAGAGGTATGACACTGTGAAGATCCGAGATGCGTGCTAGTGATAAGAAGAGGTGGAGCTAAGCTTCTTCTTCAGGCTTGGGAAAGAAGCAGAGGGATCGCCCTGTCACATGATTTCACATGGGCCACCTAACAGGGCTACGAGTCCAACATGTCAAGCCGGGAAGATGACATGTTTCACCGCCATCACTGGGACATGAGGCTAACCGGTCCCTGGATACGTGGGTTTCAGAATCAAGGACACCACAAATTCCTTCATCTGGGACATGAGCAGACTCCGCATAGTTCTCCTTACCCCAACATGGCCAAGGGAACGTATCGCCCCCGCAGTGCGATAAGAGCACGAGCCTTCTACGACAGCCAAAGGGGGGCCAGAGTATGGGTCGAGGTCGGGGGCAGAGTGTACAGGTCGAGACTTTGGGGGCTCAGGGGCGTGTCTACGCCGTTACTCCGCAGACTAAGGCAAAGAGATCGCTGATTCAAGGTAATGCTTTCTACTCTTTCGCCTCGTACAAGGGTGTTATTCGACCGTGCATCGCATTCCTTTATCATACATCTCAGGCGGCAGTGATCGGGCTTGCAGGTCAGACCTTAGACGAGCCACTACATGTGAGTTCTCCCCTAGGGACTAAGGCGAATTGACGGATATGCTCCAGATGAGTTAGAGATCTCCGGGATTCTACTCACCTGTGGACCTTCTGGTCACGGACATGTCGAAGTTCGAGGTCATCCTCTGATGGACCGGTCGACGCACATCTGGTTGTCAGATCGCGGACCGTATGAGAGCTACCGCCTCACAACGCATTGTACTTAGGTCGAGTTTCCAAGGGAATAGGCACGTATGTTTCACCCCATACCGGTGTACGCATTCACGATGGCACGGGGCAATGGACCCGTCAAGGCAAATTTACACCGGAGGAAGAGGGGCGAGACAAGATATGAGTCTACTGAAAGGTTTATAGCACAAGGATGTTTTTCCGGACAAGCTACTAGGATTACCTCCACCGAGGGATGTAGATTTCTGCATTGAGTTGCATCGTGGGATGTCGCCCATTTCTATGACTAAGACAGATGACGCCTGCTGAGTTGCAGATTCAAGGTCCAGATACAGGAGTTATCGGGCAAGTGGCTCTTATTGTAATCTTCGCACTTCACTACGGGTGCTCTGCCTATTAGCAAAGAAGAAGGATAAGACCCTTCGACTATGCATCGCTTGTTGCATGTTGAACAAGGTTATAATCAAGAATCGTTATCCATTACCGAGGATTGATGACTTATTTGATCACCGAGAGGGGGGCGAGTCTACTCTTAAGATAGACCTTCGTGACCGTTACCATCAGCTTGAGAGTTACAGACGCTCATCCCTCGGGAACCGCTGATCACCTGCCTAACCTCATGGAACTCCACGGTCTCACGTCGTGAGGCACGTACATGTGTAAAACAAATTCGATTAGGTTCAGATAATTCATTCAACACAATTATATATTTTATAAATAAAAATGATTTATTTACAATCAGGTTTAATTACAATTTATACAAAAAAAAATGGGTCTCTTGCCCGTAATTTTATGTTCAAAATACAAGATAAGGTCGACGGTCGCTTTCTTCGCCTCTAAAACCCTGCTGCGTCCCATCCCCAAGCGCGTCTTCACACCGAAAAAGATAAATCTCACGACTCTGGTGAGCAGGAAGCCCAAGAAGGGAGTTTCTACTGGGTTACTCCCACCTAAGTGCAATGCAATGGCACACAACATTCAACACATGCTAATATATCACTCATGCATATATTAACATAATTAATTCCATACATCATGTTATTCAGTTTATAACAATAACATAAACTTAGCTCTCATGGGCTAAGGCATAAACCCGGCAGTTCATCTTGGAACCACCCACACATCACACAAACATGTTATCTTCTCATGGAAATAACACCAAAATCACACAATCACACAAACAGATCGGGACCGGCCCAAACCATTCTAGGGATTTTCTTAACCCTGGCCCAAAGCTTTTGAACTAAACCACTACCATCCGTGCCCTCAACAAATCCCCATCCATTACAAGGCCCTTAGACAAAAGCAAAGCCGAGTAGGAGAAACTCCCTACCGCGGGAGCTCGGTCAAACCCCCAACTGCACTCACACAGCCCCCGACGTGCAGACCAACTTCTTGCCTTGCACTCGGCGAGCCGACTATCCATCGTCAGAGATCTTAGAGAGAAGCCAGACTTTCTCTCTCTAAAACCAAACAAAAATGGCCGCTGGATATTTTTGCTTTTCTTCTCCCCCACGTTTTCTTTTTTTCCTTTTCTATTTCATTTCCCATTTGGTTTTCTTTCTTTTTCTCATCTCTTCTCATCCTCTTTCTTTTTCTCTTTCATTTTCTCCCATTTCTCCTCATTTCTCTTTGCCTTTCTCTCCCTTTTTGGAGAATCAATCAGAGGTCAACACATGAGGAAATTTCCTCACCTCCTCAAGCCAAATGAGTGGCTCACCTTTTCCCCTCTTTTATTTTATTTCATAATTCCTTCTTACGAGATCATTATCTACATGGCTCAATGTGAGCCTGGATCCATTTCTCCACACATGGCTAATTGTGAGCTTATTACTTTGGATGCCAGTGTCACACACTCAGGTGCTATGTGGCATCCTTCTAACCTACCACGGTCATCCGACACCCCACGCCGAAAAACGGAAACCCGAATTATCTCTAATTCGACTTAAATTCGACGCGGTAGCTAGATTTCAGCGAGACGATTCCAACGGTGAAGTCCGCTTGGCCATCCGAGATCTAGAAAATTCTGATTTTGACCTAAATTACCATTTTATCCTTCCTCAGTGAAATCCGGATTCTCCGGTCTCACGCTAGTGAGGTGACATCCCTAAGACGTCAGACGGTACGGGCACTATAAGTTTACGCGATGCCTTTCGATCGACGATCGTAATCCCGGATTCATGAGCTCATGAATGTGGTGTTCCAACCCTATTTAGATCAATTTGTGGAGGTCTTTGTTGATGACATCCGATCTACTCCCAATTGAAGGTGGAGAAGAGGATCACTTGAGAATCATACTACAAATTTTTAAGGATCATCGGGCTGTATGCCAATTTCAAGAAGTGCGAGATTCGCTTGCCGAGGTGGGCTCGGGACACATGGTGTCGCCAGCGTATCGCTGACCCGGGGAAGGTTGGAGGCCGTGATGAGTCGGGACCTAAGTCACCGTGAGATATGTAGTTTCTCGGGATTGACAGCATACAGAGGTTTACAGAGGATTTCTCCATTAGCAGCGCTATGACAAGATTGACCCTAAGGAGGTCAAGTTTGTACGGGATTGACCCATGCGGAGAGAGCGTTATAGAATTGAAGAGGAGGCTTACTTCGCCCTATTCTAATAGTCTCGTAAAGGCGAGGGACACAAAGGTGACTGTGATGCTTCAAGGATGGACCGGGATGTGTTATGATGCAATCCGAAGGTCAGTGGGCTTACGGTTCTCGGCTAAAGAATCATGAGCGCACTGCCCAACGCATGACACGGGTTATCGCCGTAGTCTTCGCTCTAAAGATTTGGCGCCACTACTTATATGGTGAGCGCTGAGGTGTTTTCATCATTAAAACCAAATACATCTTCACGCAAATGAGACCTCACACGAGGGTGTTTCGTAGGATGGAGTTTTTGAAGATTACAAATTCACTTCGCATTACCATCCCAGAAGGCAAATGTGGTGGTCGGCGCGCTTTAGCCGAAGTCACAGGAGTACGCTAGTATAGCTTCCCCAGAGTGGCGATGCTCGAGACAAGCAATACCAGATCAAGAAGACGATGAGCAGGCTCAGGGTACCTTAGGAAGTATGATGGCTACGCCGTCTCTACTGAGCAGAGTAATAGAGTCCCAAGCATAGATGCAAACTAGTATCCTCGTGGATCGAGCACGCTTAAGGCACGGATTTAAGGTCAGCCATCCACACATATGGTAGTCTTCTGTGATAAGGATGGGTCAGGTCCTCAACGACGGATGGAGGAGGAGATCCTCGGGAGTTCCAGACAGCCGATTCGCTTCGCATCCAGCGAACGAAGATGTATCATGACCTTCACGCAAGATATCGAGCGGGATGAAGAGGCACGTGGGGGATTTTATCCGACCTAACCACGTGGTACAGTGTCAAGGTCGAGCACTGCAGGCCAGCAGGCTACTCCAAACATCGGAGATAGCTGAGTGGAATGGGAGCACATCACGATGGACTTTAGACTCACTCGCCAATCGACATCGCAAAGCACGATGCAAAGGGTCATAGTGGACCGACCATCAAGTCGTGGCACATTTTCTCGTCAAGTGATGACCTCCACACTGTGAGGAATTCCCGCAGTTGTATATATACGAGAGATAGTACGGCCAGATGGAGTCAGCTCTCCATAAGACGGATCGATCCTGGCTACGCTTAGTTCGAAGAGTTTTCTAGAAGGCCATGGGGACAATAACCGCCGATGAGTACAAATTTTCATCCTCGTATCGAATGATCAACGTAGCTGACTATTCGGGGATTTGAGGACATGCCGTGAGCATGCTCTCGATCTCATAGCCGAGAGCACTCGTCTTCGGGTGAGTTCGCCTACAATAACAGCTTACTGTGCTTAGGTATTCAAATGGTGCCCTATGAGGCTCTCTACGGAGGCCATGTCGATCAATCGATATGTCGACGTAGGTGGAGAAAGCTTCATCACCGGTCCGTATTTGATTAGAGACACCCCTGACAAGGTGGGTATGATCCTAAGCCGCCTCCTTACCGCCGTTTCGACATAAGAGTTACTCGATGCATGACCTACTCCACCCCAGAGTTCAAGGCGTGATCATGTCTTCAAGGTGATGCCTAAGAAAGGAGGATCGATTCTGAATGAGGAAGGTTTCGCGAGGTACATTGGACCCTTCATGCAATCGAGAGTGGTGGGCGACGCAGGTCGCTAGCGCACGCCAAGTTTGTCGAGCGCTCATGAGGTGCTTCACGTCTTCTATGCTCCAGACTACACCCAAATCCAACTGATATAGTGGATTGGGGAGAACTTGTTGTTAATGCGGATGGGACCTTCGAGGAGGGACCAGTGCTTATCATGGATAGCCGAGAGCAAGTTTTGCGTGGCAAGACCGGGTGAGTTTGTAAAGGTAAGCCAAGGGCAAGAACGAGAGTCGAGGTATACGACATGGAGCTGAGGGACACCGTGGCGCGCCAACCATCCTCCTTCTTGTCTCGACAGTAGAAGGCGCGCTTCTAATCATTAATGTTTTAAATTAATTATCGTGATATGCATGTGTTTGATTGTGTAGATGTGTGTGTGAATTTCGACAAAATTCTTTTAAAGTGTGAGAGTGTAAAACCCAGAAAATTTTAAATTTAAATTTTTCTATAAAGGGGCAAACTGCACTTCATCAAATAACTGGTGAAAAGTTAGGAATTTTCTAGATCTCTATGACAAAAACCGACACCGTTGAATTGTCTCGTGAAAATTAGCTACCTGGGCCGACTGTTGAATTCGATATAGTCTAATTTCACGTATTTCGAGGAAATCACAGAAATGGCACACATGGTGTTTATGGGAGGACATACAGGTTATGTGTCACAATGCATGGCAAAGGCATGATGTGACACATGGCAAGCCATGTGTGACAATTACTAATAGATTCTGACAACCGTGAACTAATCTGTCACTTCCTACGTGGAAAGCAATCGCAACCACTCAATTCATTTATTTCAAAATTTTCATGTCTCATTTCATCTGTCCCAATCCCTACAAGGTTATAGTTCCTAACCTTAGCATTTTCCTTTTTTTCTATACGCATTATACCATGTGATAGGTTTAAAAAATAGCTCAAGCAGCCCACTAACCAAGCCCAAAGAAGGGATGCTAACTAGCATTACACCTGTGCCCCTACACGGCCTAAAACAAAGGCCCAAAGGCTGTGTCCATATCCTGTCAATCTGATCATACACCACCGTAAAACAAAGAATTGACCTTGGCATATTATCTTATTGATCCAAACCCAAACTTTGGTCAATATGAAGGGAAAATACAACAGATCACGCGGCTAGATCTCTCCTCCCCCAATAAGAAAGGAGGATTATCTCAAACAAACAGCTCCTTCTAAATCCCGTACCAGATCAGATATCGACGGAAATAAGAAATATCCCACCCAATGGGATACGAATCCTAATCACCATCCAACTGGTAGAACATCTACTATAAATACTAGTCCACCCATCTGAAAGGTACGTCACCACATTCGCTCTAGCGCCTCTCTTTCGCTCTCGTAAAGAAACCGACTTTAAGACGGAGCGGCCACGCAATCGCCCCTCACACCTTTTATTTTCTCTCTTTTGTTCTTATAGAGGAGTGCCACATACGGAGACCACAGACCTCTATACGATCCTGTTTCAATCCAAACGATCCAGACGCCATCATCCCAGCCCTCAAACAATCCGGGTCCGGCCTAGAGACCCCCACACGTTCCAACCCAGTTCCGGTTAAAAGACATCATCAGTTGGCGCCGTCTGTGGGAACGACAGTTCCTTTACAAATATAACTGATCACTCAGTTACTGATGGTAACAACTCGGAACACAAGCAGGGGCAACGCCAATCCACCAAGGATGCAGGATCCACTAGGCGACGCGGACAGCCGACCTCCTGGGGCAGTAGAAGTGATGCAGGCCAATACGAACGAGGTGGAAGCCCTTCGGCCACAATCGCTGATGCTGGAAGATTAGAACAACTCACTAGACAGATATTAACAAACCCAGATCTGGCCATAACATCCTCCCTCACCGAAGGACTCCGCATGGTCACGACATTCCCCCGGCGAGCCGGCTGCAAGGCAGTCCACCCAAGCCAGAGGGTACGGACCACGATCAGCCCCCGGGGAAGAAGAGAACGAAGCAATGGTCGAAGGGCATGTCGAGAACGAAGAACCACATCATCCCCACCTAGGCTCAAGAGCACCATGGGAGCGCAGGTTTAGAGCCTTCAATAGAGGCCCTACCGCAAGGAAGTGGTTAAGGGACGTGCCTGCACACTATGGATACCTCGGGTGCAAAGAAACTAAATCACCCTTCACAGTCGAGGTATTACGCTATCCCCTTCTAGCAAAATTCAGAATGCCACAAGTGGAAACTTTTGATGGAGCCAAGGATCCCGTCGACCATCTCAATACTTACAAGAATCAAATGGAGTTGTACTTTATCAAGACTGGTGACGGTGGCAGGCTTTCGCCACTACACTGGGTGTTGTCCACTCGCCCGACCAATGTGATCCTTCATCAATCTCTTCATTCAGAGAACTATCAATTGCTGCTCTTAATTTCATCGGAGCCAGGACGCATGTGAGTCGAAGTTACCATCTATCGATCAAGGTGGCTCAAGAAAGCTTAAAGTCATACGTAAAGATTTAACGCTAGAGTCCTTGAAGATAGACGCATTCGATGAAAAATTCGCCATCACAAGATTCATTGCGGTTAGAGGCAAATAAAGGATCCGATGCTTTCCATCTCGAACCCCAAGCAAGCATGGCCAAAGTACTCACAAAGTAGAGAATATATAAACGGCGAAGAAGCCCTCATGTCCAAAAAGTGAGAGCTCTTCCAATTCGGGTGAAAGAGAGAAGTACGCAGATAAATGACGAGGACGGTTTTCCTAAAAGACAAGATGATCGTGACAAATCCCCGAGAAAGATCGAGAACGATCCCCAAAAAGGAGGGGAATCTGCAGACCACCCGCTCACCGCAATATGAAAGATGACGACGCTATTTCGCCTCGCCGCTTCACTCCCTAATACCCCTGCAGATCATGTGTCCCGCACGGTACGAAACGAGTGACCCGAGATGGCTGCCAGTATGAAATCGATCCCGCCACAATGCACACCACAAATATCACAGTTCATGGTGGATTACGGGCATCGCACGTACAATCGTGATACAATTGAAAAGCAGAAATAGAATATTTAATACAATGATACCTCCAATGCTCGTGATCTCCGTGTGAACTAAGCCCAGACCTGTAGCCCAAAGTCGCCCAGAATCGTAACTGCTCCGACTCAACAACGTACCAATTCCCAAGCAAGTGACGACTAAAGACCAAAGAACCCTCGAGAAACCACGCGATTCTGAGGATTCGCAGGAGGAGGAGAATCGGTTCGCTCTGAAAGCCCACCCGCGTAGCACGATCGACAGAATAGGATAAATACAAGCAAAGATTCAAACCATCGCTTAATTTACACACCACCCATCACTTTCTCTCGACTCATACCGAGGATGCCAAGATCCCCATGATGACTCATCGTGATTCGCACTCAGGCCAACACCTACGCTTCATCTAAGGTTTTAATTGATAACGGAGTTCAACCCACATCATTTTCGCACGCCCTTCAACAAATCCAGTATCGAGAAAAGCCAGAACCTCGCTCAACACGCATCCGCGAAGTTTTCAAGAGAAAAGGTATTACCATCAGTCTCATTCAACTCGGTGCTCACTCCCGCCCGCCCTGCCGCGACTTAATAACAACAAGGTTCCCCATCGAGATGTCCCAAGGCTTATAACATGTTGCTAGGCGCACTCTCTCTCAATGCAATAAAGCCATCCCCTGGGCCAGACACATGGTGATCAAATTCCCAACCGCATGGTGTAGAATGGTCCGAGGAGATCAGCCGGTGGCCAGGGAATGCCACACCGCCTCTATGAAACAAAGGGTAGTCGACAACGTGAATGTGGACGAAAGCTTACATGCGACGAGGTGTTTGCTCCCACCAGCCCTGAGGAACTAGAATCAATATCACCGATGACGACTCAACATCTCGCCTACATCGGCCGAACTAACTAAGACCTTAAAAGCAACTCACTTTCGCTTTTAAGACAGACAGAGACGCTGCATGGAAGTGCATATGGGAGGGATCAATCTTACAAGAATCAATCATAGATTGAACACCAACCCATCCTTCAAACCGATCAAGCAAAAGCAGAGGAACTTCGCTCCGGAAAGACAAAAGGCCATCAACGAGAGATCAAGAAGCTCCTCCAAGCGTGAGTAAATCGAGGTAGAATATCCCCGAGTGGTCAAGCACGTTGTACTCTGGCCAAAAGCAAATGGCAAGTGGCGACTCTGCATCGACTTCACTGACATAAACAAGGCATGCCCGAAAGACAGCTTCCATCTGCCAAGAATCGACCTCATCGTGGACGCCACCGCGGCCATCAACTTCGCCATGGATGCATTATCTGCTACAATCGGGACGCTGATGGACCCGTAGATGACCAAGAAAGACCTTCGTCATGCCTAGGGAACTTATCATATCGAGTGATGCCATTCGACTAAGAACGCCAGAGCGACCTTACCAGGGTTATGGAACCTAATGTTCCAAAAGCAAAGAAGAACTATGGAGGTATAATGAGACAACATAGCCGGGTAAAATCCACTACGTACCTAATCTCCACATCGCTTCATCTCCTCGGGAGGTTCCGTGTTCTAAGGAATTACAACATGAAGCTGAACCCAGCCAAATGTGCCTTCTGGCCACACACCTGAAATTTATGGCTTCATGGGCCAACCACGTGGGGATCGAGGCAAATCCGTGATAAAATAAAGTCGCGGTTTCGATATGCCGTCGCCATCAGAATAAAGGAAGCCTCAACGACCGACACAGAAGGATCGCGCTTAAGCAGACGGTATCCGTGGCAATTGATAAGTGCCAGCTCTTCTTCAAAATCCTTAAGAAAGCCTTCCAATGGGATGCGAAATGTGAAGAGGCGTTTAAAACGTTAAAAACATACTTGAGTTCTCCACCCATCCTAGTGTTCCGGTTGAAGGGAGAACTCTACCGATACTTAGCCATATCTGATTCTTGAACCGCCGCCCTCGCCGAGAAAAAAGAGCGAGTTCGCACTCGCTTGTCATCACAAATGAGCCTCTAAGAGGAGCGAGGAATAGGTACCCGAGGATGGAGAAATTAATACTGGCGCTGGTAACCACAGTCCGTAAACTCCGTCCCTATTCAAACATGCTCATAGAAGTCCCGACAGAATATATGATGAAACAAGTATCGTAATAAACTTGGCTCTAAGGCTGGGATGAAGTGGGCCATATAGCTAAGCGAGTTCGACATCATGTACAAGCCGAAGATTGCAATGAAAGGACAGGTCCTAGCCGACTTCGTCATGGAATTCACTCCGACGTAGTTGCCACACTCATGAAAAGTGACGACCTTCCAATTTGAAACTTCTCTGCATTTGAGCCTCAAATGGCTAAGGAAGCGGAGTGTCTAATTCTAACCCTCACCGAAGGGATAGACATCGATCACGCACCTCTAGATCTGGGGTTCCATGCTTCCAACAACGGCTCGAGTATGAGGTCGTGATAGTGTGCCTCAACCTCGCCCATTCATTAGACAAGACTCTCAACCGGGTGGTACACAAGGATTCTCACCGGTGGTCGACAAATGTAAGATGCCTCACGAGGCCAAAGAGACGATGATTCTATACTCCAAAAGGTCCGCGATCTAATAAAGAAATTTGTGTCAAGTTCGCATCAAACATGTCCCTGCACGAATTCCCGAGCAGACGTCACAAGCCGCCACGCCTCACAGAAGACTCCTAAGAAGTCAACGCCTATCGAATACTTGGCCGAACCCTCTATCGATCCTATAGTGACGACTGGGCCGCCCAGAGAGTCCGTGTCGGCTGGACGGGATCCCATATAATTATATATTGTGATGGAACGCCACCATTGATGAGTCACCGCCCGCAGACAGCCACGCCGCCTCAGAGTCGACCACCGTTACATCGCACTCGGCCATCGCCACTTCATTGGAACGCCCACCACTGGACGAGCCTACCTCGCCGCATTACGCCATGTCGCCGTGAGTCACCACCGTGACTACATTGCCACTCACCCATCGCCACTTCTACCGAACGCCACCATTGACGAGCTCACCCATCTCGCACGTGCCACGCCGCCCTCAGGAGTCGACCAGCCTCAGCTACATTGCTTACCGGCTACATCGCCACTCAGCAACTCACATTGACGAGCTCTTCCTCTCAGATCACTCGAACGAGCTCTACTCAACTAATCACATTGACGAGCTCTTCCTCTCAGGTCACTCAGGCGAGCTCTACTCAGCAATTCACTCTGACGAGCTCTTCCTCTCAATTCACGTGGATGAGCTCCTGCCAACAAATCACATTGACGAGCTCTTCCTCTCAGTCACTCAGGCGAGCTCCACTAAGCAATTCACTCTGACGAGCTCTTCCTCTCAATTCACGTGGACGAGCTCCTGCCAACAATTCACATTGACGAGCTCTTCCTCTCAGGTCACTCAGGCGAGCTCTACTCAGCAATTCACTCTGACGAGCTCTTCCTCTCAATTCACGTGGACGAGCTCCTGCCAACAAATCACATTGACGAGCTCTTCCTCTCAAGTCACTCAAAGAGCTCCACTCGCACCACCGACGAGCCTTCCCTCAATCCACGCGACGAGCTCCTACCAACAATTCACATTGACGAGCTCTTCCTCTCAGGTCACTCAGGCGAGCTCCACTCAGAATCCACTCCGACGAGCCTTCCTCTCAATTCACGCGGACAGCTCCCGCCAACAATCACATCGACGAGCTCTTCCTCGTGTCACGGCCAGCTCTACTCCAAAGAATTCACATCGACTAAATTCTTCCCATCAACCACTCGACGAGCTCACACAAGACCACATCGACGAGCCCTCTCCTCGCATCACTCCTGACGAGCCCCATACGCCAAACCATTCAATTCTGACAAGCTTCCCACACAGCCATCACATTGACGAGCCTTCCCATCAACACTGGGACGAGCCCCACACAAAAGACCACTAATCGACGAGCTCCTTCCCATCACCACTCTGACGAGCTCCACACAGCAATCATTACTGACAAGCTCTTCCTCCCGATCACTCTGACGTAGTTCCCATACAACTATTCACTGACGAGCCTTCCCTCTCGGGATCACTCGGACGAGCCCTACTCAACTATTCGCTCAAACGAGCCCTTTCTCTCAGTTCACGAGGACGAGCTCTTACTAGCCATTCACATTGACAACCTCTTCTAGAGATAGGCCATGCAGCCTATGACTCAACTCATGCAAGTCGAAAGAATGGAGGTCAAACTTACCTAACTGACGAGTCCCATCAAAGTGTCACGTAGCTCAAGGAACTATCGCCACCGTGCAAAATCAACGTGCATCGAAGCCCGCAAGCTCATCTTGACGACCTCACCATTCCACACACGCCATCACGCAGATAAGGGCCTGCCTCGACTGACATAGAATAGCCCACGCAGCCAAGAAATTTCAGCTTGACGAGTTTGTCCGCCTCGCCAACTCCGCACTCGGGCCGCTCAGTGAGAGCAATGTAATGCACCTACAGAGACACAAACAACACAAAAAAAAAAAAAAAGGGAATGAATATTTATTGAAGTGGAGGCCACATGTCTCTCGGGCTCCAAGCCCAACAAAAACAAACAAGTATAAATGGGAAGGAAAGTATGAAAGTCAAAATCAGTTAGACAAGTTTAAGGACTTAGACGTCAACAGAGGAATGGGGACTGAGAAGAAGGGTCGCCGGGAGTGCCAGATCTTGAGAATACTTGCAGAGGAAGATTCCTATCCTCCTCGCCACACCGGGAAGATCAAGTTGAAATCTAAATCAGATAAGCACTAATTGCCTTACTCGAAGGCGAGCCACCCGTAAGGCTTCTCCACCGAAAGCGCCAGTCGTCCCCTCGCCGATAATCTCTGCCTCTCTCGCCACCAAGGAAATCTCGTCACGAAGAGCCCCATGTAACCAAGGCGACACTCCTCCTTCAGCCGCCTCCGCTAAGCCCGCAGCCGAGGCCTCTTAACGAGCCACCTCTAGCGCAGCCTTGGCCTAGGAAGCCAAGGGGGCGAGCAACACTCCAATACCGCGCAGTTTATCGCCAGTCGCTTATCGATCGCCAGCCCCCTCGAGACTCGCGGCAGCCAATTCCCGACGAGATAGTTCTTCCCTAACCGCTCGGCTACTACCGGGCCGATTGCAACCCATCCCGGTCTCAATCCAAGTCGCTCGCAGAGCGTAACCTCAATCGCCATCAACCTCCCGGGCTTCGCCTCAACCGCCATCAAGCACCTCGAACTTCGTATTCTCTACTTTCCGCCCGAGCCCGGGCCGACATAGTGTGCTTTAAATCGGATTTGCCTCTCCTCTTTCGCACACGCGCACTGCCCTTGTAGCTCGCCTCCCCGTCGAAGTAAGAGAAGCCGCCTTTATAACCGAGCACCACATGCTTTGCATTCATTTAGCTTGGCCTTCTGTGCCAAACCTTCTAAATGAGTAGCTGGGGTCGCACATCAAACATGGAGTCAACATCCTACGCGAAGTTAGTGCGGAGATAGACATAACGAGACACAGAGACTTACCGAGGCAACACCTTGAAGAGACAGAGCCAGAGCCTTGTCGATAGGCAACGCCTTCGACCTCTCAAGATCGTAATCCTTAGAACGACGACACCGCGCCGCCAAGCGAACTCCTACAAGAAGAAGCAAGTGAATCCCCATCCTCACCGGTTTCGATTCGAAGCCTCTTCTTCAACCCTCTCGCCCGGCGAGGCGACCGACTCTCCTCACCGCCGGGCGGATTCCACGGTGATGGGCGCAACGCTGACCTACTGCTCGACCGAGTCCGCCCAAGAGATCTTTCGCCTCCGCAACAGACGTGGAGGGGGGCTGTGAGCTCAAAACTATAGGAGCACTCGGGCGACGCAAACGCGACCTCGCTCCAATTTTGAGCAGAATGTGACTGAGAAGACAAAGATAATTTCAAATCTTAGAACCTTGGTCGGCGCCTATCTCTATCAATAAGCCCAATTTTTCCGTCACACTCTAAGCTCAGATACGCTCAATAACCAAACCTCCTGGGTGGGAAAGTGGGATGGAGAAGGACCAACAGGAGAGACTTTCGGAGGGAGGAGGAGGGCCTCTGAGCAACATGAGCAAAGCCCCAATCTGAGGGACCAAAGAATGTCCGATGAATTAGCTTCAACAGAAGGGAAAAAGTGAGTATCTTACCAATCTCAACACTACAACATCATCCGCCACAGATCAATCCGAGCACTGAAACAAGAAGGACACTAACGTAAATATCTCGCCACAACCTCGCATGTCATACTCCAAAACGATACGATACTTTTTACTGAGATTCTCGTGGTGCTCCCATCACGAGTGCCCAGCAGTCATCTTGTCGTAGGAGGTCATATTCCCAACCTCGAATTAATTAACAAAAAGTAACGAATTCTTCCATGACCTATGAGAAGGCGGAGACTCCGAATTACCAAAGGAGATCCAGGACCCGTAGAAAAATAAAGGAAGCCCTCGGTGGTATCCTTCGGAGTAAAAAGATAAAGAAGCAAAGCTATACTGGGAACACCGAGTCCTGCATCCCTAAAGAAGACCAATAAACCAACTAAAATACCCCAACCGTTAGGGCACGAGTCAGGGAGGCGACGTTAAAATGTCAGAAACCCTTGGCGAAGGCGCAAAGGAAAACGAAGACCATTCTCGAAAGGCGACTAAGAAGCACACCATTTTTGGGTACAAGAACTACGTAAAAGTCAAACATCAAAGGGACCACACCCGAACAACAAAAGGAGGTCTGGAACGTCGGCCGAAAAGTACTTCCATATGAAGGACCGACCTTTGTCAGTCCCACGCTTTTAGCAGCGGTCAAAGGCGAGGTCGAGGTAATCGTGATCCCTGGGATATCTAATCAGCTCACTCTCCCACCCTCGTCTCCAGGAAGCAGGGAGGCTTCCTAGGAGCATCCCTGAAAGTTCGACCATCACCCAGCCGACCAACATTCCTATTCCGCCTAACATCGGCCATAGCCGGAGGGTCACCACCAATCCGCAAAGAAGAAGAACGACCCGGACCCATGGCAAAGGCAAGCGACAAGAAACAAAATCCGATTGACTAAACCCTAACGTTTCGTCGTACCAATCGAAAAGAAGTCGAAATGATACAGACACAACGAACCCGAAGAGGCAAAGGATAGAGGCTACACAAAAGGACGCGGATAGAAGATTAAGAAAGAAAGGGTCCCTGTCGGCGCATAAGACGAAAGATATCCACGAAAGAAACAGAAAGAAACTGAGGAGTGGGAGAAATGAGCGCGAAAACCTAAGAGTCATCATTATCACAAGACATAAGATGGCGATAAGGCCTTAACTAACCCAACCCCGAATAGACACGCGAAAACTGCAACCGATACGAGAGGAATTACAGCCCTTGCCCACGCCAACGTACATAAGGGCTGGGGGGCAACTGATAGGGTTTAAAAAATAGGCTCGCAGGCCTACTAACCAAGCCCAAAGAAGTGATGCGCCTAGCACAACACCTGTGCCCCTTAGCACCCGCCCCAAAACGGCGCTCCAAAGGGCCGTCCATCCAAATCTAATCAGATCATACACCGCCTACGCAAATAGAATGACTCCTAACAAAGATATTATCCCGCTGATCCAACCAAACCTATATCAATACATGGAAAATAATAACGTATCATCGCTTGATCTCTCCCCAATAAGGAAGGAGGATTATCTCAAACAAATTCTTCAATCCTGCATCGAATCGTATATCGACAAAATAAGAAATATCCCACCCAATGGGGATACGAATCCTAATCACCATCCAATCGGGTACACATCTACTATAAATACTAGTCCACCCCACTCTGAAAGGCACGCCAACACATTTGCACTGCTGCGCCTCTCTTTGCCTCTCTCGTAAAGAAATTGACTTAAGACGGAGCGCCACTTCGCACCGCCCTCGCCGACCTTTTATTTTCTCTCTTTTGTTCTTGCAGAGGAGTGCCACATATGGAGACCACAGACTTCCATACGAGATCCTCGCTTTCAACTAAATGACTCCGCACGCCAAAGATCCCAAATTTCAAACGATCCGAAACCGCCCGCTGGACTTACACACGCTCCGTACCCCGCTCCGGTTAAAAGACATCATCACCATGCATATAGTTTCTACCTAATAACCGCATAATCATAATTTCTATATACATTCCATGTATATGTCTTAATGCAATTGGAAATACAAAATCAAGCAATCAAAACATGCATCAATAAATGACGATCTTTCAAAAGGGTGTAAATGACAAAATTTGGTGGCACTATTCACACAATCGAAAAAATTTTCACATACCACGCACGCATTTATAATAACGCAATATAAATATTTCATATATTAAATCATACACAATCAAATATTTCTATACTTGATATTCTCAGAGTTCTCAAGGCTTTATGAGTGTTTTTGATGCATTTTATTTTGATTTTGGTAACTAGATTATTCTCGAGAGCAATGACTTAAAGTGGAGTTAAAGTTACGATCGAAGCACAAAATTACTAAGTACTGAAGGGTAGCGCCTGTGCTTGAGCAATGGCACCCCGCGCTTGAATCCCTGTAATGAATAGCAAGGGTAGCTGCCCCTTAATGCTTGAACAGCGCCCAACGCTTGAATCAACAAGAGTGGATAAAATGTACAAGACCGCTCAACACTCAACAATGGCACCCAGCATTTTCACGGACCTCAAGCCCAAAATTTTAAAATTTGGCCTTTTGAAGCCCATAAGAGAGGATACTATAAATAGAAGTTGTTAGGTTTCAAAATAGGCTTTCAAGGGGGAACAACTGTTGCTCTATTTTTAGAGAGAGAAACAGAGTTGAGAAGAGAAGATTTCTACTATATCTGTAGTTCTTTCTCTTTCTCTCATTATCTTTACATATATGTTTTTATTCAATTTATGAGGTTTTAGATTTTACTTAGGCTGATGTAGCTAGATTATGAATGTTTGAATTTTATCTAGTTTAAATTGATCGATGTTTTAGTCCATATCTATATTGAGCATTCATTCTTCTCATAATGCTTGTGGGTAATTGGCCATTATTCACATGATTTGTGATTCAATCTGAGATCAAGAAGCGATGATTGAATTTGACCTTGAATGATATACCATATGATTATCATTGAGTAGAGATATTTATGAGATTATATGTGGTTTTATGATTTTCTATGCTTAATGAGTTATGTAGATTCATAGTTATCATAGAGATGTTGTTAAGTTATCTATTGGAATATGTTATTGATGCTTAAGAAAGATTAATAATGACATTTCAGAAATCCATCAATATAGGTATAAACATTGATTAATTAAACTAGGGTGATTGAAATTGATTGATTCCGTGAAATTCCGTATCCAAGAGCTTCCATACATCGAAGCTATCTATTTATATAACTCCAGTGTATCCATTTAGGTTAATTAAATTTATTCAATTCTTCATTTTATTTATTCAAATAAAATTGGAGTTAGATTAATTTCGGTACTTGATAGAAACTATCTCTATGGGACGATACTCATATTGATCACTATCCTATTACTTGTTAGACGACGCCTGCACTTGCACTTAGTTTTCACTCATGTATGTTAATAACTGTGGAAACTTCTCAAATGAGTCAATATTTTGCAAATCTTTATAAAATACATATTTATATTAAAACTACTGGTTTAGGAATTTATTCACTTCCAAATTATTTTATCTTTTATACAAAGAGAAAGAATAAGTTAAATTTTTTAAAATATATTTATTTAGTTAAGTACCTGTTTCCTGTTTCCATGACTCTACTCATACCATTCAACTTTCCATCTTTCAGTCAATAAGAAGTGAACCTAAAGAAAAGTGATGACAAAATAAATATTGTATCTTGTTTAGTTAGAATATATATAATGTTTCATAACAACTAAAATTTTCATTAGAACAAACAAATGAAAGAACCGTTATAAGAACAAACAAATGCATAAAGAGATTCATATAGACTCTAAATAAACATCACACCAAATGCATAATCGGGTTTAATTAAGATTCTAAAAAACTTTTAACGATTAATAGATCGCTTCCAAGTTGATGAAAGCTCACAAGAGCATCGACTTAGTATCTAAATGTAATAAAAAAACTTTTCTAAAATCAAGTATGATGCTCGATATGAAGCTCTTTTTGTATTTAACAAACAAGAGAAATATTTATATCACTCAAAGTAACCCAATGTTTGGTTTATAGAAAGTGAAGAAAAGAAACAAAAACTAGTGAAAAATGATTTCTAATGTTTAGTTTCACCATGAAAATATAAAAGATAAAAGAAATTAAAAATTTTTAAAATTTTGTTCATTTTTAAAATTATTTAATTTTTTATAAATAGAAAGAATAAGTAAAATGATTTTGAAGCAACATATAGCGAATTCTATAAATTTTGAATATATTTTATTTTTCCTATTTTATTCCTCTTACTTTTTTATCTTGCATTTTCTTCCAAATTTTCTAGGAATAAAGAATGGCTCTTTTATAGAAACAAAATTATCGAATAAAGAGTAAGAAACAAAATGGCATGAAACCTAATTAGATAAGAATCTCTACAGCCAATCCTGTCTCTCAGACCACTGTGAATCAACAACATCGACACTTTTAAGGCTAATTTTGAAAGATACGAAAAACAAAAAAACATCGTGATATATACATAATATGCACTATTAGGTAATTAGATACAATAATATTTATAAACCATTCATTATGAAAAGGTCAAAATTTCCAAGCAAACTAGAAATTTAAAATATACTTAAAGAATTAGCTACAAATGCTTTAAATGTTATAAGAAAATAATTTCAAAAAATACTAATATTTTAAGTCCTAATAATTTTATAATGAAAATGAAAGGAAATTTTCAAAATAAAAATTATAAGAAAAACATTAATATATATATAAGGTTTATGAACTTTTCATAACTCTATTGCATTCCAAAGAATAAAAAAAATCAATAATCACTAATTGGTTTAGAGTTTTTTTTCCAATAATCAAGAGAAGCTGATTCAGCTTAATTTAGTCATTTAATTTTGAATTATGTCTACTGGCTTGGTAACATAAATTTGTGAATAGACTAATCATAAGTGGCAGCTTTATAGCAATGACTATTTTTAAGAGATTTTAACTTTAACTAGAGTTTTGTTTTTTAGCAACAATTCCATCCTCTCCTCTCCTTTCGAATTTGTGATTCTTTCGCTCCTTCTTTTCATCCCGTTAGAAAGAAGGGATGGTTTTTTTCGCTTTCCTTACTTTGAAATCGTTCTCCCATTGTTTCGCTTTTCTCATGACCGATTCCTCCCACAATAAAGTGGTTTCTTCCACCCGATCTGAGTTTTCATTTGATTTGCCTTTGTTTTTTTATGTTTTTGTCGTCGACTTGTTGCAGTGTGTAGTTATTCGTTAGTTTTTGTGTGAGCAATTAAAATGGCAAAGATACTTTGATCAAACAAAAAAGTCACATCAAATCCTTGTTGGTCAGTATGTTTCATGAATCTTAGATATGTTCTAGGTATATTAAGGTTTATATTCATGTAGCCAGAGCTTCTCATTTCTTAGGTATTCAAGGCTATTAACTTAGATGTTATCGCTTCAATGTTTTTAGTGCTTGATTTATGTGTTTGACAAACGTATTAGGAATCAATGAATTTCAGTTTTCATTGTAAAAAAAACAAGAAACTAGGAGTTTTTGATAATTCAAAGGGAAGGGTAAGGTAAGCACGCATTGAATCGCGCACACCTATGCTATACCTCTGAACCATACAATTAGTTAATAAAAAAGCATAAAAAGTTTGAGAGCAAATACTTACAGATCAATGAAGCTGTAGCCATTACTTGGGAGCAATGGATGCAAATTGGTAACAAAAAACGGCAAAATTGCCTTAAGATCTAAAACTGAAATAGATCTCCAGTCATATATATTGAGATCTTCTTCATTGAAATCACAAAATGATATGGAAAAGTAAATGTTATCAGAAATGATTATGGTCGTATCTAGAAAACAATGAAATCAAGGATAAAAAATGAGGAATATCTACAAATAAGATGATGGACTTAAGGTTTTAGGTTAGGTAAGCAATTAAGATGCTCAATCTTGACTTCTTGATGTATTTAGACTTTAATTTCACTATTTATTAATGCTTTAAAACCGGACAGCTTCTGCCTAATCGATCAACCGCCAATCGACTAAGAAACTCAGTCGACCAATGAAAAGACCGTTTGACTTCACGAATCAAATCGACGAACCGCCAAGCAAGTGAATTGCTTGAACCGATTAGTTCTACTTAATCAAACGATTCACTCCTCATCTTTTTTATGTTGAAATCACGCCATTTTAATGCTTTTACATCAAGCGCGCCGCTTTTATCTTTTGGTATAAAGTAACAAAATTTTTGTTTGTCTTTCTCTTCCATTCCTATCTCGAAAGCCTCCTCTCACTAATGCTTCTTATTTCCTAGCATCCGTGGTACTCTTCCAACCGGCAATAAATTCTTTCATCACAAAGAATCCTTTTATGAGTATTGAGCATGGCCGATAATCCTAGTTCATACGTTTTGGCAAGGATGTATTTTGTAATGAGATATAAAAGATGAGATTTATTTTTTCTATCATTTCCGGACATTTATTTTTTCTACAATTTGCATCATTTATGAAAATTAAAATTTTAAATCAAATAATCTCTAAGGCTTGGATTTGCCATTTCTATAATGGGAAAATTGATTGGCTTGGAAAATAATTTAAAATAGTAAAAATAAGAGAAATTTCGATTCTATGGAGAATGGACAAAATTTATTCGATTTGTATTTATGATATATATATATATATAAATATATTTCATAAATGCATTCCATCGACTCTAACCCTAGGCCCTATCCTTCTTTATTGCCACCTAAGCTCTTAACCACTTAATCTATGTCTTATTGGCATGACATAATTATATTTTATTCGTATTAATGAAATAATTTTATTTGGAAATTCTATATATGACATAACTCTTTTTTAAGTGCAGTATCGTATCGTATAATTATGTTACACCAAGCAAAAATTGCCTTATAGAAATTATTTTAAGAATGAGTTGAGATTTCTTTATTAAATATTTTCCTACTTCTTATAATGGTGATAAATATATTTTGTGAAATAATAAATATCATGTTGATTTAGATTATGAAAATATAACATCTTATGTTGTATTAAAAATATGAAATCTTATAGGTATAAACTTTCTAAAAATGTTTAATAAATAGAAGAGTTGTTGTCAAAAATTTTATAAAGATTTTTCATTTTTATGATCAATTTTTATTTTAATAATATATAAATGATTTATTTTATGATGTCACCAATTCGACCACCTGTTGGACGAGTGAACCATGAACATGTAACTTTTTCGATTAAAACACCTGTTTGGTTTTTAAAACATTGTTATTTACATTGAAAACATACCATGACTTTATAACAAATATTTTGAGGGCATTTTTTCAATACAATCAATTTAGGTCTGTTGATACTAGTATGACTTATGCAAAGAAAAGTAAGGGAAAGCTCATATCTTATTGAATGTAAAAGTGGCTATATATAGCCTTATAGTAACACAAAGCTAAAATAGTGCATCCTACCAGTAAAGCAAAAGAACGGGTCAGTTTCCTAAACAATAGGAATTATTTAACAAAGAAAAACTAAGTCTACCACAACATTCCTCCTTAAAATTAATATCATATCAATTAATGCATGGATTTTGGACAAACTCCCATAAGTTCTGCAACTTTTGAAAATTAAATAGCTTTAATGCTTAGTCATAAGATCTACAAGCTGGTCTTTAGTTCAACAATAATCCAAATTTTGATTGGTCCCGATTTTGTAAGGTCTCTAGTTGAAAATGGAACTAAACATTGATGTGTTTGCTTTTACCATGCATAATGTGGATTGCGAAAGGTTGATTTGCTGAGCTATTGTTGCAATAAATTACGCTTGTGTCACTTGAGATTGATCAAGTCGCTTCTAATATCCTTCTCAGAACCATATAGCCCGGTAAGCGCAAGAAGTTGCCAACAAATTATGCTTCAGAGGGATGCTGGGTATACCTCAAGATACGCCCCGAACTAAATAAAAATACAAAGTCGTAAGTGCTCTTGCAATCTTCTACATCTCCTGCGTGATCACTATCGGAAAATCCCACAAGCTGGTGGTTCTTTTGTTTGCAATAAAACACACCAATGTAAGAGTGCCTTTGACATACCTTAACACATGTTTAGCAGATTTGAGATGAAGTGTAGTAGGATGAGCCATGTACCAACTAAGAAGATTGACCACAAACATCAAATCTGGTCTGGAGGTTAACACATCAAACTACCCACTACACTTGTTTGTAAAGAGTATCAACCATGGGATATTTCCACTAACTTTGTTCTTGAATAATGGGATTGTGCATCAATTGCAATCACCATTTGAAATCTCTTTATAACATCACGAGTGGTATTTTTCATGATATAAAACCCATCATTCCCCTCGCAAGATTTCTAACCCAAGAAAATACCTCATTTTTCCCAAATCACTCATTTCAAATTCTTGCATCATATAGTGTTTAAAAGAAATGAACAGAGATTCATCATTCCCAGTAAATAAAAGGGCCATGCATTTTGAGCCGCAACAGCAAGAATAAATTGAATAGTATCCAAGTGGGCAACAGAAAAAAACTTTCAGAATAACTCCATATTGGTCGAAAGTGTATCCTCAAGAACAAGCTCAGTTTTATACTTGTCAATTTCACCATGTTCGTTGAGTTTTTTCTTGTATACCCATTTAACTCCAATTGATTTTGTCAATTCCCAAGTATTGTTTTTTTTTTTTTTTTTTTTTTTTTTTTTCAACCAAAAAAACCAAGGAACTTGGAATTCAATGGTCATTTTCAGTATGAATGTCTTAAGAAAAATAGGGATTCGAAGGATGGGAGGGAGACAAAGTCCCACTTTGTTAAAATAAAAGAAGAGATGCAAGAGATGCTCCTTATGACATATATCGATAAGCCGACAAAGCAGCTTGGACGAGATCGCACGGTTCGTAGATTCCGGGTGCGCATCATATGTGTGGAAAAAGGGAATTATTCTCTCAATTTGATGACACTTTTCGAAAGTCGATCAAGCTGTGACGCCCCAATTTTCAGGGGTCCCTGACAACCGCCAACCGCCAAATTTCTATCTTAGACTGCCTTGTACTAAGTCTTAGTACCGATCTAAGACTAACAACTCCATGGACACCGAAGCTACTCCAAGACCACTTCATATATACGCCCCTTCACCGACTCATTCCATTCATATTTAAATCTAAAATATGAAAATAAATGAATAATTAAGTCTCAGAGGGGTCCGATCATAGCCCTCAGACAATAATTACATAATTTACTATTTATACAATAGTCCAAAAGAATTTATAAAAATCCTTATATACAAAACACTTTTACAAAAATGTTACTCAAGGCCATATGTCACCTCCTTCACAATCACAACCTTCGTTGAGTGTCGTTCCCTGCATGCCCTATACCCGAAAGGGGGTCCCACGGTGAGCAATGCCCCAGAGAAAATTCTCCCATGTGCGGCTACCCCTACCTAAAATACATGCAATGGCAACCATGAAAACGCTCAAATCACATTCCATATAAATAATGCAATACTATATGAAATATTACGTGTCATGCATGAGATGAGACTCCCTCATGCCCATAACCCGAGTCCCTATCGACTCCTCGCACTGCAACAATGCAAAGTGTGAAAACTACCATTTGTTTCACCTAATGACTTAAACTATCGACAACCCTCCAATATTCACTAATTCTTTTATCAAATCCCGTGTGTTGTCTTATAAAGCCAAGTCTTTTTCTGGTTCACATCGCCTTCACCGCCCGTGATCATGTCTAACCACATAAATTCAGTCTTTCACCTTTTTCTTAGGGGGAGGATCTACCCCATCTTACTATACCCAAACACACGTGATTTATATTTATTATTGTTTTATACAATCGTGAGTCTCGATTTTGGACGTGGTCCCATTTCCAAGTTCACCACACATTCACCAAGAATTGTGAATAATACATTTATGCACCCACACTGAATTAACGCTGACAGATCAGGCATATGAAATGCAATCATGTCATTTCATGCTATGTCATGCTACTCGCAACATTTATAAACTCCAGATAATTATATTTCCTACATATACTTCATTATCACAATTTCCGTGATGAGTGCCTAAAACATTCGTATATACCAGTGTTCAGTTTTATCATTTTAGCTTTAATTTACATTTAAATAATGATGGCATAGCCCAATATCTCGATTTGTTTTCAGGTGAATAGCAAGGAACTGAACTTTTTGGAAGCATTTTGGAGCAGAGAGTAGAAGTGCATAGAGCTGGTAGAAACGTCGCGATGTTCCAACGTCGCGACGTCTCAATGTCTTGACGTTCCAACGTCGCGACGTTGGATCAACAAAAATAGAAGTCAACAAGTGGCAACGTCGCGACATTGCAACGCTAGACAAATACGTATTTCTCGCTCCATCATTAAAAAGAAAAAGTAGACCGTAATTCGAGGGTAATGTAAGATACGTGACTTGATTTGGTGGCACTAAAGCATAAGAGCAAACGGGCGAAATCATGATCTAAGATACATTTTTGTATTTTCTCTTTCTTTCCCCGAAAGATTGATGATGTTTTATGATTCAATACTTGTGTACTTACGCCCAAAGATGTTCTGCATTCATATCTGTGGGTGTCATGAACCCCGGTCACGATTGCATGGATTAAAGATTCATATTTTATATTATTCAGTTGTTTATGACTTGTTAGTATTTGCTCTATATCTATGATTTATTTACATGGTGATGTCTGGCCAACATTGGCATGATTATGCTGGATATTCGAGATTCGAGAGATGAGGATGCCCAGGGATCTGAATAGAGCTTTCACAATCTTAAATCAGAGATATTCCGATTATGAGGTGGCATTAAGGTTAGAACATTTAAGCTGCCGAGTATCGAGTCAGTGAGATACACTCCAACCCTACTAGTTTAGATAAAGTGATACACCTTGAGAGAGTGTATCTCAGAAGCACGATCACCTCGTCAAACAGAATAAATGACAAACCGGTTAGGTAATTTCAGAGGAAATAAATCCATCGTGCGGCAAAGACAGTCTTGGCCCCCAATAAATATAGTAATTACTAAGATCGATTAGTTCAAGATAAGTTCGTATTAGTAATTTGTCAATTAAAGCTTACATCCGTGATAATATTTAAAAGCTAAACTGTATTCAACACACTTATCCCTATGGATCGATATCCGTACCCTAGGTACACTATATTACTTGATACGACGCGTGCACTTGCGCACATAGGCGTACATATATACACATCACGCTTTTAGCCTATCAAGTTTTTGGCGCCGTTGCCGGGGATAAGTTTAGTGTTGATATTGACAACAAGGCAATTAGATATTACTTCCGAATTTTTTGCTTGGCTTTGTTTTACAAGTGCCGGTAATTTGGCTTTTGTTTCGTGTGTGATTGTAGTCAAAGTTAC